>JABMCL010003878.1:22500-25124 GCA_018857735.1 Alviniconcha marisindica
AAGGGCAAGGAAAAACCCATAAAACAGTGGGAAAGGGGAAGGGGAAAAAACCCCCCCTTTCCCGAAAGTTAAACACCCCAAAAAAAGCCAAGATGTGAAGAAAAAACCCACAAAAAGCATTGGGCCCTCAAGGAATCTAGGGGAAAAAAACCCAAAAAAAGGCAAAAAACCGTTTTTTTTTTTGGGGGGAAAAAAAAAAAACCCCCCCCCTTTTGTTTGGGATTTTTTTTGTTCGCCTTTTTTTTTCCCCCCTGAAAAATTTTGGGGATTTGGTCGATTGGTCCGTTAGCACTGGGAAAGAAGGGTTTGTGGGGTTTTGCCCGCCGGAAATTAAAATTTAAAAATTTTTTAATTTTGTATTTTTATATTTTTTTATTTTTTTTAACCCCGGGGTCGTTTAACGGTGGCAAATAGCATTTAGCCAAGGTCTTAAACGGGGGGTAGAAATAATTTGAATTTTTTCCCGGTTTTTTAAAAAAATTTCCTTTTACCGCAAAATTTTGGGTTTTCGTTTTCGTTCTTTTGGAAAAGGGTTTTTGTTTGTTTTCCCCTTTTTTTTTTAAAAATTAATCTAAATTTTTGGTGTAATCTTCTCCCTTTTTTTTTTGTTTTTGGGGTGGCCCTTAAACTTCTCAAAAACTTTTTACCTTTTAAAAAAATTTTTTAAAAAACCCCCATAAAAAAAGCAAGGTGTTTGGAAAAATATTAAAAAAACACATGGGAAAAAAAAACCTCATTTAAAAAAAACTGGTTTGGGAAAAAAATACTATAAAAAAGAATTGGGGCCCCCCAAAAAAAGGGGGGTTTAAGAAAACTTATAAAATAGAATTTTTAAAAAAAAACCCCTTTTTTTTTTGGGGGGGGGGGAAAAAAAACACCCCTAAAAAGATGGGTTTGGGAAAACCCCTAAATGCATAATGTTTAAAAAACCCTAGTCTCAGTTTTTAAAGGCAAAATCCTAGAAGTACATGGGGAAAAAAAACATCACTAAAAATTCACGGAAAAGAAAAATCCCATCAAAAACCCCCAAAAAAAAAAAACTCCTCAAAAAAAAAGGATTTTTAAAAGGAAAAAAATTTAAAAAAAAACCCAGGATGAAGGCTTTCCCCAGTAAACCCCGGCGAGGGGGAAAACCCAAAAACCAAAACCCAGGGGAAAAAACCCCAAAAACCACAAAAGAGACTTTAGGGAAAAAACCAGCAAAAAAAAACCCCAAAAACAACACAAAAAACCCAGACACCGACAGCAGAGAAAAACCCCCGAAACGCAGCCGGGATGAAAGAAACAAAAACCAAGCCCGGAAAAAACCCCACAAAAAACCCCCCCCAAAAAAAAAAACCCAAAAAAAACCCATTCCTGATTGTAATAACCTCATTTTCCCTGTTGGAAGTAAAAAAAACTTTCCTAAAACTGCACGAGGTGTAAGGGAAAACCCCCTTTTTTAAAATACTAATGGGAAAAAAACTAACATTTGGGTGGTTTGGCCCATAAAATAGGAAGTGTTAAAGGAAACTTCATAAAATACAGGGTTTAAAAAAACCTCCTTTAAAAAACTTTAGGTTTAAGAAAACCCGTCCTAATTTGAACCCCTAAAGAGTTGTAGCCCCTTGCTTTGAGAACACTCACAGATGCATAAGTTGGAACCCTCACAAAAAGTGGATCAGTAATCTGGATCATACCTCCAGGAATAAAAAAAAGAAACCTACCTTTTGAGGTTTAAAAAACTTCTTAAACCCCGAGGGGTAAAATCTAGTAACCAGGGCGGTTTACAGAGGAATTCCTTAAACCCCGGGTAAGAGAAATTCGTAAAACCAGCGAATAAGAGCCTTAACCACGGGAAATTTTAAACAATCCCCCAGGGAGATAAAAACCCCAGTAACCAGTCGGAACCCAAAAAAACTCCTCAAAACGTCCAAGGATAAAAAAAACATTCCCCAAAAAACCCCAGTGAAGGAACTCAAAAAAAAAAGTGAGAGGTAACACCCAAAAAAGAGGAGGGTGGTTTGACAGGGTTCTGGGGGCTGTGCGTAGTTGTCTGGCAGGTCCAGACCGGAGGGATTTAAGTTGTATATTTTTTTAAACCCCCCCCATGCCCACATTCAGTTCCAAGTCTGTTCCCCCGGTCTACTTAATAGGGGTTCAAAAGAAAAAAGGTAGGGTTAAAAGGGGGTTTATTTCCCTTTTGGCTTTCAAAAGGACCACCACCGAAAATTTTTGATCAATACAAGGGAATAAAAAAGTGCGTTAAAATGTTAGATGAAGGAAAAATACCTTTTCCCAAATTTTTTTTCCTAATAAACTTATTTTGTACCCCCACCCCAAATTCACCATAAAAAAGAAGGGAATGACATTATTTTCTTAAAGGGCGAAGTTTTTTGCCGATCTAAAATTTATCGGCACAGGGTTTTTTAACAAATAAGGGTCGCTGAAGGACAGGGGCCCCGGATCCGTAGACTAGGGGACCCCAAAGCCGGGGCAAATAACCCACTTTACCCCAAAAACCCCCCCCAACCCCAACGGCCCTTTCCCCCCCAAGGATTTTGGGGAAAACGGGGTGAAATGGACCTTTACCCAAAAGGGGCGGTTTTTTTCTTAAAAACCCCAAAAAACTTTCGGGGCTCAAA
>JABMCL010000752.1:0-12500 GCA_018857735.1 Alviniconcha marisindica
ACATTTTGATGGAATCGGGTCTTCTTTCTACTAACTATCGTGATTTGGCTGATCACCGCAAAGGCATTGTTTTAATGGATTCCAAGATGTAGACTATCTCGCACTAGATTGCCGGCATCCGTTGATTAGCTAGACTGCCGGCGACGGTTGATTTGCTTGTTAGTAGCTATAGAACTCGGCTGGCTGTGTGCGCGGGGTGAAATTGACGATAATGCCGAGAGAAACTACAAGCCAGACAAAAGCGTTGGGTCGTTAGATCAGTTTGTCTATAGTTCCTGACGACTGATAATGGTATTCCTCAGCCCAGTCAGTAAAATGGCGTAGGCTATGGGCTGCCTACGTAAAGCAACATGAAAGGAGAAGGCTGCCTACGTAAAGCAACATGAAAGGAGAAGGCTGCCTACGTAAAGCAACATGAAAGAAGAAGGCTGCCTACGTAAAGCAACATGAAAGAAGAAGGCTTCCTAAGCAAAGCAACATGAAGGTAGAAGGCTGCCTACGTAAAGCAACATGAAAGAAGAAGGCTTCCTAAGCAAAGCAACATGAAGGTAGAAGGCTGCCTACGTAAAGCAACATGAAAGGAGAACGCTGCCTAAGCAAAGCAACATGAAGGTAGAAGGCTGCCTACGTAAAGCAACATGAAAGAAGAAGGCTTCCTAAGCAAAGCAACATGAAGGTAGAAGGCTGCCTACGTAAAGCAACATGAAAGGAGAAGGCTGCCTACGTAAAGCAACATGAAAGAAGAAGGCTTCCTAAGCAAAGCAACATGAAGGCAGAAGGCTGCCTACGTAAAGCAACATGAAAGGAGAACGCTGCCTAAGCAAAGCAACATGAAGGTAGAAGGCTGCCTACGTAAAGCAACATGAAAGGAGAACGCTGCCTAAGCAAAGCAACATGAAGGTAGAAGGCTGCCTACGTAAAGCAACATGAAAGGAGAACGCTGCCTAAGCAAAGCATCATGAAAGAAAAAGGCTGCCTACACTGCATCAAGCTGGGATGGAAAGCAAACAACAACACACAAACAAAATCCCCACTGTGATTGTGGCAGTTTACGTACATGGATAACAGATAAACGATGCAGTCACCGAGGCACAGGTTTCGTTTTTGTCCGCTCAGAAAGGACCACATAATATTCAGGAGGTGAGGTCACCACGGTAACCCAAATCGAAGACGAGGCTTAGGAGTGTAGGCTAAGAAGCAGATGACAAAATCTCTACACGCTTTCTCTGTTTTTGCACATCCCAACCTCGCTTTTGATCTAGTGACCTAGCTCATTAAGAGTGGCGCATAGTAGAAAACATGTACTTGCATATGCAGTATATATACATATATATATAAAGGAGTAGTAATATTCGAAACAAAAGCAGAATTTTCAGCCACTTTGTCGAACAACAATCTCCCCTGTATTCGTCAGTTTCGGACTTTCACATTTAGTATCAGTGTGGCCCAAGCTGATGGAAAATGCAAGTTCATCACTTTACTGCATGTCTTATTGCATCACCCACGCAGAATCCATGAACTGAAGTTTTCATTTTGACAGCGTCGGCCTGTCGAACAAAATACAAGCCGAGTGGGCCATCTTCCTTGAGTCAGTATGTTTTGACAAGATGAACGATGACGGCACTGATTTACTTTCCAGGTTCAGACAAGCGTGACAGCGGTAGGACAGAAGTAGGCCACAAGTTAACTGCGCACAAATCTACCACTGTACACAACACGGATCAGAGAGAGAAAGACAGACGGACAGAGACAGACAGGCAGGCAGGCAGACAGACAGAGAGCAAGTAACGCTCAGTCAACTAGGACGGTTATATCAGGAGAGGAGAGAGAGAGAGAGAGAGAGAGAGAGAGAGAGAGAGAGAGAGAGAGAGAGAGAGAGAGAGAGAGAGAGAGAGAGAGATGCGGATACGGAAGAGTTATTCGTTTTTAGAAGAAATAAATCTGAATAAGAATGACTGCTTTTGGAACCTTTTATTCATTTTTAGGCCATCACAGCATCACAGAAAGAGAAACAGACAGAGGTACACACACACACACACACACACACACACACACACACACACACACACACACACACACACACACACACGCACGCACGCACGCACGCACGCACGCACGCACGCACGCACACACACACACACACACACACACACCACAACACCATACACGCGCACACACACACACCACACACACACACACACACACACACACACACACACACACACATACACGCATACACGCGCGCGCGCACACACACACACACACACAGAAGCGCGCGCGCACACACACACACACACACACGCACACACACACATTTATAATACCCTGCCCGTATACACAAAGACTGAAGAGCAAGGCGAGAGGCCGATCGAGTGATGATAGCAGGAGAAGCGGAACTCGGACATGAAGTGCAATTTACCGCTCACCGATAACATCAGCAATTTCAGCATCATACAAAATTGCTTTTCCCTAAAAGGCTCATTTCCTCCTGTCTCTCTTGGTCTTGGGGTCTTGGTGTCCGCCTGCATTACTATCAACCTGTCTCTTTGTTTAATGTGTAGGTGTTATCCTACGTGCCACTGGCCATCAGCAACAGCAGATAACATCATCAAAGTTAGCATAATCATCATCATCATCATCACCATTGTCTTTGTTGTTCGTTATCACCGTCCTCAGCAGCAACGCTAGTCATCATCATCTTGCGAACTGTTGTAAATTTTCTAAGTGACCTACATCTTTGTTGTTGTTTTTCCACACTAAATCTCCAACTATTGTGTGCACATCGTGCTATCAGAGCGTTATTCTCTCTCTCTCTCTCTCTCTCTCTCTCTCTCTCTCTCTCTCTCTCTCTCTCTCTCCTCTCTCTCTCTCTCTCTCTCACACAACAGCCACACACGAGATGCACAAGAGAGAGAGTAAGAAATTGGTGTTTTACGCCAGTCAACCAGTGAGAGAAAGAGAGAGAGACAGACACAGAGAGAGAGATTGTGTGTGTGTGTGTGTGTGTGTGTGTGTGTGTGTGTGTGTGTGTGTGTGTGTGTGTGTGTGTGTGTGTGTGTGTGTGTGTGTGTGAGAGAGAGAGAGAGAGAGAGAGAGAGAGAGACAGACGAGACAGACAGGCAGACAGGCAGACAGACAGACAGACAGAGACACACAGAGAGACAGAGAGAGACAACCAGACAGACAGACAGAGACTTCACTATAATAATAGTGATGTCACAACGGCGGAAACTATAGCAATCAACAAAGGAAAAAAGTCTTTTATGACACCGCTAGATTTTAAAAACTTTTTTCACCTTATCCAAGGCCATCAAAGCGCCCACAATCCCTAGCTCCCCGCCCACAGAAATGAAAACGCTGCGTGGGCGGTTCACCTCACCTGACACAGACGACATTTGCCCCACACGTCCATCAGCCGAGTCGTCCCACAATGCCCAGGGGTAGGGGAACTAACTGTGACGATATGTAATTAGATCGCGGCACGTCGACGCCAGGCGCTACCATGGGATTCGGTAACAGACCTAATAATATGAAGGCGGAAATCGATGCAGATCGGTTACCGATACGTCGTGGACATGACGGCGGAGATAGGATTTTAACTTGCTGAGCAACTCATCCGAGTAATTGAGTCGTGCAGCCCGGAACCCCTGCGGCTGCTTCACACTGGATACAGGACTGGCCCCTGGCTTCTGGATTCTTCTCTTCTTTTTTTTTTTCTTCTTCTTCTTCTTCTTTTTTTCTTTTTCGGAGGAGGGGGGGGGGGGGGGGGGGGGGGGAAGCAGGGGGATTTTTCTTCTTCTTCTTCTTCTTGTCTGGGAATAGGAGTTGTTTTTGTGTGTGTTTTGTTTGTTTGTTTGTTGTTTGTTTTTGTAGTTTTGTTGTTGTTTTCATTTTAGAGGGAGAGGGGGAAGGAGTTCGGACGTCCCACCTCCCCAAACCCAATGAGTTTGTTTGCTGTTTTGTAGTGGGGGGGGGGGGGTGTCGGATGTCCCTCTTCTCCCATCACTTCAGTTTGTTTGTGTCTGTTTTTCTTCCTTTTATTTTTATTTTTTTATTTTTATTTTTTACATCGACTAGGTCTACATAGGAAACTGACGAACGAAGTCCACAGCGCAGATTGAAATCCGGGACAGAGATGATGACAGGTAGAGCGCTGCAATAACTAACGTAAGCGGTACACATACAGACCCCCCCCCCCCCCACCTCCCCCCACCGAAGTTTTCCTGCCTCCAGAACTTTCTCCGACTCCATCGGCCCAAAGCACTTTACAATCCAAAGCAAAACAAAGGACAAGAAAAGCGCCGCGATTAAAAACCATAAAACATGAACGAACACGCAAACGTTTCAGACATGGACAAACGCAAGGATACACCAACCATAAACACGTCTCACAATAATATGCCGTTTTTGTCGTTTGCATACTGTATTGTCTGTCCCAGGTGGGGTTTCAAGTTGTTCCCACAGGAAATTCGACATCGTATCGATCCAATTTGGCCCTGAAGCCATCAGCAACTAGATGCAACAAAACTGAGCTGCCGAATCAGTTAATCCATAACTTTATGGAGAGACAGATAACTGATGCGGAATTTCCAGACACTTCATACTGAGTGTTTATTTCTTCAGCATTATGACAGAACTACTGCTCCCACTGTTATGGGTTCTTCGGTATCGTGTCCACAACTTGCAACACACAGAATTGACAGTCTGTCGCCTCACACCGAAGGACTATACACTCAATCCACCACCCTGAGACTTAAGGACTGGTGAGGGGGGGGGGGGAGGAGGGAGGAGAAGCAAGGTTGCTGCCCTAACGAGGAATCGAACCCACAACCTCTCGATCCCGAGTCCGGAGCCTTAACCACTCAGCCCACTCACTAGAGCCACTGCACTACACTACTGCAGAACAGAACCTCCTGCCCGCCACCTCCAATTTGCTGGCTGGACCCCTCAGTGTGGCCATGGACCTACATGTAGACCATGTCCATGCCTGTGGCCACCGTGGTGCCGACTGGTTTACAGCTGAACCCGCTGCAGCCCAGGTTATGCTGATGAATTGCCTGGACTCCATCTGGACGTCTCTCGTTGTTTAAAGAAAGCGCAATTGCCTGCAGCCCAGTTTATACTGATGAAACACCTTGGATCAACCTGGATCTCTCTAATCTACTTCACGCACAGAGAGACGGAGAGAGAGAGAGAGAGAGAGAGAGAGAGAGAGAGAGAGAGAGAGAGAGAGAGAGAGAGAGAGAGAGAGAGAGAGAGAGAGTCAATGAATAAGTAAACTTTATTTTACGAGGGTGGTGGAGAAGACTCGAGGTCTTTTTACACCCAGCCCTCGCCCATGAGGGAAACTACTATCAACTAAGGATACAATGAGCTACAGTATGTTGAGTACACGTACATTTATACAAACCATGCTGAAATGGAGAGAGAGAGAGAGAGAGAGAGAGAGAGAGAGAGAGAGAGAGAGAGAGAGAGAGACAGACAGACAGACAGACAGACAGACAGACAGACAGACAGACAGACAGACAGACAGACAGACAGACAGACAGACAGAGACTGACTGACTGACTGACTGACTGACCTTTAAGTGATTTTGAATACTGAAGGATAAAGATTTTAGGTAGAAGCCTAATGTTGCAATCTGTCCTTGCGAAAACACAGCTACAAAAACACATACGTATCATTATGCAAAGTATAGTAGCATAGCCAAAATGTCAAAAGAGACAGACAGAGGTGACAGACAGAGAGACAGAGAGACAGACAGACAGACAGACAGACAGACAGACAGACAGTGCAGTATTTGCGCAGACGATGAACAAGCGGGTCGCCGCTCAATAGACTAGCTCAGAGCTTTACCACAGATTTTCACAGTACACTATCTCACTTGGGTATTAATGGGCTACCTCATAGACACTGCAGGCTTGAAAGCGAGAGGCTTCCACAGCTCTGACATTGTCAGCAGCCAGAGCGAGCTTCATTTCTGCATCCGCGGTGCCCCAGCGCGGGGTGACCCCGCGGACAGGGCCGGCACCCCACCCCCACCCCCCGCCCCCCTCTACACCCGTCTACCCAATCCCTCAACGCCGCAGCTGCGAGCAGTCAAAGCGCGTGTATGTCAGGATGTGCAGGTACATCGACGTTCAGCAGGTGCGGATGCAGGAAGAGAGAGAGAGTGGATGATGATGAACCAGTTTACTCCCATCATGTACTGGCGGGGACCGGAACTGCAGGAGGCTGGGGGCAAGGGCAAGTCGGTTTGTTCCCAACGCTGCACCGCCACCAAGAATAACGAGGATTGTCGCCTTGCGTGGCAAGATAACCCCTCCTCGCGGTTTGTGCCTAGTGGTACTGCAAGGTCACAGTGTTCTATTGTCAGTACCTGTTTCACTTTGTTTCCACTCGGTTTGGCTGTCAGTAACAGCACAGCAGCACACCTATTCTGGCAAAGAGATCAGTCGTAAAGAAAATATAGCACCGACAGACAAACACTCAATGAAGATTTGAACCGTTGCTGTGACATTGACCCTGAACACAGCAATCCAGTCTTTTCACAAAATGTTCCTTGTGGCTTATGATGATGCACCATCAAATCAAGTTTGCTTGCAAAAGGATCAGTAGTTCTGTAGATAAGATAGAATCACTCATAGTTCGATTATACGAGCCCCACTGTGACCTTGACCTTGGAAATAGCAATTCCTTTATCCTCTCTGCAAGACACTAAAGCTCATTCTGAAGGACCACCATACCAACTTTGGTTCCAAAAGGTTTAGCCGTTCAGAAGATATTGTCCGGACAAAAGCCGAACAGACGGATACAGTGATCCCAATACCCCCCCCCCCACCCCCCGCCCCACTACCTCCCCTCCCACACACACTTTGTCACGGTGGGTGACGGTATAACTAGCACCGAGATGGAAAAAGAAGAAAATCCCGCTTAAGCTATGCTTGCCGTTTTGCTGTTAAATAAATTGTGGTGGGGAATATCACAGAAAGGTGGTGTCTCCACCTACCACTTTTGAGAGGCATAGTGAGTCGAGGGTGAGATTCGAACCCACAAGACTCTAAATGCTGTCAACATACCAATCGTGTGCCTTAACCACTGGGCCAATTCGGCTAGATCGGCGGCGCCGTTACAGAACTTCTCTCCCCCCCCCCCCCCCCCCCCCAACCCAGCCACCCCTTATCTTATCAGTCTACACCGTTGCTGTTGTTTCTTCCTCTTTTCGTTTCTTTCTTCTTCTTCTTCATTGTTCAAAATGGTGCTCATTCAGTGATCAGTGTCGTTGATGTTGTTTTCTTCTTCTCCTCACTCATTCACTCCTGGCGATCGTGACCAAAGCTTACCACTACGACAGCAAACTGAATCAAGTAATACCATCCACCCCTTCAACTCCCACACACTTTTTTTTATTATGTCTTTGTGTGTGTGGAGGGGGGAGGGAGTGGGGGGGGGGGGGGGGGGGGGAGGGCGACGTTAATCATAAACTCACTGTCAAAAGACTGCGCATGAAAACCTCACACTTTCCAACTGACAGAAGAGCTCAGGAGCTGTGTGAAAGTCGAGGTGGCCTTCCTTGGCTCCCGTCCCTAACAGACCTTATGGTCTCTGTGGACGTAAAGCAACATTGAAGTGAACAACTGACAGCCCAGTCAACACAGGTCTTTCGCTCGCGTGTGTGAACATGCAGACTACGAGGAGCAGAAGGAGTGTGCACCAAGCGTTGGCAAAAATAATAACATTATTTATGGCGCCCCATCTCTTAAGAGCCCAGAGCGCTTACAAAAAGGATACACTCATTTCGTCACACACACACACACAACAAACACACAACACACACACACACACACACACACACACACACCACACACACACTCACCATCACTCACTCACCACACACACACACACACACACACACACACACACACACACACACACACACACTCACTCGCCGACCGCTCGCTCGCTCGCTCGCTCGCACGCACGCACGCACGCACGCACGCACGCACGCACGCACGCACGCACCCACGCACGCACGCACGCACGCACGCACGCACGCACACACACACACACACACACACACACACTACAAATACCTGCATTACTGGTGATGGATTGGTAAAACGACAGATCAGTATGCCGCAGAGGAGAAGAGATGGGTTTTCAGTTTTGACTTAAAAGAAGAGAGTGAAGACGAATGCCTGACAGAAGAAGTGAGGAAAAGAGACGAACACCTACAGTTCAGTTGGCCCGTTGTTTCATCTGTCAGTGGTGGAACTCCTCGCCACGCAACTGGGACAGGGAGGTAAGTGGTGAGGCTGGGGGGTGGGGAATGGGGGTTGGGGGGGGGGGATGAAAGGGAAGGGGGATTACGAGGTGAGACAAGCGGTGATGCAAGATGCAGCAAAAACCAGCCCGCAGAGGGACAGCAACGAACAGCTCCAGCAGTTATTTTCTGACGCCGCTCACCTCGCTCCTGATTCCCAGGACTAAAGGGCACGCTACTCGGAAACATTCCCCGCACCTTCTCCCCCCCCCCCACCCCACCCCTTCTATCTCCTCCCCTTCTCCCCTCCCCCCCTTTCCTCCTCTCTTCTCCTTCTGCATCGCCTTGTTTTGTTCACCCGCTTTTCCACACTACAGTAAGGTCAGACAGTGAAGTCTTTGGTAAGGTTACGCTACCGGGAAAACGGGTACACGTTCCTCCATCGAGCTACAAGGACCTACCATTTCTGCCGAGTTGCTGAAAACCAGTCTTTGGCCACCTTTCTCTCGCTGTTCGCTGAACCCTAGATTAATAGATACAGTCAACAAAAAAACAAAAAAACTATCATATACAGACTTGTTTGCATCTCGGTAACCTCTTGAAGAGTTCTGCAGAGTCAGTTCCTCGACGTCCTGGGTCTGTACATTATCATGAAGACAAGACGGTTGTGGAATTCGCGGTGACTCACCACTTCCGAAGGCGCGAGAACAGCGTTGATTACAGCCGCAAAGTCCAGTCCATATTCATCGTTACACGGTAAACATGGTGCTTAACGTCCACAGAAACCATGAGGTTTATTAGGGACGGGCGTTACACGGTATGCAATGGTTTGGTGTTAACTGTTGCGTTCCGTCCTGAGGTGATCCTGTGCGGTTCACAGGACATTAACCGGCAAATCGATTTACTCCCAAATACTTATGCAGCTGTGGATATCTGAAAATATTGTCATGAAATCTTTCCGGACACCGCAGCGCTTGGTAAAGTCTCCAAGTCTCGAAACTGTTATGTGTTAGCTTTTTTTTTCTTTCTTTCTTTTTTTCTTTTTCTTTTTCTTCTTATATATATATATACATTTTTACTGCTGATAACATTTCTATCTCCATGTACATTATGTGTGTTACACTATGCTTGTTCAGCGCTTTGAGCCGCAGGGTAGGCGCTTTACAAATTTCCATTATTATGATTGTTATTATTATTATTATAACTGAGCTCCGCAGAGCGCAGCCATATTGGTTCACTCTTTACCATTGAAGAGCAGGAAAAGGTACGCTGGTGGACTTCTGCCACACATTTCGGCCTAGCTCATGACGTCACTGTCAGAGACTGTTGGGCAATTGTTTTTTTGTTTTTGTTTCAAATGGCAGCACATACAGTCGTGTTTTCGCGACTTGAAAACGTCAATTCTTAACCCATTTATACCCACCGTCCCATATTCAGAACGCATAAGTGGTTTAGTTAGTTGTTTTAGCTGTAACATTGGCATCCTGCTGACACAGACTTCTGATGAGGGGCATCCTTCATTCAAAGAAGAGGTGGCTGTGTATTTCCCCCTGCTGTTTTTTTGGAGGCCATCGTTCAACAACGGGAAGTTGTTTTTGTTGTTTGTTTTTTTGTTTTTTGTTTGTTTGTTTGTTTTTGCATCAGGGTATTTAGTGTTAAAAACGTTTCTGGGCATACATGGGTTAACAAACAGCACAAAAAAAAATCGAATGAAAAACTGCATTCTGTGTATCTTCTTCTTCTTCTTCTTTTAAATTTCATTCCTACCGACATGGCGTGTGATGTGCCCTCGGTCCGATTCCCGGTTAAGGTGTGCTCCAGGGTTCCCACTTTTAATCCCGGAGTAGGTCAGAATATAGCTTTGCATGCTTCGTCGACTGCCAGGAATTTTGCCCGTCTAATTCCCGCCTTCTCGGTATTTCATTCGGAATGACATAATTCGCACTGACATGATGTTAATGTTGTGCTTGACTCAGCGTTAGAATGAGCAAACCTTTCCACGACACCAGAGGATAAAAACACAAATTCATTGTACAGTTCTGCCCGTCTCTGTTTCATCTCGTCAATACGTCGTTATAATACCAACTTTAGCACGAAAGGTGTATCTGTGACAACCCCCCCCCCCCCCCCCCCCCCCCTCGTCCTTAAGTGATCATTATGCGGTTGACGGGAACTCACTCTCTGTGTGTCTCTTTCTGTCTCCCCTCTGTCTGTCCCTTTTGTCCTGTCTTCTCTCTCTCTCTCCAAACCAGCTCTCTCTCTCTTCCCCTCCCTCTCTCTCTCTCCTCTCTCTCTCTCTCTCTCCCAAACGACGCTCTCTCTCTCTCCCTCCTCTCTCTCTCCTCTCTCTCTCTCTCTCTCTCTCTCTCTCTCTCTCTCTCTCTCTCCATCTCTCTCTCTTCTCCTCTCTCTCTCTCTCTCTTCCCCTCTCTCTCTCTCTCTCTCTCTTTCGTCTCTCTCTCTCTCTCTCCAAACTACAGCTCTCTCTTTCTTTCTTCTCCTTCTTTCTCTCTCTCTCTCTCTCTCCCCTCTCTCCCTTCTCTTTTTTCTTTCTCCTTCTCTCTCTCTCTCTCTCTTCTCTCTCTCTCTCTCTCTCTCTCTCTCTCTCCAAACTACAGCTCTCTTTCTTTCTCTCTCTTCTTCTCTCTCTCTCTCTCTCTCCCTACGTCTCTCTCTCTCCTCTTTTTCTCTTCTCTCTCTCTCTCTCTCCTCTCTCTCCAAACCGGCAGCCCCTCTATCTTCTTTTCCTTCTCTCCTCCCTCTTCTCTCTCTCTCTCTCTCTCTCTCTCTCTCTCTCTCTCTCTCTCTCCAAACTACAGCTCTCTCTCTTTTTCTCTCCTTCTTTCTCTCTCTCTCTCTCTCTCTCTTTTCTCTCTCTTTCCTCTCTCTCCAATAACTCTCTCTCTTTCTCTCTCCCCTCGTTCTTCTCTCTCTCTCTCTTCTCTCTCTCTCTCTCTCTCTCTCTCTCTCTCTCTCTCTCTCTCTCTCTCTCTCCAACTACAGCTCTCTCTTCTTTCTTTCTTCCTTCTCTTCTCTCTCTCTCCTCTCCCCTCTCACTTCTCTCTATCTCTCTCTCTCTCTTTTCATCTTCTCTCCCATCTCCCACCTCCCTTCTCTTCCGCGACAGCCCCCCTCTCTCTCTCTCTCTCCCCCTCTCTCTCTCTCTCTCTCCTCCCCCCTCTCTCTCTCTCTCTCTCTCTCCAAACGACAGCTCTCTCTCTCTCTCTCTTCCCCCTCTCTCTCTCCCCTCTCTCTCTCTCTCTCTCCCCAAACGACAGCTCTCTCCTCTCACTCTCTCTCCCCCCCCCCCCCCCTGCCCTAGATCTTCTTCCTCTTCTCCTCTAACCCGGACTCTTTCCTCTCTTGACATTGTATAATGCCCCGCTTTCTCTCTCTTCCTCCGACCTTCAGGCATTGTAAAGCGAGCTTACAGTACCTAATCAAGGAGTGCACAGTCCAATACCCTTCTCTACAGCCGCCCCCCCCCCCCCCCCCCCAAAAAAAAACAGAAGAAGAAACCAACGAGCTTGTCTCGTATTTCTGCCCCGAAAGCCGCTAGCAGGAGCTGATGATGAAAGAGACCACCGGGACCCGGGCTCTTTTACGCTCGCCGTCGGCTCTGCTGCGATCATCATCTCCTCCTCCTCTTCCTCCTCGTCCTCCTCCTCCTCCATCATCCAGTGCTCCTCCGATCTTGCTGTATCGACCCTCCGGCACGTGAGATCGCTTTGGGTCCATCCTATACTCGTGTTTTTTTACCGATTCCATCAGCTCTTGTCACTACCGTCCTTCACGTGGGTGGTGGTCCCTAATGTGATATTCGTGACCCCTTGAGGACAGTGAAAGCCATGCGTGTGGGGTGGGGGTGGGGGTGGGGGGTGGGGGTTGTGGGTTGTGGTGGTGGTGTGAATGTGCGTGTATGGGGAGGTGGGTGTATATGTGGGGGGAAGATGTGTGTGTGTGTGTGTGGGGGGGGGGGGGGGGTTATTGGGTGTGTGTGGGTGGTTGCCTTTTTGGTTTGGGATGGTGTTTGTTTGAGTTTGTTTGGTTTTGTGTGTGTGTGTGTGTGTGTGTGTGTGTGTGTGTGTGTGTGTGTGTGTGTGTGTGTGTGTGTGTGTGTTGTTTGAAGCGTGTTTTTTTGTGGGGTGTTGTGTGTGTGCGTTTTTATGTGTGTGTGTGTTGTTTTCGTGTGTGTGTGTGTGTGTGTGTGTGTGTGTGTGTGTGTGTGTGTGTGTGG
>JABMCL010000752.1:17500-27500 GCA_018857735.1 Alviniconcha marisindica
TTTTGTACCTGATCGGTTGTCAGCTCCATGTTTTATTGAACTGTTAAATGTTTTATTGTAAAATATAACAAATCTGAAAAGCGTATTGCATACAGCGTATTGTATTGTATATTGTGTATTTTCCCTTGTGTACTGTAAAATGTATTGAATGTTTTATGTAAATGATAAGCCATAAGGCACATTTCTCTACACAGAGACACTAAATACACTAAATACCTATTGCATTGTAAGACGTCGACGAAAGACGCTGGCTGAGCATGAGCGTCAAGTGAGACTCCCGGTACCTCCATTCGACCTTCACAGCTGTGGTGCACATACGGTGCTCATTTCCGTGCCACACTGACAGACCTACGTGCACGACCAAGCTGTGGATTTTAGGGCCCAGCGTCTGCACGTGCAACATGTGATGCACGCGGCCTGTTGCTCCAGTGCCGAGCAGGTAAACAGGCTGACATACTGCAAAACAACGACTGCACGACCACGAGAAAAGCTGACAAAAGGTACACCAGAAATATCTCTCTCTCCCCCCCCCCCCTCTCTCTCTCTCTCTCTCTCTCAGCCTGTTGTGGTCTGTAACTCTCTCACAACGTAAACCCTGTCAGTTGTGGTCTGTAACCCTCTCTCACAACGTAAACCCTGTTGTGGTCTGTAACCCTCTCATAATGTAAACCCTATTATGGTCTGTAACCCTCTCTCACAACGTAAACCCTGTCATTTGTGGTCTGTAACCCTTTCTCACAACGTAAACCCTGTCAGTTGTGGTCTGTAACCCTTTCTCACAATGTAAACCCTATTATGGTCTGTAAAGACCCTCTCTCACAACGTAAACCCTGTTGTGGTCTGTAACTCTCTCTCACAACGTAAACCCTGTTGGGGTCTGTAACCCTCAGTCTCTCACAATGTAAACCCTATTATGGCCTGTAACCCTCTCTCACAACGTAAACCCTGTCAGTTATGGTCTGTAACCCTCTCTCACAACGTAAACCCTGTCAGTTGTGGTCTGTAACTCTCTCTCACAACGTAAACCTGTTATGGTCCGTAACCCTCTCTCACAACGTAAACCCTGTCAGTTATGGTCTGTAACCCTCTCTCACAACGTAAACCCTGTTGTGGTCTGTAACTCTCTCTCACAACGTAAACCTGTTATGGTCCGTAACCCTCTCTCACAACGTAAACCATGTCAGTTGTGGTCTGTAACCCTCTCACAACGTAAACCCTGTCAGTTATGGTCTGTAACTCTCTCTCACAACGTAAACCCTGTCAGTTGTGGTCTGTAACTCTCTCACACAACGTAAACCCTGTCAGTTGTAGTCTGTAACCCTCTCTCACAACGTAAACCATGTCAGTTGTAGTCTGTAACCCTCTAAAAACGTAAACCCTGTTGTGGTCTGAAACTCTCTCTGACAACGTAAACCCTGTTCGGTAGTGTGGGACAGCAACCACAAACAGAGCAGCCGACCCTACGGAACTTGGGCTTTCGGAAAGAGGGAAAATCTTCTGACTTGGGAAAGGTCTTTGCTGGCTCTCTCTCTCTCTCTCTCTCTCCTCTCTCTCTCTCTCCTCTCTCTCTCTCTCTCTCTCTCTCTCTCTCTCTCTCGTAACGTAAATCCTAGTCACAGATTTCTTCACAGATCCAGCCCTCTTTCACTTCCCCGCGCTTCCACGTTTATGAAGGGTGTCAGAAGGCAACGCCAGCCGGCGCGTGTATGTATACTGTGCAGAGGAGATAGGGATGCAATATTTCAACCAGCACACATTCTATAGGCAGAGGATGAACTTGACGCGTAGCAGCTAGCTCAGACCGCGGGCTGCGGCGGCAGAAATATCCGGCTGAGAGATGGATTCATACACAAGATAACCAAGTTCCCCGCTCAGCTAACTGCTCCGCAGAAACTGAAAGGGCACACACACACACACACACACACACGCTGGCACCTGTTGGGTGTTGCGTTTCGCTCGCCACGCCGTGGCAAAGCTTTGTAAAGGCTAGGCTATAGGCAGCTTACAAACAGAAACGTATAGGCGCGAACACAGCTGTGTCAATAGCACACTTTTCACCACATCCCCGCGGCACATGACTTAAAATGTTCGGTAAATACTGCGCTGTTTCAAAACGATTTGCACACATTGACAATAAGGTCTCGCAGCTGAATAAAAAAAATAAAAAAAATCTTTAAAACGCCAGAGAGAGAAACAGAGACAGAGACAGAGACAGAGAGACAGAGAGAGAGAGAGAGAGAGAGAGAGAGAGAGAGAGAGAGAGAGAGAGTGGAGGAAGCTATTGCACAGAGACCATGCACAATGCTCTTAAAAATTAAGGAGAGAGGACTGAGGTTGAGGTGGGGGTGGGGGGGAGGGGTGGGGGGGGAGTGAGATTAGCCAAACTGCAGTTAGCTTCAACAATTGTTGTAAACATTTAAAGTGACACGTTTGAAGTGCACGGTCACACACACACACACACACACACACACACACACACACACACACACACACACACACACACACACACACACGCGCGCGCGCGACAAACTGATAGCCTTTCATGTGTGTTGTATGTTGTTGTTAGTGTGTGTGTGGTTGTGTGTGTGGTGTGTGGTGTGTGTGGTGATGTGTGTGTGTGTGTGTGTGTGTGTGTGTGTGTGTGTGTGTGTGTGTGTGTGTGTGTGGTGTGTGTGTGTGTGTGTGTGTGTGTGTGTGTGTGTGTGTGTGTGTGTGTGTGTGTGTGTGTGTGTGTGTGTGTGTGTGTGTGTGTGTGTGTGGGTGTGTGTATGTGTGTGTGTGTGATGTGTGTGCGTTGGTTCGTGCGTACGTGCGTGCGTGTGTGTATGTGTGTGTTCGTGTACGTGCCTGTGTGTGTATGTGTGTGTGTGTGTGTGGGGTGTGTGTGTGTGTGTGTGTGTGTGTGTGTGTGTGTGTGTGTGTGTGGGTGTGTGTGGTGGTGTGTTGCGGTGTGTGTGTGTGTGTGTGTGTGTGTGTGTGTGTGTGTGTGTGTGTGTGTGTGTGTGTGCGTGTGTGTGTGTGTGATGTCAATGTGTGTGTGTTTCTGTACATGTGACTGTGTTTAGCTAGTGTGACTGTAAAACGCTCTGCGCTACTTGTGGAAAATGGGGCCGCGCTGACTGAATAAATTCCCTCTTATTTATTTATTTAAACAAAACATTTTGTATCACAACATTATTCATAAAACAGAAACCATTGCACGTAATAACAGCTCTTCTACCAGGGACCACGCTGGCAAAACAGTTACTGTTATTTCGTTCACGCTGGCACAGACAGGCGCCGCACGCAGAACCGTGGTGTGAAACCAGCCATTCACTCACTTCCACAGTTGCTCGGACAAGGACTATGTTGTTCTCTGTCACGTACATGGGCAAAAAAAAAAAACAGCTGAGACTTGCCGCGAGAACTGCCGAGGGAGAAAAACCACCACCCACTGCTTCGCATCTGGACCCAGTTTGCATCTGGAAGAATTGACCAGACGGCGGCAAGTCGGTACAGACGTTCATCACATCACGTAATCCCACAGGCTGGTAAGCCGAGCATTCCGTTGGACGTTACGGTGCCGCGGTAAACAATAAGTGGCCATGCTGTTGCCATTAGGGATCTGTCGTGGTTTAGCAACTAATTGGAGAATCCTCTCGGCATTTCGTGATAGCTTCTAGCTTCAGCATCCCGCTTCGGCAATGATCAGTGCTTTGGCAATGATTAATGCTTTGGCAATGATCAGTGTTTTGGCAATGATCAGTGCTTCGGCAGTGATCAGTGCTTTGGCAATTATCGATGTTTCGGTAATGATCAGTGCTTTGGCAATGATCAATACTTCGGTGATGTTCTGTGGATCTGGCAATGATCAATACTTCGGTAATGATCTGTGCTTTGGCAATGATCAATAGTTCGGTAATGATCAGTACTTTGGCAATGATCAGTGATCAGTGCTTTGGCAATGATCAGTGCTTTGGCAATAATCAATACTTCGGCAATGATCAGTGAATTTTGCAAGGATCAATACTTCGGTAATGATCAGTGGATTTGGCAATGGTCAATACTTCGGTAATGATCAGTGGATTTGGCAATTATCGATGATTCGGTAACGATCTGTGCTTTGGCAATGATCACTGCTTTGGCAATTACTGGTGCTTGGGCAGTGATCAGTGTTTCGGCAAGTATCACTGCTTTGCCAATAACCAACGCTTTGCCAATAACTAATACTTCGGCAATGATCAACGCCTTTGCAATTACGAGCACTCCAGTGACACTGTGCAGGCTTCAACATGCATAGCTTCGTCGTTCTCCCGTCTTTCATCTCCTCTTGTACGTCGTCGGCGTGGTCGACATCACCATCCCGTGCATCATCGTCATCGTCACCATCATCATCATCTCTACCAACCACTACCCGTTACAACAGCATGCAGCCAACACCATCAACACCGCATGCTACAACGCCAACAAAGACATTTCGCTACTGAGACACAGCGACAATACACAGAAGGAATGGGCGGTGGTAGGAACAAGAAGAGAAGACAGAAGAGAAGAAAGAACAGAAAGGTCCAGTGGCCTAATGTCGTTGAGCAAGGGAAGGTTCCTAAAGAACGTTTGAACCAGGAGTTCCCAGCCATCTTGGACTTAAGGATGGCTTGTAGACACGGTATAATGATGTCGGGAAATGGAACACAACACTGAAGAGGGCCTACTGACCTGATGCTCTTCAGGAAGGGTTTCAAGCTGAACCAGAACTTCTGTCAGGTTCGTCTTGCGGAGGAGTTTTAGCCAATAATTATACACAGGAGAAGAAGGGGGAAAAAACTACAAACAAACGATCCAGAGTCCTGATGTTCTTGAGGAAGCGGATGACGTTTAACCAGAAGTTCCTGGTCAGCTTGGACTTGCCGATGAGCTACAGACAAGATACATTATAAAGGGGGAGAGGATGGGGAGGTACACGACGTCGACACAACCAAACGGTCCAGTGACCTGATGTTCTGCAGGAAGGGGGTGGCTCTGAGCCAGAAGTTCTTGGTCAGCTCGGATTTACGGTGAGTTCTAGCCAAAATATACAGTGAGCGGGGTTGAGATAACCTTTGGTTGGAGGGATAGCAGGGGGGGGGGGGGGGGGGGGGTTGACACCGAACGGTCCACTGACCCGATGTTCTTGAGGAAGGGGGTGACACTGAGCAAGAAGTTCTCGGACTTTCGAAGAGTTGTAGCCAGAGCATACAGTGAGCGGGGTTGGTTGGAGGGATGGAGGGGGTGGGGCAACCGAACGGTCCACCGACCTGGTGTTCTGCAGGAAGGGGATGGCACTGAGCCAGAAGTTCTTGGTCAGCTCGGACTTACGATAAGTTTTAGCCAAAGTATACAGTGAGCGGGGTTCGTTGGAGGGAGGGGGAAGGGGGGGAGAGGGTGGGGCAACCGAACGGTCCACCGACCTGATGTTCTTGAGGAAGGCGGTGACAGTGGACCGGAAGTTCTCAATAAACTCAGACTTACGATGAGTTGTAGCCAAAGTATACAAGGAGCGAAACAAGAAGCGGGGTTGGTTGTAGGGCGGTTGGGGGGGGGGGGGGGGGGGGCACAACCAAACGGTCCTCTGACCTGAAATTCTTGAGGAAGGCAGCGACAGTGAGCCGGAAGTTCTCAGTCAGCTCGGACTCACGACGAGTTGTAGCCAAAGTATACAAGGAGCGAAACTCACAGTATACAAGGAGCGGGGTTGGTTGGAGAAGCGGGGTTGGTTGGGGGGCGGTGGGGGGAGGGGGACACAACCAAACGGTCCACCGACCTGGTGTTCTTGAGGAAGGCGGCGACAGTGAGCCGGAAGTTCTCAGTCAGCTCGGACTTACGATGAGTTGTAGCCAAAGTATACAAGGAGCAGAGTGGGGTTGGGGTGGCAGGAGGATGGGGGGACACAACCAAACGGTCCACTGACTTGATGTTCTTGAGGAAAAGGAATGACACTGAGCAAGAAGTTCTCGGACTTTCGATGAGTTGTAGCCAAAGTATACAGTGAGCGGGGTTGGCTGGGGGGAGGGGGGTGGGTTACAACCGAAAGGCCCGCTGACTTGATGTTCTTGAGGAAGGGGGTGATACTGAGCAAGAAGCTCTCGGACTTTCGATGAGTTGTAGCCAAAGTATACAGTGAGCGGGTTGGCTGGGGGGAGGCGGGGTGGGTTACAACCGAAAGGCCTACTGACTTGATGTTCTTAAGGAAGGGGATGGCGTTGAGCCAGAAGTTCTCTATCAGCTTGGACTCACGATGAGTTGTAGCCAAAGTATACAAGGAGCGGGGTGGTGGTGGGGGGGGTTGGGGGGGGGGTTGGGGGGGTTGGGGGGGGTTGGGGGGTTGGGGGGAGGGACACAACTAAACAGTCCACTGACCTGATGTTCTTGAGGAAGGGGATGACGTTGAGCCAGAAGTTTTCAGTCAGCTTGGACTTGCCGACCAGCATGAGTCCCTTGAGGTTGAACCCGTGCAGTTGCAGGAACTGGTAGATGGCGTTCTCGCTCAGCGCCTGCGTGTAGCTGATGTCCAGAGCCTGCAGGCGGTTGAACTTGCCCGTCTCCATCAGCTTCTCCAGCACCTGCACGCCAAGCCATTCCATCCGTTCCATAATAATAACCATAGTGAGTTTGGTTACAGAAGGTTCAGCAGTGCAGAAGATATCGTCTGGACCAGATCCGGGCACACGGAAACACGGATGCTGTGACTCTAGTATACAACCCGCCCACCAAGCTTGTTTCGAGAATGTGGGGGAAAACAAGAGGGGAAAAAGAGAGAGAGCGAGAGATGATGATGATGATGATGATGATGAAGAGATGTACATTTGTATTGTGCTCATCGAGGCTCTGAGCGCCTACATGGTACATATTGATCAACCCAAAGACACTATTCTATATACACATAGTCCTTCCGATACTATTTGCACAGAACATGATGCAGAGAAAGACAAGCCATGGAGTAAGCGCAAGATCAATAACACGTACATTACACACTGTACGCACGCACGCACGCACGCACGCACGCACGCACACACACACACACACAAAAACACTCACACACACACAAGTACTCACGCATGCACACACACAAGTATGCACGCATGCACGCACACACGCACGCACGCGCGCGCTCACACACAGACACACACAGAACTACGCACACACACACACACACACACACACACACACACACACACACACACACACACACACAGCACACACACATTCACACACACAACACACACACACACACACACACACACACACACACACACACACACACACACACACACACACACACACACACACACACACACACACACACACTCGATTTATAGTTTAATTCGAAATGCCTTTTGTAGAGTCTGCCGATAATTTCTCCGGAGAAATCCTTAAGTGTCGCTTCTCATAATTTCACTCCAGAGAAATCCCTAAATGTCGCTTCTCATAATTTCACTCCAGAGAAATCCCTACGTGTCGGTTCTATTTCTCTCCACAAACCTCCTGAGATATATATATTCCAGTTCCCAGCCGTCACAACCTAATAATATAATGAATATTTCAAGCGCTTCATCTTAAAATGAATACTAAGTGCTGGAGGGCAGGAAGCCAATTGAATCCTGCAGCAAACAGGCGCTACCTAATGTGTGCTTGTTCTAATAAACAGCGTTCTTTTGAACCTTCTTTGTGTGTGTGTGTGTGTGTGTGTGTGTGTGTGTGTGTGTGTGTGTGTGTGTGTGTGTGTGTGTGTGAATGTGTGCATGCGTGTGTGTGTAGTTGGTGTGTGTGTGTGTGTGTGTGTGTGTGTGTGTGTATGTGTGTGTGTGAGGATCTTAGTGTGTACTTGTTACCCCCGCTACGCACAGTAACTGATAGAAGCAGGTTTATGAGTTTCACTGCCGCAGAACGTGATCGATCAGTGTTCGTTCCTCAATACCAACGAGCCATTTTTTTCTACTTGCTGGAACTGCCAAGAAGCAACTACCAACCTGCCCTCCGCCGCGCGAGCAGCAGCAGACCAGAAGGCGATGCTGGCGCGTGACCAAAGAGAATTAACGTGCCGACGAGATTTGAGTGACAGACCGCGATTAGCCAATCAGCAGGCGTAGACAACACACGCCAACTCTTTCAACCCCTAGTTTTATCCGACTGTTCAGAATCATTTCCTTTCGGTAAACTCTCGTTCAGGGCCATGGTTGTCGTATATGAGCGACAGAGGAAACCATCCCTGAAAATCTGGCAAACACGTGGGCGTCGTCATATTTGTCGGACCTTACGAGATACTTCATAGAACCCATACTGTCATAACAGTGGTTTTACACACACACACACACACACACACACACACACACACACACACACACACACACACACACACACACACACACACATATATATATATATATATATAGGTACCTTGTATTTAAGAATCGTTGTGTGAACTGTGTTTTTATCCACGTTCAGTTGTAAGAAATAAAACCCCAAGGAAGGCAGTTGTGCCAAAAGGTTGGGATTTTTAAGCCAACTTGTTGTTTTTCTTTGATTTTCTCCATTTTTTAATTATGTATTCCAGTCCACAGCCCTCACAACCTAATAATAATATTGAATATTTCAAGCACATCATGTTATAAGAGGGGAGAGCGAGAGAGAGAGAGAGAGAGAGAGAAGAGAGAGAGAGAGAGACAGAGAGAGAGAGATCTCCGATTTCATAAAATGTGTTTTGTTTGATTTTATACTGAATACAATTTTATTTTGGTCCGAAAATGTTCCTGTTAGTTGTAAATATGTGAAATATACACACTGATATATCATGCTTATTGTTAAGTATTATGAGCTGAGTTAGTTTGCCACTGACAGGGTTGTGTCCAAACGTGAGCCAGCGTTTTACTTGCGATAAGGTGACCTGTGTTCGGAACTGGTGCAGAAGAATACTCTTTAGGTGACCCTGTGCTGCTAGGTGACCTATTTTACGGCCGAAGAGACGTTAAAATCCAAGAACTAACTAACTAATAAACTAACGAACTAACTAACCCTTACGGTCTATGGCGTGACCACCTATGTTTACTGCTGATCTAGCACGCTTACCTTGTCGGAGAAGAACTCGCAGTAGCCCAGCCCGAGGTAAGTGAAGCCCGGCATACGGAGCAGAACGTTCTCCAGAGTTTCTTCCGACAGTTCCGTGGAGGTGAGGTCCAGCTCGTGGACACACGACGTCTCCCAGGGCACGGCCTGCATGTGCTGGTCTTCTACACCTGCAAGCACAGGCCAGGCAAACGTCACAACAGCCCTTTAGAAGGTGTTAGAAGGGTGTTAGTGGCACCACAGAGTTCAGGAGCTGTGTCAAAGTCGAGGTGGCCGTCCTGGGCTTTCTGTCCTAACAAGCCTTATGGTTTCCGTGGACGTAAAGCAATACTGAACCATGCGCACGTATCGGTCTCAGCTTGTCCCTAATATGTCAACCGAAAACCGAGGACATTAAGCAACACAACAGCAGCAGTGTTAGTGGTCGCCTACACAACTGAGCACACAACACAACTCGTCAGAGACGAGCCTATGCTTAGGTCTTCTCTACACCTGCAAGCACAGTCTATGCCCACGTAACAGCTACCCACAGTCTATGCCCACGTAACAGCTACCCTTCAGAACGGTGAGATAGGGTGGCAGTGGTCGTCTATACAACTGAGCGTGGCAGTGGTCGCCTACTCATCTCAGTGCACGACGCAATTCGTCAGAGACGAGACTAAGTCCAGATCTTGTGAACCTGAAAGCACACGTCACAACAACCCTTTAGAAGGGTTAGAGAGGGTGGCAGTGGTCGCCTACACATCACGTCACAACAACCCTTTAGAAGGGTTAGAGAGGGTGGCAGTGGTCGCCTACACATCTCAGCGCACGACACAATCCGTCAGAAACGAGACTCTGTCCAGGTCTTCAACATCTGCAAGCACAATGAGGCACACGTCACAACAACCCTTCAGAAGGGTTAGATAGGGTGGAAATGCTT
>JABMCL010000752.1:32500-42500 GCA_018857735.1 Alviniconcha marisindica
CTGCTGGCTGAGGTCAAAGATTTTTCCCTAGCGATAAACAGGTCTTTGCTGAGGCGTTATCAGCCGTTTGGCTTGTAGAGGGGAAGTTCCCAGCCCCGCTTCGTGCCTGTCGGGGTCTTGATAATGCTGAAATAATCCTGAAATCTGGAATCTTGCAGTCATGTGATTTTAGTTTTTAATGCTAGTGTTATTGCAAAGAGCCCTGAGGCTGTTCGCTTAATCAGTGACACGGCGGCACTACTATAGAAATCTCGACTGATTACAATCATTAGAACTATTACTGTTGTTGTTGTTGTTGTCCTACGAACTGTACCTAGCACGTGAAACTCGGTGGTCCCACAAGATCCGCAGCAAACACTGCATGTGATGTGTGCACAAAAGCTTCCAACCTCTTTCAGTCGGTATTCTTCAGTCGTGCCCTAACTTCGCTCCATGCGTCCATTTAGAAAAGAGCGCAAACTTACCGGCACAACGTGATAATCAAGTCAGCTGTTCATCTTGGCCAAACAGACGGAAAATGCTATTTGAACTAGAGAACGGGCCCTTAGAGATCGACAAATTCTACCACACATCTGGAACTACCTTCCTACAAGCCGGTCGGAGGTAGAAATCAACAAAACCCAAATGGATCAGATCAGATCCACCCTTGACGAAACCTATGACTTCCAAAGGGAAATGCGGTTGTTCGTCAAATTCAAAAATAAAAAGAGAATCCCCAAACCACAACCCCGATCCACGCTTAATTTAACCGTCCTATTGCCAGAAGCGACAACTGCACGCTGATCGGCGTTTAAAAAATCAACAAACCCCCACCCACCCCACCCCGACCCCAATTCAGTGCCGGGAATGCATACAGGAGAAGATAAATGAACCATTATTAGTTTACAGTTTTCCCGTCGCTTCAGCGTAAACTGCTGCGGGTGGCCACATGGGAAACAATTAGCTGACAAGTCAGCAAATCCGGGGTCAGCCAGTGCGAGACTCGGGCAGCTGAGGTGAACCTGAGGAAGGCCCTCGAGTCCACTTTGACCAGCGCTGACCAGCTCTGACCACTTCAGCGCAGCAGAGCAGAGGCAGAAAGACCAGACAGTGGGCAGACCTGACCTTAGCAGCCTGTCTGTCTGTTCTGTCTGTACTGTCTGATGGTCTGTCTGCTCTATCTCAGTGTCCCGCGCATCGCCCGTGTATTGATCTCCGCTGGCAGTCACCCAATCAATGCAGTTTCTTTGGAACCCAGTGATGAAAGTATCTTTGGAGCATGGAGGCTTCGGGCGTCGTCCAAAAGAGAACGAGACAGGGAGGTTTTTTGCTGTTGTTTTTGGAGTTGGGGGGCGGGCAGGGGCATGGGCGGGGTGGGGGGGGGGGGGGGGGGCAGGCGGGCGAGGAGAAAAGCAAAACACTCTTACCTCAGACTTATGACGCACGATTTTGTTTCTTTTCTTTTTTCTTTTCTTTTCTTTTTCTTTTTTAACCCGGTGGCTCGGCAAGTTCAGAAGAGTTTGAGCAGGGATGGTAAAACATACATTTTGTTTTGGCAAAGCGAACTTTGTATGCAACGATACAGAGACGCAGAGAATCATATGAATCTATATTAAAGCTTGTTTGCTTGCTTTTGTTTTGTTTGATTTTTGTGCACGTGTGAGCCGATGTGTCATAACAAAATAATGATGCATACATATATTGTACAATCATGTTTAACTGTGAACAGTACATACTTATTTCATTTGAAACGTGTTGATGAGAGAACGTCGTTTCTTCTACTCTGTCAGTATACCAGTGTACTACTGAATAGTTGTACTGTCAGTATACACACGACGTGTGTTATTGTAAAGATACGTTTCAGCATTTGTATTTTTGTTACTGTTGTTTATAGTGACCATGCTGTTGTTGTTTTTGTTGTCTAAATGTAATAGGAGGGCCAGAACATATGTTTAATATTTGAAAGTAACTGCAGACGAAATTGTTACGTTTTTTTTGTGTGTGACAACAGTAAGCAACCAAAAGTACCCACAAAAATATACCCATGACTTCAATCCACATGAAGATGACGTCAGACGAACGCTGTTCCTTCTGGTCTATGGCTATAAAGTACAGTACAGTAGTACTACATAATACCACAACGATTTTAACTTTATTGCAGTCAACAACTGAACAAAGGGAGTTAATTAACGGCACTCAAAAGACGTCGTACTCATATAATAATCATAATAAATGTACATTTATCACGCGCTCATCGACGCCCTGAGCGCTCACGTGATATGTTAACTTAAGCACAATCAGTTATTCTATGGAACATAGTCCCACTATTACCATTTACAAAAATTTTTAAAAATTGAAGCATTTTTTTTTTAAAGGGGGGGGGGAAGACGCACTGTATCTTTTAGATCAGTCGTAACTCGGTACACATCTTGCTTTGGTTAAACTTGTTTGACGCCGAGCTGTCTCCGAAGAAAGTACTGGCGGGGACCGAGATCCCAGGAGGTGGGGGAAGAGGGAGACTATAGTGTACCTAACGCTACACTGTCACCACCAGAATGACTCCTGCATTAAGATGGAGAGCCATTTTAATGTTTCGTTAATTGTGAGGGACAGACACAAGACGGTGTCCACAGACCACAACTTCTGAAGAGAAAAGGAGAGCCGAAGAGGGATCGAACCGGGGTCCTTATGCTTACCAGCCTAACGCCTTACCGCTAGGCCAAGAATGCTAAAGCAGCTTTAAAGCAGCTATACGTGCAGCCCATTCTATCGGTTGTCTTTCTTTGGACTGAACTTGGAAGTCTCGTTTGCATGCTACTGCATGTTCTATATTAGTAATTAACAACAACAAAATACCGTCCCCAACAGCAACACGAACGACAGCACCACCACCAACACCAAAAATACAAAAGCGGCACCAGCAACAGACAACTTCCTCCTGTTTACTGCCTTGATGGAATCGACCTACACGGCTGGCTGAGCACTGAAAATAAAGCAGCTATGGGCCATCCATCCTCCACCTGACCCAAAAAATCGATGGGAAGCACCCGATCAAAGGATTCTATTTTCGCCAAAACTGGGGAGCCAAACACGGCCAGCTTTGCAGTAAGGGACGGGGTTAAGAGTAAGAGTGTCGGTGACGCAGACTTGAAGAAAACGACCAGCCCTTGAAATGCTACCCGTGTTTTCTTTTCTTCCTTCTGTTGGAGCTTGTTTCCTCTTCTCTGGCAAATCCAGCACATGCTGGTAAAAAAGAGAATCACCACACACACACAAAAACAAAACAAAAAACTCGCTTGAGACGGAGTGTTCTCGTGGGTACAAAAACCAAATAAAAACCAAAACTGAGCTACGTTTCAGGCTGTACTCTTTGTCGAGTAAGCTCCCTCCCCTACCTCCCACCTCGACCCCACTCCACAGACAACCAACCCCATGGGCAGTGCATTCCGCAGTCTGCTTTTACAGCAGACAGAAGTTAACTGTAAGTTCCCTGTGCTGAGAATAGGCTATAATGTGCGTGCGTGCGTGCGTGCGTGCGTACGTGTGCTTGTGTGTGTGTGTGTGTGTGTGTGTGTGTGTGTGTGTGTGTGTGTGTGTGTGTGTGTGTGTGTGTGTGTGTGTGTGTGTTTTCCTGGCGCATGGAGTAAAATGGAATATAGGCTTGCATGCTTCGCCCACTGCCGGAAATTCTGCCTTCCGGATTCATTCATCCTCATTTTGCCCAATCCTCTTTCAAAAGTTTTTTTTTTTTAAATAAAGCGACACAGTACTTCAGAACAGTAAATTAGACTTCCACTTTGGATTTGATGAATGTGTTTTGTGTCCCGCAAGCGCTTTGTTTTTAAAGCTCGCACAGTCATGCTGATGTGCTGCCCGAACAAACTGGCTAAATGCATGCGATGTGCATGGCACATTGGTAAGCACCTTGTGACGTGCGTGGCTTATTGGTAAGCACCTTGTGACGTGCGTGGCTTATTGGTAAGCACATTGTGACGTGCATGGCACATTGGTAGGCACCTTGTGACGTGCATGGCACATTGGTAAAGCACCTTGTGACGTGCATGGCACATTGGTAAAACAACCTTGGGGAAAGTGGGGATGGCACATTGGTAAGCACCTTGTGATCGTTGGGCCCATGGGCAGCACATTGGTAAAGCACCTTGTGGCGTGCATGGCACATTGGTAAGCACCTTGTGACGTGCATGGCACGTTGGTAAGCACCTTATGACGTGCATGGCACGTTGGTAAAGCACATTGTGACCTGCATGGCACATTGGTAAGCACCTTGTGACGTGCATGGCACGTTGGTAAGCACCTTATGACGTGCATGGCACGTTGGTAAAGCAACTTGTGACGTGCATTGTAAAAACAATTCACTCGAAACTATCATCTCAGACTAAACCAGTTGGCGGGATATTACAACAAACGATTTACTGTGTGCATGTAGGTTTTTATTGTGTTGCTTATGTTGCTGTGGTATGAGTGTTCTTCAGTGAAGTTTAACGTAACTGTAAGCCACAAACAAGTACGAGGAGAATTCAACAAGACACCACACACACACACACACACACACACACACGCACCCACGCACGCACGCACACACACACACACAACACACAGCACCCGCATGCACGCAACGCACACACGCACGCACGCACGAATGCAAGCATGGACACACGCGCGCACACACACATACACACACAGACACACACACACGTGCGCGCACTCCCCTCTCCCTCCCTACACTCTCTCTCTCTCTCTCTCTCTCTCTCTCTCTCTCTCTCTCTCTCTCTCTCTCTCTCTCTCTCTCTCAGGACAATGGGACTGTAGAAAAGGTTTTGACAAGAGAAAGGTTTTCAAGGAAGACCTGAAATAATGTATTCTATGCCGCTGCTAAATGCCGTGCGGCAAAAGGCGCTACTGGATACTTGATGTTTGCCAGTTCATTGTCAATAACACAGGAACTGCTGGATGCCTGAGCTGACGTTTGCCAGTTCATCGTCAACAACAGAGGAACTACTGGATGCCTGACGTTTGCAAGTTCACCGTCAACAACAGAGGAACTGCTGGATGCCTGACGTTTGCAAGTTCACCGTCAACAACAGAGGAACTGCTGGATGCCTGACGTTTGCAAGTTCACCGTCAACAACAGAGGATCAGAGAAAACAAAGTGCTGGCGATGTTCACTGCCTCCCGAAAAAATTTCGACTAAATAAAAATCAAAAAAATCTGATGTATACTCATTCGAGCCTGACAACAACCTGTCTACGTTACAATCAACACCTTTGTTGACTTTTACACAAGTAACAATGATAGGGCCTACGTAATTCCACACTGCCGCACAAACCAGCAGCGAAACTCATTCTTCATCAAGACAGAAGCCGACTGGAACCACCTGGACAACACCACCGTCCACGCCGCCTCTGTCCAGCGGTTCAAGGCCCTGGTAGCGGCCACGCTACATCAGTAGGCCGCAAAGCGCAGTCCCTACTCCGCTGCACTAAACCGGACTACTGGATATGAAGAAACGTACAGATCAAGATCAAGTATCATGCTACGTCACAATGCGACCGAAGACTCAAGCAAAGCAATGCAGCATTCTAACAGCATGCCAGGCTTCAACACATAAAACGACGAACGTGAACGTTGAAGGTTTTATGGGATTAGGCTTCGTGGTCTTGTGTGTGTGTGTGGGGGGGGGGTGGTGGTGGTGTGTGTGTGTGTGACATGTGTTATTGTTAAATATTGTTCCTTGTATTTGAGCGGTATTTAGCTCCGTGTTTCATTGAGTTGTTGATCTTTTATTGTTAAATGTATTGAATGTTTCGTGTAAATGACGAGCCAGAAGGCAAATTTCTCTACACAGAGACAATAAAGTTGTATTGTATTGTATTGTATTGTATTGTTGTATTGTCTAGTGGGATTAGGCCAGGTGGGATCAGGCCTTATGATGTCAGGTCGGCGGTGGGGGGTGGGGAGGGGGGGGGGGGGGGGGAGGCGTCGTTATCTCGGATCTCGTGAGATTAGGCAAGGTAAGATTAGGCACAGTGGACTCTCCCGACACAATCTCTCTATCGGACTGGAAGACGAGACAGAGTTAAGTTTTGAGCCAGGCTCGAACCCGCTTACACTGCGACGGTGTTCATGTTCAATGTTGCTTTGCTGACGTCCACGGAGACCATAAGGACGGGGAGCCCAGGACGGCCACCTCGACTTTCACACAGCCCCTGCGCTCTGAGGCTACGGTGTGCGAAACACAAAGTTCATCGGTGTCAGGCTGAGAACCCCCTGGACCCAAACCAGCACCAGCTGCACCAACTAAAAACAAAGACTACCCAACGGAACTTGGGTCTTTGCAAAAACTGCCAGATGCTGCTCAGTATTGCTTTTAGTCACATTTTCACGTTTTGTTGTTGCTCTCTCTGTCTGTCTGTCTGTCTGTCTGTCTCTCTCTCTCTCTCTGTTTCTCTATGTTTCTCTATGTCTGTGTCTGTGTCTGTGTCTGTCCATCTGTCTGTCTCTGTCTGTCTGTCTCTCTGTCTCTGTCTCTGTCTCTGTCTCTTCCTCTCTCTCTCTCTCTCTCTCTCTCTCTCTCTCTCTCTCTCTCTCTCTCTCTCTCTCTCTCTCTCCCTCGACGCTCATATCCTTCAGTACTAAATTTTCGAGTTCGAGAACTGATTCGATTTCTCTCTCTCACCCTGCTCTGCTCTGTTGCGATGCGGCTGCATGTTAATCAAGGCAAATAATGCAATTTTTATGCGACAGACCCCCCTCACACTTTGCAGCATTCCACACAGCAGGAACCGAGAGGCCAGTAATCCGTCAAGTTAGGTCCATCAATCATGTGTGGCTGCTGCACACGCCAAGCCAATCACAGACCAATTCCGGACACCTAAGGGAGGAAGTGAGGGGCGGGGGGCGAGAGGGAGGGGGGGGGGGGGGGGGGGGGGGGGGGGGGCGAGGGGCAGATGGGGGGGGGGGAGGGGCGGTGATGTGCGTGTTCCACTTCTACTTCTTCTTCTTCCTTTTTTTCCAACCGCACCACACAGGAATGGCAGAACGATCGAACAGAGTTCGAGTTCATGCTAGAGCGGTTCTGAAAACGACGTAGAGCGGACATCAAACTAGGCGGTAACCGCAGGCTGATGAATTTTATGTGTGTTCGGTTTGGGAATTAGTGAAGCGTTTGGAGCTTAACGCACACCCACACAACATGCGACATGGTGATGGTGATTGTCACTGCAGTATCACCATCACCACCGTTTTGTCTATAGTCCATCATCTGAGAGATAAAGAAGGTATCTGCCTGTCTGTCTGTCTGACCGACATGAATGATTTGGTACTCGACCCGCTGAACCTATTGAGATGCAACTTGGTGAGAAAGTTCTTTTGGGACACGAAGGTCCGATGTACCTATAGTACAGGTAACACACCTTTCTCTGATTAACACAACCACGTGGCTAAAGATTGCTGACGCAAGGGAGAAGCTCTGTCAAGTAAAGGGAGGGTGATATAAACTTCATTGCGTCCGCGTTTCTCCGGTACAGCTCAGGAGCTGTGTGTGAAAGTCGAGGTGGACGTCCTGGGCTCCCGTCCCTAATAGTCCGTACGGTCTCTGTGGACGTGAAGCAACAGTGAACGAACCTAGCGATGTCAGAGCTCAGGAGCTGTGTGAAAGTCGAGGTGGCCGTCCTGGGCTTCCCGTCCCTAATTGTCCTTATGGTCTCTGTGGACGTAAAGCAATACACACACACACACACACACACACACACACACACACACACACACACACACACACACACACACACACACACACACACACACACACACACACACACACACACGCGCGCGCGCCCGGTAGCTCCATGGTGTAACGGTTAGCACTCCGGACTCGTGCCAGCGATCGTTCGTTCAAATCTCAGTGGAACCTAATTTCCCTCCTTCCACTCCCTCATCTTCTTAATTAAAAAAAAATGTTGCTGCAGCACCAAAATCATCGAAAATGTAAAAAGAAATCCCCTCTGTGTGTATTATATGTCTCTGTGTCAACATCCACATCATCGAAAAACGGCTTTGAACAGCGTTTCCACCGCCGTGGACCAGCTGGCCGAACTGAGGATTTTGCAAGCGATAAACTTTTATAAGCAACCACCGTAATACGTACAGCAGTGAGCCGGTTTGGCCTAGCGGTAAGGCGTTAGGCTGGTAAGCGGAAGGACCTCGGTTCGATACCGCTTCGGCTCTCCTTTCTCTTCGAAAGGATTGTGGTTTGTGGACACAGTCTTGTGACTTTGTCCATCACTTCCCACTGAAACATTAAAATGGTTCTCATCGCTGCCCATCTTAATGCAGGAATCATTCAGGTGGTGACAGTGTAGCGATAGGCATATAATCTCCCCTTCCCACTCCATCCCCCCCCCCCCCCCCCCCCCCCCCCCACCCTTCTCCCCGTCCTTAATAAGCCTTGTGGTTTCTGTGGACGTTAAGCACCATGATTACTTTACGTACAGCAGGCAATGTTAGCTCACGTTTCAGCACTGTCGTCTCCGAACACACACGACTTGACGGCTCTCAGGCGGCTTAATATTCACCCTACTGGCTGGTAAATTAAAACATGCACTGGGATAAATAACCCCTTAACCGGGACAGGTAGAACGACAAGACGTTTCAAGTTTATCGCTCAGCTCCCCGTGTAGTGCGCTACATCAGGGCGGAACACTGTGGACCAGACGTCTAATAAAAACAAGCTCAGTCAGATAATGAAGTGCACATTTTCAGGAAGTGGCACGGCGAAACGAAATATGCATCAAATCCCAAGCAAGCGACGTCGGATTCACCAGCAGTCGCTGACACACTTTATGTCCGAAGAGTAAGGGGAAAAACTAGGGTTGAATAAAACAAGAAGGCACACGTCAATAATACCGATCATATTTAAAGCGCAGATTCTTAAAAAGCCCTGGGCGCTTTGTAAAGAACATGATGGGAGGCGGAGGAGTGGGTTAATATACGTGTACAAAAATAAGACAGGGCGGAATCCTCGCCAGTTGGCTAAGCATGAAAAGCTATATTCTGACCTATTTCAGGATTAAAAGGGGGGAACTTTAGAATAGATGGGTCCGGGTTCTCTCATCAGAGGACACTTTAATTCACGCATCCGCAATACCACACCGCGCCCTTTCTATTCGGCACTTCAACAAAACTGTTCTGGTGCCAAACAGAGCTAGCACCGACTGGAGGCACAAAGGTGTCCTTTTTCTTTTTTTTAAAGAAAAGACTAGCTGCGAGTCCCTGTCCCCAAGGGTCAGTTCCCGCATGGCGCAGGTCGCACGATTATACCGGACTCCTCAGAACACTTATCAGGGAATGGGATTTTGGACTGTGCGATGTTTGGCCGCCGCGCTATCAATTCTTTATTTTCGTTATGTATAACTCTACAGCTCTACAGCCCCCACCCCCCACCCCACCCCCTTTCCCCTCGCTTGAGCCAGGAGAGGCAACGGTCAAATCCTTGACCCTTGTCCTTGTCGGCCACATGCAACGGAAAGCTCTCAAGAACCGTTCACATTTTGACAGTCTAATTTTGATATGGAAGGAGTGTGGTGGCTGAGGGGTCAAGGCACTGGACACGGTATCGAGAGAGACTGTTGATCCGATTCCCGATTCGGACAGTGAATTAAAACCTACTCTCTCTTGGCAAACATCGACAGGAAAATCTCGATTCCTCGGCAAACACTGCCAAAAAATATAGGTTCCCTGGCAAACACTGACAGGAAAATATCGCTTTCTTGACACTGGCAGGAAAATTTCAGTTCCTTGGCAAACACTGACAGGAAAATATCGCTTTTTTTAACAAAAACAAACAAACAAACAGAAAAACAGCGCTATCTTGGAAAAAACTGACAGGAAACTATCGCTTTTTTGACGAACAATGACAGAAAAATATCGGGAGCCCCAGTGCTAACATTTTATGTGAGAGCATGTGACGGTAAGTAAAGTTTTAATGATTTTGTTTGGTGTGCCA
>JABMCL010000752.1:47500-77500 GCA_018857735.1 Alviniconcha marisindica
ATGTACGCTGCGCTCTCTGGCGATACTGGCTATCTCGTCACTGGCCCGCTTAATGCTGACAAGTCAGTGGTTTGATTTTAACGTATCCGTGTCAACTGCAGGATGGTCAAACTCAGGCATAAGCAAACGCACGTTTTAGAAGTCCTCTCACACATGAATGATAATTATAACGTGCATGAAAAATTTCAGTGCAAGAATGTGCACGTTCACACCGCAGGGCAGGTTGTAGGGGGTGGGTGGGTGGGGGGGGGGGGGGGGTAGCATTCATTTTCACACTGACACGCATACCATAAGAAGCACAATGAGTTAAGCACAGAGACAGACAGAGAGAGAGAGAAGAATGTGTGTGTGTGTGTGTGTGTGTGTGTGTGTGTGTGTGTGTGTGTGTGTGTGTGTGTGTGTGTGTGTGTGTGTGTGTGTGTGCGTGTGTAAAATGATACTGCGGCATTTAGCCTTTTCATTGCCGACAAGTATGTATTTTTGTCACAATTTGCTTGAGGTTAATGCACTTTTGGTTAATTTCCTTCCAAGAAGAGTCTTGAGAAAAGTTTCAGCTGACAAAAAATGCTGATTCCGAGAAATGTCTTCCATGAGAGAATTCTTGAGAAGCTGAAATTCAAGCATGAGGTTGTACAGTGTCTTTCAAGCAGACGGAAAGTGCGTTGCCCATGACATCATAAAGATGACGTCCGAATGGCTGGGAAAGGCTCGTGGGGACTATCCTTCTTAAAATCACGTTTTGTCTGAGGTGTAAAAGAGACCAAAATAAAAACATGTTACCGTTGTAGTATCATGCTCGTCAAAGCTGCCGGTCATTCTGCCAAAGGTGCAGGTGGTCGGTTACAGCTAAACACACATGTGCCCTACGTATGTGGCTGTGAACAAAAATGTAAACTGGTGCATGGTTGTATGGTGTACACAGAACATGCGCCGAGGTGGCAGCAGTTTCACGTGGCACCAGCCATGCAACAACCAAACAACGCTGTCAGTACACAACTTGGGGGTATATTTAGCCTGTGTAAAGCGACAGTCACTCATTCGGAGTAGCATGTGACTAGAGCGCAAAAAGTCTGCTCGGAAGCAGAGAACAGCGCAAAATAAAAAAGATCACTCAATCAAACTGAGGGCTGTGTTTCAAAATGCTTCGTTGATTTTATAATATAATATCGAATTTAGAAGGTGACTTTTGTGAGTGACGATTAACGGAATTGCATCCACGTAATTTTTTTTTTTAGTATGAAGCGTCACTGCTGGCGTGATGCCTGCAGCAGCCTCGTCTTTTCTAAGGCGACGTCGTGAGTACGCACCTCTCGTGCCAAACACCTAGTAGGCCGCGATGTGCGACAGGTGAGCTAGCTAAGACACTTGATGGTGTTTTGTACATCTAGTTCCGCTAATCGTCGCTCACGAAACTCAGTTTCTAAATACAATGTAAAATCAACGGGCATTTGAAAACGCGATCCTCGAAGTTTATTTCGAGGTCTTTACCCATGGGACAAAACCTGTTTCAAGGAAGTAGTTTATGTGAACAGTGCTGGCCTCACGTCAAAGGATATTCGTGACGATCAGCACGTCTTGCAAAAAATGTTATAGGTTTATAGCCAATGCACAGCTGTGAAGCCGATTTGCCATGCCCATGTTGTATCATGAATACCACAAAAAAGAAGATTAGCCTACTGGTGTCATGATGATCATCGACATCTTTGTCTGTCTGTCTGTCTGTCTCTCTCTCTGTCTCTCTCTGTCTCTCTCTGTCTATGGCTCTCTCCCTCTCTTTCTGTCTCTGTCTCTCTGTCTCTCGCTGTCTGTGTCTCTCTCTATCTGTCTGTCTGCTTCTCTGTCTGTCTCTCTCTGTGTCTCTCTGTGTGTCTCTCTCTGTCTCTGTCTCTCTGTCTCTCTGTGTCTATGGCTCTCTGCGTGTGTCTCTGGCTCTCTCCCTCTCTCTGTCTGTCTCTGTCTCTGTCTCTCTCTCTCTCTGTCTCTGTGTCTCTCGCTGTCTGTGTCTCTGTCTGTCTGTTTCTCTGTTTCTCTCTCTCTCTCTGTCTCTGTGTGTGTTTCTGTCTGTCTGTCTGTCTGTCTGTCTGTCTTGTCTGTCTGTCTCTGTCTCTGTCTCTGTCTCTCTCTCTCTCTCTCTCTGTGTCTCTGTCTCTCTCCCTCTCTCTGTCTCTGTCTCTCTCTCTCTGACTCTGCGTCTGTGTCTCTCGCTGTCTGTGTCTCTGTCTGTCTGTGTCTCTCTCCTCTCTCTGTGTCTCTCTGTGTGTCTCTCTCTGTCTCTGTCTCTCTGTGTCTCTCTCTGTGTCTCTCTGTGTCTCTGGCTCTCTCCGCCTCTTTCTGTCTCTGTCTCTCTCTTTCTGTCTTTCTGTCTGTGTGTGTGTCTCTCTCTAAGTCTATGTCTCTCTCTGTCTGTGTCTCTGTCTGTCTGTCTGTTGCCTGTCTGTCTGTCTGTCTCTCTCTGTCTGTCTGTCTGTGTCTGTGTCTATGTCTGTCTGTCTGTCTCTCTCTCTCCACCCACCAACCCAAACTTTGTGCAGTCCTCAATTCGATCACCTCACCACACAGACTCCGTGCGCCCCAGACAATCAACAGTCTGTCCTTGCATTATTTATCAGCACATTTCCACTTGGTACTAAACGTAGCAGCGTGGTGCCGTACTGGTGAAGTCTTCGTCCGACACTGAAACAAGTCCGGCAAGATGTCAGCCCGCTGCTGGGTACTAACAACAGTCAGACAACTAACTGCAGAGAATGGGGATGGTGGAAGAAATAGACAGAGAGAGAGAGAGACAGATTTTTTTTCTTTTTTTCTTCTGATTTGAGAGTTTAATGAATCAAGGCCATTGGCCCAGTTAGTGCGGAGAAAACTCGAGTCACAACCATTGCTGTAGTTTAGAACAGCACTTGATAGATTCAAAGAGAGAGATAGAGAAACAGGGACAGAGAAAGACAAACAAAGGGAGAGAGAGGGACAGAGAGAGTGAGAGAGACAGAGACAGAGACAGACACGCACATAAAGAGACAGAGAGAGAGAGAGAAACAGAGGGAGACACGCGCGCGCGTGTGCACGTGCACAAGCACTCATGCACATAGAGAGAGAGGGGAAAAAGAGAGACACAGACCGAACCTGACTATGTGATCGACAGTCCTGATATTTAACGCCCAATGAACCACGAAGGTCATACGTATCAGAGCGAAACACAGGTCGTTTGATTACTGATGAATCGCCTTTCCTGGCACACGTCCCTTCCCAGTAAACATGCCGGATCGGATTCGGAAGCACTTTGGTTACGGCCAGTAATGGCCATTACGACCAGCGTGCAGCCAGAATCGGGCCGGGTCGTATAATTATGCCGGATCTGACTTCCCACATCCGATTCGGTTCCGTACTTCCAAAAAAAGACCCGGATCACATTGCGCAAAACCGGCCCGGATCAGATCTGGATGGACTGGTCAGGTTTTGGCGGAGGGGGGAAGGAGTTGGGGGGGGGGGGAAGGAGGGGGGGGAAGGAGGGGGGGGGGGAGGCAGAAATTAAAAAGACAGAATTCCTCCGTTGGTGAAGCATGCAAAGCTGTATTGTAACCCACAACTATCCAGGCTCAAAAAGGCACGATCTCTGACAGCTCTGGATTTCACAGAGGGGAGACCTTCATTTCTGCGTCCTCGGTACCCCCGCCGCGTAGCACGACTCCGGTAGCGTCCAGCCCTACTTGCTACAGACCCGATTCCGGACTCACACAAGCATCGTCAGCCACAATGATACAGTCGGACCGATCCCAACCGAGCTGATCAACCCTTACAGACGCTGAAGTCGCCGTCGTCTTCGATTAAGCCGAAGGATGAAGAGCATTTATACCACATTATCCTTACCTGCATGTTGAAGGAGCAGAGATTTGAGCTTCTTGCATCGCTGGATGAGGGTTTTGAAGGAGGACCCCTTGACCCTGAGGCAGAAGTTGAGGGCGAGGCACTCGATGTGGATGCAGTTGGAGGCCAGCATCTCGATGTGCGAGTCGTCCAGAAAGGTAATCCCGTACAAGTTCACCACGCGCAGGTTAGGTGTGTGCGCTTTGATCTTGCCGATGTTGATCACTTCGTAGATGTCTTCCTCAGACTCCGAGGACAGTTCGAACGTACCTGGTGTGAACAGAATGCATGGAATTGATTTCACACCTTGAACGTACCTGTTCTTGTTTTGTTTTGTTTTTTATTGTTGTTTTATTTTTATTTTTACAGAACGCATGGAACTAATTTCACACCTCGAACGTACCTGGCGTTAACAGAATGCATGGACTTGATTTCACAACTTGAATGTACCTGGTGTTAACAGAACGCATGGAACTGATTTCACACCTCAAACGTACCTGGCGTTAACAGAATGCATGGATTTGATTTCACAACTCGAATGTACCTGGTGTTAACAGAACTTATAGAACTGATTTCACACCTTGAAGTTGAACGTGCCTGGTGTGAACATAACGCATGGCATTGATTTCACACCTGCAACGTATCTGGTGTGAACAAAACGCATGGAATTGATTTCACACCTTGAACGTACCTGGTGTGAACAAAATGCAAGGAACTGATTTCACACCGCGAACGTACCTGGTGTGAACAGAACGCAAGGAACTGATTCACACCTCGAACGTACCCAGGGTGAACAAAACGCATGGAATTCATTTCACACCTCAGGCGTACCTGACGTGAACAGAACGCAGGGAGCCGAGTATACGCTTCGAACGTAAGCTACACAAGTAGTTTGGATCAGTATAGAACGTGGAGAGGACTGTGCAACTTCTAACGTACCAGGTTTAGACAGAGAACACGGAAACGATTTTCTGGTTGGAAGGTACTCTTCCAGCGGGTTTGAAAGAAAATATGACCTGACGGGTCTGAGTATGTTAATTCAGGTGCCTGTGAAGGCTGTTGAGTAATTTAATTACTTTAGTTTTAGTGTTTTAATTGGGGGCGGCATGAGACCCAAATGTTTTGATTGGCGTAAGTGGGGGGGGGGGGGGGGGGGGGGGAACATGGCAGATATTCCAGCTTGTTTTCTTTCAGGTTGTTTTTTATTTTTTTATTTATAACACACAGATCTTGATTTACACGCTTTTAACGGTAACGAAACTAAACAATAACGTCCCATTAAGAAAGCGTTTGTAATGCGGAATGGGATGCACCTTTGGTGGAGGTAATATAATTATAATAATGTATCCTGCATTTACTCGCGTGCCACGTGAAAGTTACCATAGGCGATTCTGGTCTTTGTTGTGTTCCTGTGATGCCTTCCCAGCGCTAATGACCTCCCTTTGTTTGTTGATTGCGTGCGTTTTGATCTAGCTGATTATGTTTTCACGTCAACCTATCAGCTGTAGTAGGTAAGTCAGTGACTTTTTTGTTGTTGTTTTTTGTTTTGATTTTTTACGCCCAGTCAACCGGTCAGGGCGAATCAACCGTAGCAAAGTTCTAGCAACGCTCACCGATGAGGTGCAGCACCTCGATGGACGAAAGACAGCTGTAGATGCGGCGCATGAAGCCCTCCAGGAAGATGACCTCGCTCAGGCAAATGCACATGCTCCTCAGGTTGCAGGGGAAGCTGTTGAGGTCGTTGAAGTCGTGCAGCTGCATGGCGTTGGAGAAGTCCAAGGTGATGGACTTGAGGGCCGGGCACTTGTTGGCCAGCTCGTGCAGCACGGGGGCGGTGATGAGCTCGGAGGGCAGCTCGATGTACTTGAGGGTGGCCCCGAAGCGCATGCTGATGAGGGCGATGAGGGCCTCCTGGCTGTACACGTGCAGCCCGGAGTACTCGGGGCGCAGGGACACGACGGTCCACAGGCGGCTGTCGTAAGCCAGCAGCCGCCACTTGCGGCACACCTGCGCCACCTTGCCCAGCTCGCGGTGCTTCAGGAAGGAGAAGATCTTCAGCATGAGCTTCTCCGGCAGCTTCTCGATCGTCAGCAGCTGAAACGGCAGGACAGACTGACGTGTTCACAATGCTGACAGACAGACTGACAGGCCGGCAGGCGGGAGAACTGACAGACAGACAGGTCAGATGGATAGACGTCTGGACAGATAGATACTAAGACGGACAGACAGACAGACAGACAGACAGACGGACGGACGGACGGACGGACGGACGGACGGACGGACGGACGGACGGACGGACGGACAGACAGACAGACAGATAGACAGACAGACAGACAGACAGACAGACAGACAGACAGACAGACAGTCAAATAAGTCAAATCAAGTAAATCTTTACTGTTCATCATTATACAAAGCATAAAAACCAAACTTCTTTTTTTTTGACACATGGGCTAAGCAGCTACATTTAAAATCATTATTATTTAAAAAAAATGTTTTAAATCAGACAGATTTTAGATAGATGTCTGGACACAGACAGATAGAGAGGTATGTAGGTGGTACAGAGGGATACGTAGATAAATGGGTAAGTATGCAGGCAGACAGGCAACAGATATTCATTTCAAGTTCAACGCTCAGTCAAGCGTGTAGGTCAAATTCCGCCGACACTGGCCGAGCCACCTCTGGCCCATTGTGACCTATTTACAAATGACCCAGATCCAGGTTATAATACATCATAGCGAAGAAAATACTCTGAACATGTCAGGCACGCACAGACATACGTATACTATGTGTACACACGCATGCAGCCAATCGCAATACCCTTTCAGATATAGGTCTGTGGTACGTCGTAACTTTAAAAAATAAAAATTGAAAAAAAGCCCCCCACCCCCACCCTCCCCAAAAAACTACAACAAAAAACAAACAAACAAACAAAGAGAGAGAGAGAGAGAGAGAGAGAGAGAGAGAGAGAGAGAGAGAGAGAGAGAGAGAGAGAGAGAGAGAGAGAGAGACTAAAACAACAACAACAAAACTGAGAGTGCTGTAAAAAAAATACGAAATGACGAAAAGAAAAACACGACTGAGACGTAGCGAAAAATCTTAAAAAAGATTGACTGCTAGCGTTCTAAAACATGGTCCAAACACACAAAAGGTGTCCACTGTCAGTTTTCAGAAAAGCCGAATTCGCACAATTCGTAGGCCCTACAGGAAGAATTCCCAAAACAACATCATAGCAAAACAGCTCAACCAAAAGCAGATAAGTGTCCTACATCTCATTTTTCACCGTTTAACTGTTGTTAAGCCCGTTTTTCAAGCTACAAGAGAACACCCCGCGGTTTTTCAAGCTACAAGAGAACACCCTGCGGTTTTTCAAGCTACAAGAGAACACCTCGCGGTTTTTCAAGCTACAAGAGAACACCCTGCGGTTTTTCAAGCTACAAGAGAACACCTCGCGGTTTTTCAAGCTACAAGAGAACACCCCGCGGTTTTTCAAGCTACGGGCTTACCCAGAACTAGAAATTTGCATGTTATGTTTTGTCATAATAAGTATCGTTCTTTTTAACCTTTTATGTGTTTGGATCTTCTGAGACGTAATGTGAGCATATTCGAATCATAAAACAACAACCACACACACACACACACACACTACACTGACACACACAACACACTACACACACACACACACACACACACACACACACACACACACACACACACACACACACACACACACTACACACACACACTACACACACACACACACACACGCACACGCACACGCACACACACACACACACACACACACACACCTCCCTCTCCCCAACCATATCAACAATTAAAGAGCCAGTATATACTAGTGCATCACTGAGTCTCCAAATCGTCAGATTATAAAGGCTACTACTGCAGCAGATGACCGTAATAGAACCAACCGGGCGTCTGTAGCGAGGATCTGCTTCATGTGCAGTTGCTGCTTGGGACGCATCCTGGCACACATCGAAAATAGTAGCACGGAAATCCATACCGTCAATCCAATTTTATTATTTTTTTCTCTTTTTTTTCAATACGAAAAAAGAAAAAAAGAAAAAAGGAGAAAAAAAAGAAAGAAAAAAAGTTGCTCCTCAGGCGCCTTTCATGCTACATGATTTTCAACTGCTCCGTAGTGATTGCAAAGCCTGCATTGACCCACACACACACATTCCTGCAACTGCCAGAGACAGAGCATCCAGTTCTCCGCTCTCGCAGACTGTCCTATATTTAGCTCCCCCATGTTGAAAATGGAAGCGTCTGACTTGCGGTTTCGCGAAAGGTCAAAGCAAAAGGTCAAAGATTGAGGTTACCTACACAGAGCTAATCTAAGCTTCTTGCCTAATTTCAGTAAGCTGCACAATGAGAATTTACAAATGGACAGATTTCGAATGGACTAACGAACAACACATTCATGTCTAAATCTCCGTAGGAATTAGGACCAACAGGCTAAAAGCGAAGCTAAATCAGTTAGTAGCTTTTCGCGACAGGTTTGTGCTGGGGTCATAGTTCACAGGTCATCTGCCGCAGTGGTGTGTGTGTGGTGTTTAGCAGGCCGAACGTTATGCGACTCACTAAACTTTACGATGCATTATCGATATCTGCTGTTGCTGGTTATCTCAGTCCTAACACTGACACCGTTGTCGAACGGGGAAATTCACCGAGCGAAGACAACGGTGTATAAAAGTGGGAAACGCGCTGGGAGCAGCGCTCAGTCGGTAGACGTGGCGCAAAGGGGTGAGATGCGGACAAGCGGGAATGCCGGAGAGGCTGCTACTGTGCACATGGTGGACTCGGAAAACTTCCAGAGTTTCGATGTGTGGATGTACTCTATCGCCGGGGCGATTCTGGTGGGCCTCAGTGGAATCCTACCACTCATCATCATGCCCATCGAGGCAGGACCCTCTCTCAAACATGGAGGTAGGTGTCCAAGTCGTAGTGTTTCTTCCTGTTTGTGAGAAGCGTATTGTGTACTACACAAGAAAGTAAAAGTAGAAATAACTGTGGTGAAGATTTGATTGTGTGAGAGAAACTGGTGTATTCCGTGTGGAGTGTGTCAAAAGTCTAGAGTTTCAGAAACGGCGAAAGCGAAGAAATAAACTTGTCCTTTCTTCCAGTTTGTTTAAGATCGAGGTTCATGTCAGTTGCGAACTCTGTTTGCGGCCCGCCTAGACCTACCCCGAGGCTGCGGACACGTCGCTCTGATGAAGTGATACTCACACCCTCCTGGTGACGTAAATCGCGTTGCCATGACGTTTGAAAACATCTAGAGCTCCTTCTCCCCCCCCCCCCCTCCCCACGCCCCTTCTTAGTCTTGCTGTGGTGCACCCAAATGCCAGGTAATGACTACTATTTTATAAACTAATAAAGTATTTTAATGCAGGTTCACATTCTTCAGTGCCGGTGACAGATTGAGGGAAATCCAGTCCAAAAACAAAATGTTATAAAATGATGCAGAAACGTGGTGTTTTTGACACTAACTCATTCAAGGTAAAAATGATAGCTTAATGACTTGGGATACATTTTACAGTTACATAATTTATATTATGTGGACTATGTCTAGTGCATTGAATGGCCAAATGGGTAATGCTTGGGACAAATGTGACACCTCATCTTCGTGTGCACAGTACTAAATTTTATGTAAAACTGGCTGGCATGTTTTACCTGCTTGAGCTGAAGGTGATTAGTAATTAGTATAGCTATAATTATAGCACATGTTTTCCGCATGTTTGAAGAGCATGTGTTGGTTGCTGACAAAAAGGGCAGGACAGGGTGGGACACACATTGCCATAAGCAATTTTGCCTGGCTCAAACCCGGTATCCAAACGAGACCTTGTGTGTCTTAAATAAGAGGCTTGTACAGTTTTACTTTTAGTTAACTTAAATTATAAACTGTGCTGATTTCTACTGAGTGCTTTGAAATTCTGAGCCTGTCAAGAGATTGGATGTGAAACTTGCCATTTTTAGCAGCCTTGCTTTTGTGACACATGGTTATTAATCCAAAATAACAGAAAGGTACCACACTCATCTTCCATTTTATTGCTCATACTGCTTTATGAATCCAGGCAAGACAGAACACAACAAGCCATTTGAATGCAACTCAGATTGTTTTAGCAGTTTTTATTCATTTCCATTCAGCAGTCTAATCTAATATTCACCAGCACTGAAGAACAAGCTACACCAAACAGTGACCAAGTCAGTCTATTGTTCTACATGGATGGGCTTAGCCTTAGGTAGGCCAGGTATAGACTTTCTGAGCAGAGGCATGCAGAAACTGGAAAGTAATTTTGAAATCAACAATATTGATACGACAAAGAGAGAAAAATAATCCACAATATTTGGTTCATTAGCAGAGTTATTCCAGTCTGTTATTAGTAGCATATTTTGTGATTTTTTAGAACACAAACATAGGTTAGCATGAGTCTTAGTCTTATGTAACTGTCTTATAGAACACTAGCAGTCATTCTTGTTTGAGATTTTTCTTATGTAACTGGCTTTAAGGCTAAACTGCAGGTTTGCCTGTCATTTAACTTTTTAAGTTACTAGTAGTAATAGTATACTAGTTACTACTACTTGTAGCAAACAGCGCTATCCCATCTCTCTCTTTCTCTCCCCCGCTCTCTCTCTCTCTCTCACACACACACACACACACACACACACACACACACACACACACACACACACGCACACACACACACAGAGTCACACTCACACTCACCACAAATCCATCACAGTGTCAGTCACACACCATGTTACTTGGGTGAGTGAGAGAACACACTGCTAATATTAAATTCACACTCACAGTATGAGGAAAACAAACAAAATAGCATAGATGGACACAGTGTTGTGTTGCCTGTGCACAGTTTCAAGAAAAGTAACCCTTTTGATTTTATGAAACTTTAGAATACCTGTCCTGTCAAAAATGTTTGCTTAATTTGAATATTTTTGCCATTGGCTTTACTGCCACAGTTTTGTGTCTGTGCATAGTTCTGTTTTGGGTTACTTCCCTTGCTCTTTGCCTGAGTCTTGGGTAGATGTACCCTTATTTTCCAACATTAGTATAAACTTAATAGTAAGTTAGTAACTTAGTAAGGCAATCTGTCAATATATATATATATATATATATATATATATATATATATATATATATATATATAAAACAAATTAAGTGTGCTATGGTAACAATCTACTAACATAGGGCAAAAAATAGAGCAGGTAGGTAGGACTAGGAGGGAACTTTTTTTTCTCTCTTCATGCTTCTAGTTCCAGTTCCATATTATATATATATATAATTTTTTCGCTGTTGATTTTTTAGGCTTGGTACAAAAGAATAGGGTTACTATAACAGTATGAAAAGCACAGGTGTTTTTTGATTTGGCCTAACAAGTTAGTGAGCACTTCTGGATTTTAACCTCAGGTCAACTGAACAGGGTTAAGCCTTGACAAGCTAGTACAGTAGCAGTGAGATTCAGACTCAGACGACGCAGAGGCAGTCAGTAATATAAATAATAGAAAAGTGCATCTATTTGTGGTGACAGTACTGACATGGTGTAATAATTAAAGCTGCTTGGTGCTTGTTACCACTATACCAGTGTACTGGTAAACCTTAGTACAACATTTCTGCAGTTCATCAAGAGCTCTACACATTCCATCTCCACACATCAAGACAAAAACAGTTGAACATCATTCTTTTTCCCGTGCTAATCCTTTTGTCTTCCTCATGTAATTAATTATCTAGACACACAATTATCTAGACACCCAAATGAAACAAAAGTCAACCAGTGCATTTTAAACCATTGTGAAGACCCATCTGTTTAAAACCTATAAATTTGATGCTGCTTTTGCTAGCAAATCTGTTCTTAAATTATTTCAGTTGATGTGTGTGTGTGTGTGTGTGTGTGTGTGTGTGTGTGTGTGTGTGTGTGTGTGTGTGTGTTTGATCCCAGTGAGTCTACCTTGATTTATATTAGCTTACTGCTTCAGGTATACAATATTTTGTATGATGAAAAACTTCTGTTGGACTGTACAATTTTTTGTACCAGTAGACAGCTCTGAGTCTACATAATAAATGAGGACATAATAAATTTATATCAAAGTGTGTTAAGATGGGGGCAGAGCAAGTAGCAATTTGCTGTATATAGATTCTCCTTGGCCTGCCCAGAGTAAACTTGGATTTGGAATGGGTGGAAGAGGAAAAGCTCAGTTATTCCTTCACACAGAACCTATTGGGTACCTCATTCCAAGCCTCGCCTTTTGCTTTCTGGGTACCCTTTCTCCCCAGTCCTGGAAGAAGTATATATATATATATATATATCTCTCAAAAACAAATGCTAGGAGTTTGATTGGTTATAGTGGGCCTCCTTGGAGCTGATTCCACTAATAAGACCACAAGAAAGCCTCGCTTACTGTTCAAAGGTGGGCATATGATCCACAAAGGGTACTTTGTAGCAAGGTGTACCTGATTCTGAGGAAGAACAAATTATGAAAATAACAGTAATTGATACATCTATAAATTTGCATTAACACACACACACACACACACACACACACACACACATGTATACATACATGTATGTATGTGTACACACCTGTTTGAGGTAAAAGTGTAATATTGAAACATACCACACATTTGTCCTAATTAAACTACAACATACAACATATTTTTTTCTTTGGGGATATTATGGTAAACACAAAATATGTTAAGGTCTGAGGGAGCTTTGTGGGGGGGACCAAAAATGTGGGGAGATGATGGCCTGGTCAAAGGGAGGCAATACAGTATTGTACTTTACAGTCAGAAACACTCTTTGTTTCCCATGAATTGTAAAATTAATTATATCTTGCCTCCGTTTTTCGTTTTTCTTTTTTTAAATCCTTGTAGAGCTATCGTTCATAGCTGAAAACCGCTGATCACCAAACATAAAAACAGAACCATCAAAAGAGTCAGACTGACTGATTGTGCTGCCAGTGCTAAGTACAGACTCTCAGTAGGCTCAGTCTCACTCAGGGTCAAAGAGGGGGAAGCAATAATATGGGGATAAAAACACACACACACACACACACACACACACACACACACACACACACACACACACACTTTTCAGATGACAGAAGTACACACATGTAGTGTAAAAATAAATAAATCAGAAAACTTAATTGTCTTATTTGAAAAGAGTCTCTCTCTGTGTCTGATAAGGTCATAAAACGTATTTGTCAATGCCAGAAGGAATATTTAATAATTGTGCTTTGATTATCACCCAAAATGTGTGTGTGTGTGTGTGTGTGTGTGTGTGTGTGTGTGTGTGTGTGTGTGTGTGTGTGTGTGTGTGTGTCTAGTGTGTCATAATAATTGTGATATCTATTCAGTCATTTTAATGGAGAAAAAAATTGTTTTGTCATTTATGCCACAACACTCTGAACACAACCTCCTCAACATAGTCACAACTGGCCAGGGTTTGTCTGTTTTTGTTTGTTTTGTTTTGTTTCTCTCTCCAGTAATGCAAGAGGTCATTTTGTTCTACTTCTCAGGTTCAGATTCAGAAGCCTTATTATGACAATAAATTGCGCATGTTCACTGTAGATTTAAGAAAGAAAAACACAAAGACTGACATAGAGAGCTAGCCATTTAAATTATATATATATATATATATATATATATATATATATATATATATATATATATATATATATAAACTTCTGTGGGAAATAGGACACACAATCAGTACCTGTACAAGATGACACATGTCCAACAATGGGGATTGATGTCCTCTTGGTGTAACAATGAAAACAAATGGTTAATGAAGATAAAATATAGCCCACTTCTTGACTACAGGCCTCAGTGATATATCTGAAAGAGATAACCCTGTTTCAGCACTGATAACACTTAACACTATCACTGCAAGTGCAACACTAACAGTAAGGAAGTTGTGATACTGTCTGGATGACTCCAGTATCAGTGTATGGGTCAGTTACAAGAAGTTTCGCTGAACTGCACATTTTTCCAGGACATATATATATATATATTTATTGTTGCAACACAGTGACACACTGACACCTTTTTCACTCCCACCACCCCATTCCTTCAAAAACAGGACTCAGGAGGCATAATTTAGGTGATGGTCAACATAGTTCCATTCCTTCAGAAGTAGGAGACATTTAAACAATCGTTAAAATAGCCCATTCCTTCAGAAATGGGAGACATTTAGGTGATGATTAACATAGCCCATTCCTTCAGAAATAGGAGACATTTAAGTGATGGTTAATCTTAATGCAGCCCCATTTCCTCAGAGATAGGAGACATTTAAGTGATGGTTGAAAGAGCCCAGTCCTTCAGAAATAGGAGACATTTAAGTGATGATTAACATAGCCCATTCCTTCAGAAATAGGAGACATTTAAGTGATGGTTAATCTTAATGCAGCCCCATTTCCTCAGAGATAGGAGACATTTAAGTGATGGTTGAAAGAGCCCAGTCCTTCAGAAATAGGAGACATTTAAGTGATGATTAACATAGCCCAGTCCTTCAGAAATAGGAGACATTTAAGTGATGATTAACATAGCCCAGTCCTTCAGAAATAGGAGACATTTAAGTGATGGTTAATCTTTATATAGCCCCATTGCCTCAGAAAAAGGAGACATTTAAGTGATGATTGAAAAAGCCCCATTCCTTCAGAAATAGGAGACATTTAAGTGATGGTTAACATAGCCCCTTCCCTCCGAAATAGGAGACATTTAAGTGATGTTTAGCATAGCCCCTCCCCTCCGAAATAGGAGACATTTAAGTGATGGTTAACATAGCCCCATTCCTTCAGAAACAGGAGACAAGTCACACACACATACACACACACACATATATATATATATATATACATAATATGATGGAAAACATAGCCTTATTCCCTCAGAAACAGGAGACATTTTTTAAAAGTAATTGTTAAAATAGCCCAATGCCTTCAAAAACAGGAGACATAAATATTTAAGTGATGGTTAACATAGCCCCATTCCATCAGAACCAGCAGACATTAACTTAAACGATGGTTAACAATAACATAGCCTTACACCTTCAGAACAGAACATTATATTATATAAATATTTGATGGCAGTAGACATTTTTCAAATCAGTGTGACATCTGTAAGTCAGATGATCACTGTAACCAGTTAGATACCCAGCCATCTTTACTACTACTACTACTGCATTTTTTAAAACAAAATCTGACTGATTGCCAATTTATTTTCCAGGATGCTGATTTTAACCAGTAAATACTGGAAATTATTGGTTATCATGAACCCTGTAAATGATGGTTAGCATAGCCCCATTCCTTCAGAAACAGGAGACATTTAACATAGCCCCATTCCATTAGAAGCAGGCAGCATTAAGTGATGGTTAACATAGCCCCGTTTGCTCAGAAACAGGATGTTAAGTGATGGTTAACATAGCCCCATTTGCTCAGAAACAGGATGTTAAGTGATGGTTAACAGCCCCATTTGTTCAGAAAGAGAGGATGTTAAGTGATGGTTAACATTGCCCCATACCCTCAGCACCAGGAGGCATTTAACACAGCCCAGTTCCCTCAGACACAGGGGACATTAAGTGATGGTAACATAGCACAGGAAGTTGTGTGTGTGTGTGTGTGTGCGCATGTTTATGTGTGTGTGTGTGTGTATATATATATATATATATATATGTTTATGTGTGTGTGTGTGTGTGTGTGTGATATATATATATATATATATATATATATATATATATATATATATATATATATATATGTTTATATGTGTGTTGTGTGTGTGTGTGTGTGTGTGTGTGTGTGTGTGTGTGTGTGTGTGTGTGCATTGCACATCCTTGCACAATGTATGTCAGCACCCAGAAATAAAATTTGGTAACAGGCAAACAGATTTCACTCTGTAGTAAAACTGTGGACCAGTAATGAGCTAATTCAAGTTAAACTTTACTGTCAATGTTTGGAAACTTGGACTGTTGCTTGGTTGAGATGGTAATGCTGAACAGCTCCTTCCAGAATGCGGCATACAGGCAGTTGATCAGCATTCAATACAGTTCTCCCCCATTTATCTGACTTGCTTTTTAAAAAGTTAAATCTCCGATAGATCATTGTGTCAGAAAACACACACGTCCTCCGATGATTGAACCTCAGAGTGCATTTATATCAAGTTCCTGTTTTAATCGAACCAAGTTTCATCACCGAATTACCGCTTACCTCAGATTCGTGAACCAACTACACCGCATCTTCAAAAGTTCCACAAAAAGCGGAAACGTTTTCGCCAACAGCGTGTCAGCGTAACACTAACAGGATGTGGACCAGACAGGTGGCCTGCGGTAACAGACATTTAAATTTTTTCAAACAGCCGGTAAACAAGGAAAACGTACTCGCAGAACGTACTCAGTAACTCATCTTTTGCTGAGTACGTTTTCCTTGTCCTTCACCGCTAGTTCTTGTCACTAGCAGTCGTTCGATTTTATGGAGCACTTTTGGTCCTTGAGCTTACTAGTTTGCTGCACGTGTCTATGAACTTTAGACAGTAACACTTCCATGTTTGCCGAGTTAAATACATTGTCATTGCCGATATGTGGTTATAAAGGAACTGGCCTTCTGGGAACACATTTTATGAAAATAATAATAATAATATCAAAGATTTTGTTTCTGTAATCAGTCGGATGCTGCAGTGATTGTAAACGGAATAATTTAGAACTGAACCGAGTTTGTGGGTGACGATTTGCGGGGTCGGATACATTGACAGTAGGCCGTCCACTGTCACAGATGGTCTAACGGCTACTCCTGGGCTGTGTTTGGTCTTGTGTAGTACATGGCGGTACGAACCTCTTGTGTCGAACTTTAAATAGGTCGCGGCCTGCGACGGGTGAGCAAGGACACTTGGCGTTGTTTTTGGCGTCCAGTCCTGCTTATTGCCACTCACAGAACTTGCATGTGTTCTCTACGTTCTAAAAGAAAACCAACCCGCCCCCTCCCCCCCCCCCCCCCCCCCCCCCCCCCCCCGGTCTGTTTGATTTATATTTGTAAGATCTATCTATATATGCGTGATGCACGAACGCACACGCACACACACACACACACACACACACACACACACACACACACACACACACACTTCAGTGTATGCATACGTCGTATGAACACTGAATACACAGTGTGTGTAAAGCATAAAATGCACTGCCACTGGAACACTCCCAGCACAAGTACTAAACAAGCAGAAAATTCATTTTTGTGTTTGTTTTAAACCTGACAACCAGAAAGAACGTTACGAACTGAACTGCACAGACCCAAAGACGCTTGAGCTTGTCCCAGTCCGTCCGTCACCCCTCCCCCCCCCCCCCCCCTCCGATCCCCCGTGTGTGTGTTGGTGGTGGTATTTGGGATTATTATTTTTTTAGGAGGAGGGGGGAGGAATGGGGAAGTATAGTTTGAAATCAAAACTCACCGCATTTTTCGTTGGCACTGGAGGAATTGCCAAAACTGTCGATTGCCTTCTCTTGTTCATCTTTCTTCTCTCAGTCTTTCCCCCCCCTGGCCACAAAAGGTGGCAAAATGAACCACTTCAGAAAACCTGTCCAGCTCAGTTGGCCGTTGGAGAGTCACAGTTCAAGAAAGCTGTGGTCAGGTGCTCGACTTCGAGCTGATTAGTTAGCACAGCAACTGGCGCAGCGAGTCAGAAGCACCGTCATGCTCAGTCACCGGCACGTCGGTCTGTTATGAATCTCAGGCGATGCAAACACACACAGAATGATGACAGAAAGAACTCTTGATGCCTTCAGAGTCAGTCAGCCGATCAAACTGTCAGCGTTGCTTCTCGAAGTTCTGAAGAGAATAGCACATGTATACATGTACAGTAACTTAGTATCGATATCAGCTCCCTGCCACTCCTGGAAGCCTGCAGTTTGCCAGTGCATCGTAGTTCAGAAGATTCCTATAAATAGCTGAACAAGACGAAAAGAAAGAAAGAAAGAAAGGGAGTAAAAATAAGCACACCATCTGACAGTGAATCCGAATCGCCATAGAACAGGAAGATTCGAAATTTGTTGCTAGGAATCTCAGCTTGAACAACTTATTATTGCTGTACTGTTACATTTACACTTACGGCACAGAAAACGTTAATAAATCTGTCTTTAGTTATAATTTAAATGAATCAGTTTTTTGTTGTTGTTGCTGTTGTTTTAGTCAAAGTTGAAAGTACATGGGAATGAGTTTCTTCGCCTACGACAGTATATATATATATATATATATATATATATATATATATATATATATATATATATATATATAGATTAGCATATATATATATATATATATATATATATTATATATATATGAGATTAGCCTATCTTTCATAGGTAAACGAAAAGGAATTTGAAAGCCGGAAGTGTTTTCCCGAAGTATGCCTATTTTGGCGTGTCAGCAATGCACATGGTGACGCTTCCACAGTGCACTTGCAAAGTGGCCATGTGGGCCGAAGGACCTGTTTCCGCGGCAATAGAACCAAAAGCTCTCTGCCCAGGCGCAAACAGTCCAGTGTGAACTAGAAAAGCCCAGAAGACCAGAACGCAATTCTCACTCATAGTTCAGGAGCTGTGTGAGAGTCGAGGTGGCCGTCCTAACGAGCCTTCTGGTTTCCGTGGACGAAAAGCTATATTGAACCATGCTTCGGCATTGGTCTCAGCGTGTCCCTAATATGTCAACTGACATCCGAGGACATTAAGTAACACTACCTACCTACCCAACGCAATTCAAGCTTCGAGGAATAGTCCCACGCAAAGGTCGTATGCCTTGGAACCTTCGGGCCGACTTCACATTGTTTCAGGGCATAAAACGAGTCCTTGAACAGAGAAAGAAACAACCACACGTAGTTTTCGTTCGATGTTGGCTAAGGCAGACCTCCGAAACTCAGTCGCACATTTTTTTTTATGGCAGTTACCTCCTGGTTGTACACACTGCAACCATCTTTGCTGTGCACAGCTAAGTATAGTATATAATGTGGTTTCCCTCGGGATGAGCTTGGTTGTTGAGGTCGCTACAAGCATGTCGTGACATAGATCTTACCTGTGCGCGAAGACAAATAAGTGCAGGTGCCGTCCACGTTTCACCGCAAGACAGCGTGCCAGTGAAGAGATGATACGTGTGCCAAATACTGAACGTATATATATAATATTTGTTTTGATGGATTCCGCCGAGCGCCAGATTTAACGTGCCAAAAGTGACACGGTTAACTTTCAGTTTGGAAGGCCTGGGTGGGTGTATCATGTGTTGTACTGTTTTTCTCCCTCGGTAGGCTGTTCGTGTGTGTGTGTGTGTGTGTGTGTGTGTGTGTGTGTGTGTGTGCGCGCGCGCGCGCGCGTGTGCGTGCGTGCGTGCGTGCGTGCGTGCGTGCGTGCGTGCGTGCGTGCGTGCGTGCGTGTGTGTGTGTGTGTGTGTGTGTGTGTGTGTGTGTGTGTGTGTGAGAGAGAGAGAGAGAGAGAGAGAGAGAGAGAGAGAGAGAGAGAGCATGTACTACATGTACTGCAGTCGTACATTTTGCAAGAATTCTTCTGTTGTTTTCTAGAACCACTCAACCGAAAGCCTGTGTTTTACTCTGTGACCTGACGAATAGCACTGGCGTGATTCCTTTGTCCCTTTGAACACTCCCTGTACAGTAACTGTCCGTAAATTTTACTTCTTTTGCTCCCGGCATCTATAGATTTCTCAGTGTACTTCTTTTACTCAGAAAGCTAAATTTATCACGAATATCATGGAAAGACCGGCAGAAAAGCACATCATGTGACACCGGTATCTCAAGATCGACCGCCTATGATTTCATTCACGTGTACTCCCAACTGAATCACTGAGAACACCAGAATGTATACATACACGTATAACTGAAACGGTTCACTGAAAGATGACGCACTAGACAGCTCGGCAGCGTACGACTCTGCCTCCGAGCATCAATGTTTTGGGAACTTTAATCGCAGCCGGTATAAAAGGCCGGGTAACCGGCACGTGCAGTAGTCCCACGCTGTGCTGGAAATGCCAGAAGAGCCCTGGTCAATTTAAAAGTAACACGTGGCGCAGCCATATATATATATAAATACACACAGAGCGTTGTCAGGAACAGAGCGAAGGACGCACAAACCGCCAGGAACAGTGGGAAGTACAAACGGAGGTCATTTTCATATCGTCGGTATTTCGGGCCCAACGGGTCCTTCACTACGCGTTCGTCTGTTCCGTTGTTCGCACACGCGTGTACATATTTCCTGAGTCAGCGATGGGTGGGTTGCACCACCACAGGTAGTGGTACCTGTCTGGTGATAGCAGAAGGTGTGTGGCACTGGCAGGTGAAGCCTTCTTCCCCAGACGGCAGACGATACCTGCAGGCAAAGGACACGTGCAGGTTGTGTGGGCGGGTCACTCAGCGGGAACAGACAGCAACCACCACAGCACTCACACTGTGACCTCTTGTCAGTCCTTTCGCCATCAGGAACAGACCACAACCACCGCAGCGCCCACACTCTGACCTCTTCCAAGGTCTTCCTTTGGCCAACAGGAACAGACACAACCACCACAGCACTCACTATGACATTTTCAAAGGTGTTTCTTTGGCCAACAGGAACAGACAGCAACCGCCACAGCATTCACACTGTGACCTCTTCTTCCTTTGGCCAACAGGAGCAGACAGCAACCGCCACAGCATTCACACTGTGACATCTTCTTCCTTTGGCTAACATGAACAGACAGCAACTGCCACAGCACTCACACTGTGACATCTTCCTTTGGCCAACATGAACAGACAGCAACCACCACAGCACTCACACTCTGACCTCCCCCAAGGTCTTCCTTTGTCCAACAGGATCACGCAGCAACCACCACAGCACTCACACTGTGACCTCTTCTCCCTTTGGCCAACGGGAACAGATAACAACCACAACAGCATTCACACTGTCACCTTCCTTTGGCCAACAGGAACAGACAACAACCACCGCAGCATTCACGCTCGGGCCCCTTCTTCTCTTCGTAGTGATGTCTTCTTCATGCTCCTGCAGCCCCTTCCGTTTACACCAACATCTTTTTTTCCCCCGAGCCAGTACCGGTGGACCCCTCGCCAACCTCCTGCTTTCCGGACCCTGAACTGAAGCGCCTTCGTAAAATGTTTGAGGGTGGGCAACCAATTGACATGAAGAGAAAAAGCTGAAATTTGACAGCGTCAAGGTAAAGCTGAGCAACGTGGGTCATCAGCAACGCTGCTACACTGAGGGTCCACTTTCATTGTGCACTGCTTTATTATCAACCCGAATTGTGGGCATAGCTCAATCCGACGACAAAATTCAGCCCCGCTTTCAAGACTTTACAGATCTGCGCATAATATAAACTGCTGGGACTGTAAAGCGTGGGCATTGTCGCCGAGTCGCGTGTGAGATGTTATGGCACTGTAAAAAGAAGAGAAAATGTCCCGCAATGTGTTCCCGTGGGTAAGCCGAATACGACTTGCTGGATGGTGCAAGTTGCCAGCTTCCGCAGTAAACTGAACCTCGTTACGCCAAGCGGTGTGGGCGGGACGTGCGTGCCAGACAGACACTTTGATCGGACCCTCCGAAAACAGCACACACGAACGCTGATCAACGCTTCAGCGTTCACAGAGATACCGTGGTCTGCCGAAAGAGACGGGGTGATTTTCAGCGGCAGGTTTCTCTGTATTAAGTCTAAGGGGGTGCTATCGTCAATCGTTTGGCGGGGAAGGGGTAGGCTGACATGCCGGTGAAGGCATATGGTCAATGGGAGTCGGTTTTCTGCCTTCAAAGTCAAGCGGCGTGGAGGCCCGGCCAGATAGTGTGTGGGGAACAGCAGCTCGTACTTCACTGCTTTTATCACAGCCGGGCTGCTGTCTGCACGTTCATTGACGTTCTTACGGATTCCAGCCAGTCGGCAGTCCCAGTTCGTTGACCTGCTACCGCCATGGACTCGGAAGACTGTAGACCTTATGGTGCTGCATACCACAGACAGTGTCCAGTACGGTTGCAGTTTATGTAGGAATGCTCGTACCTTTGTGGCATTTCCTTTGCCTGTGAATCCGGGCTTATGGGGGCTACCATGGTGAGGTGCCAGGGATGCAAAAGTTAATACCCCCTCTACTGAGACCCAGAGTTGTCAAAAAGCTTTTCCTGCAACGAAGTCAGAATGTAGCTTGCATGCTTCGCCTGCTGCCAGAAATTTTGCCTTTTCTAAGTTATACCTTCCCGGTTTATTCAACTTCACTTTCTCGGGTCCTCCTCCAGCATATTATGACATGCTGAGTGTCACGAACGCTGAATCTGACTTTTTACTGGTGATTTCTCAGATTGCGTTTCGCCGACCCGATCTGACTTTCCCGGTCGACTGGATGTTCAGTGGCAATGGTGAAGTGATGCTTAATGTCCTCAGATGTCAGTTGACATATTAGGGACAAGCTGTGACCAATGCCGAAGCATGGTTCAGTATAGCTTTACGTCCACGGAAACCAGAAGGCTCGTTAGGACGGACAGCCCAGGACGGCCACCTCGACTCTCCTGAACTATGTCAATGGCAATGGACCTATATATATATAGGTCCATGAATAGACCCCTTTCGTTTATCTCGCTGTTGCACAGCCGACAACCAGTCAGAGTCGACTACAAAGTTCTACAACTCCTCCAGAGCGGACGTAGGGGGCACCGTGCTGACACCGACTTGGAGCGTAGGCCTGCTGAGATTTGACCGGATTGGATCATTTTGGATGCCAACAGACGTAGTGAAATTTCCGGTTCATTCAGTTTGTTGACTGAGAAAGAAGCTCCGGCACTTGGCTGTCCATTGTTGTTATTATATATTCTCTTCTTTTTTTTGGTGTGAGCCGTGTGTGTGTTGTGTGTGGGGGGGGGGGGTTAGTGTATACCAGCACAAAATTTAATGCCCGCGATCCGCCGCGTGTGGTGTGTGGGGGGGGGGGGGGGGGTGGGGGGGGGGGGGAGGTGCGTGCGTGTGTGTATGTGTGTGTGGGCGAGTGTACGGAAACCTGTGCACATGTGTGTATGTCAGGTTACACATCCGCCCTAATTTACACATAAAGTCTACGTGTGTGTGGATGTGCGTTCAGGCGACTGTGAGTGCGAGGGTGTTTTGTGTTTCAGTGTGTGTCAGTTTCACTTTGCTCTGTATGACTAAGTATGTGTGGTAATGTATTATTATGCTGTTGATTTTTGTGTGAGTATTTATGCATTCCTTGCTTTTCTTTAATGGAATAACAAAGCGCTTAGAGTCGCCGAACGCTCCATATTATTATTTTGTATAATAATATCCTGGCTCAAACATCAGACAAAATTTGACATTTCGGTTCGATATGTGATGCCGCAGTGCCGAATAAGTGTCGAACCTCATCAGAGAGCTTGGTTAGGGTTGATACCACCACCCCCACCCCCACCCCCTCCCACCCCCACTTTTTTTCTTTTTCTTCTCTCTTTCTTTCTTTCTTCGTCTTCCCTGTTTTATCGATTGTGTGCAATTGAGGCTTAGTCAGTGGTTGCCCCTATTATTTATTTGCTGCTGACTATAGTCTTTTAGACTGTTGTGGTTTGGTGGTGCGTTTACCATTGGGCTTGTCGGTAGTCCGCCGTTTTCATTTGCTAGGTCAAGCCAAGTACTTCTCTATTCCATTTAAAGGAACAAGAAAAACAAAAAAAACAAAACAGTAACATAATAAATAAAATAGCAAAATTTAAAAAAGAAGAAGAAAAAAGAAAGAAAGAAAGAAAATGACCATGTATAAATGAGTCCAAATTTAAGAGAGTGCAACAACAGACAGGCAATACATTAATAGAATGATATTGGTTATAGAAATGCACTGTAAAATAAACAGTACCACACGCATTAATATGATTAACAGACTATATACTCGGCACAAGTATAATCACTGTTTTCATCCTGTCCGCCTTCACACCCACACGCACACATTCATACACCCAACTTGATATCTCAGTCTGTCACATTGACACGCACACACACACGACACACACACACACACACACACACACACACACACACACACACACACACACACACACACACACACACACACACAAACACACACTCGCGCGCGCGCGCGCGCGTACATGCACACAAATAACAGACCAACTTTGAGGTAGCTTCATAAATTATTCCGAAAACAGGATGAAAATCATGAAATGAGTGAAAGCTGTTACAGAGAGAGAGAGAGAGAGAGAGAGAGAGAGAGAGAGAGAGAGAGAGAGAGAGAGCAAATTAGCCTAAAAAGATTGTACAAATAGTAAAATTTAAGGTAAGAGATCAGAAATTAAAGGTGTCAACACAGAAACACACTCACCCTCACATGCACACTACACTGACACGTCCTGGCACAACAGCCTAAATGATGCTCCACTGTCTCCCTCACGCACACACATGCTCTCGTTCTAACAACAGTGATATATAATACTGTAGTAATTAAGTGCACAGCCGGTACGCTGGAAAAAGATGAGGAAAAACAAACGGGAAAAAAAAAATCATTCTCAACAGACTGGGGATTATTCTCGAGTCAGCGCCGACTGCGATAGTATGCCTTGTCACTGAAACAAAAGGACAGGCATTCCGCGGAATTCCTGGCTTGTTTTCGACCAGTGGTGCAGTGGATTACACGGTAGTGATCTTTTTTGCCCATCTTGTCGCCCTGAGCGCTCACATGATACATATTAACCTAAATATATACACACGTAGAGCACAGTCCCACCAAAACAACCCACACAAAGCATCATACGGAAAGACCCCCCCCCCCCCCCAACACACACACACACTGACACACACAATCCACAATGAATTTAAAAAATGTGTACGACACTGATCTGTATCATACATGTGCGCGCGCGCGCGCGCGCGCGCACACACACACACACGCACACACACACGCACACGCGCACACACACACACACACACACACACACACACACACACACACACAATGACTGTAGCAGAAACTGGGTACTGATGATAGTTGGGGCGAAAATACTGTGAGAAGAGGAAGGTTTTGAGTTTGGCTTTAAGACAGGGTTGAGCGGCGTCTGAGGTCTTGTGGGAGTGAATTCCCAATGTGGGGTCCAAAGCAAGAGAAAGTGCGAAAGCCACGAGTCTTGCGTTTGTATTGTTGGATTTTCAGCAGAAGAGCGTAGTGTACGAGACGGAGTGTAGGCATGCAGCAGTTCAGAGAGCTAAGCAGGAACAGAACCATGTATAGCATTGAAACACATACAAGCGACTTTATACGTAATACGTTCCGAAAGGGAAGCCAGTGCAGTTGCGTGTTTTTTCCAGGATATGGAGAGAGAGAGATCATGCCGCAACCAGTTCTACTAAGAACGGTGGATGCAGGTGAAGGTGGTGGTGGGGGGGGGGTGGGGGTGGGGGGCGGGGGAGGAGGAGGGAGGTGAAGTGCGGGGGTGTCGCTTTTCCCCTTCGTAAGCACCATTCCATTGACTGGGCCCGGTACGACCGGCAGATCTACCAAAGCAGAACGGCGTCGATCCGACGGTTGGTATACGTAACATCAAGTCACCCCGGCCACGCCAAGCGCGTAGGTGCGAAACAACAAGCAACCGCACGGCCGCCTGTGCTTTCTGATCGTCCCGGTGCTCTAGCGCATCCTCCCAGCTCCCCAGTGCTCGTGATGATGACGATCGGCTGCGGGTGGGGGGTGGAGGGGGAGGGAAGGGGGGGGGGGGAGGTAAGTGATGGGATTTGACATTAACGTTTTGGCAGTGTCCCATCCGGGCCGGTGCTAGGGGGTTATGTGCAGAGCGACAGAAATGTCAGAGCGACACGCTATTTCCCTTCTGTGTTTCTCTCCTAGTTTATGGCTCTGAACACACACACACACGCCGCGCGCGCGCGCGCCGCTCACGCACACACAGACACGCGCGCGCGCACACGCACGCACGCACGCACACACACACCACACGTACACACACACTCTCTCACACACACACACACACACACACACACACACACACACACACACACACACACACTCTCTCTCTCTCTCTCTCTCGCTCTCACACACTCTCTCTCTCACACATACACACACACACACACACTCACTCTCTCTCTCTCTCTCTCACACACACACACACACACACACACACACACACACACACACACACACACACACACACACTTGCCGGCGCGACGCCCGGAGGGGCTGGGTAAACTGTAAAGTTCACCAAGCGCTGCACACGGCTGTGATGGGGACCGAGTCTCTGATGAGGTCAAAGTTGACGGTGAGGTCAGAGCCTCTGGTTAGGTCGAGGTCTCTGGTGAGGTCAGAGTCGATGGTGAGGTCATGTCATGGTTAGATCATACCGAATTGTGGGCATAGCTCAATCCCACGACAAAATTCAGCTCCACTTTCAAGACTTTACAGACTTGTGCATAATATCAATTCGAAAACTTCTCGAACCACAGGAGGGCGGCGGAGGTGGGGATTTCAGGCTTTAGCACCTCTCTCCGTCTCTGTCGTACGTTGGAAGGTGAACGATTACAGTGCAAAACAGTTTCTGCCGTTGTGTGTGTGTGTGTGTGTGTGTGTGTGTGTGTGTGTGTGTGTGTGTAATTTATTTTAGGAATCTAGCCAACCTTGATGCCAGATATACATATATATATATATGCTCTCCTTGCTGATGCCAGAGCCCGTCTGTTTTAAAAATAGGCGGGGTTTGAAGATAGGCACAAAACGTAGCTGGGCTGGCAAGCTTGATTATCAACGAACGGAAGTTAGCGATGGGCAGAGGGGTGGAAAGAAAGAGGGTAAGTTTCGTTCACTGGCCAGGATACGGAACGGAAGACGCAGTGCTGAGAGTTAAATTCACTTCATTCAGTTCAAGATGGTGTCTAAGTGCTGGAGAAAGACCACAGACGTCCCACCCCGTCTCTCAGAGTTTCCACAGCGTTGCCATTGAAACAGTCCCAGTGGTGGTCTGATTGACGCTGGCTTTTTTTCGCCCTTTCAAGGAAGGTCGTCGGGCGCTTCTCCTTTCTACGCATGTCTCCTCCAGGCGATCTGTGGTGTAATGTTCGTGGCTGTGTGCCCCCAGGTAGTGTCTCAAGTTCCTCAACATTTCGGATCTACCTCGACGCAAACCATTTTGTGGTTGCTGCTTTGCCCGCCGGTCTAACGTCTGAGCTATTTCCCTGAGCAGAATAGGAGGAGACCCCGGTCTGCACAGGAATCTGGCGTACTTTAGCTGTTGCGTTGCTAGAATTACCCACTACCTCCCATGATGATGATGAAGTGATGTTTTATGTCCTCAGATGTCAGTTGACATATTAGGGACAAGTTGTGACCAATGCCGAAGCACGGTGCAGTAAATCTTTACGTCCACGGAAACCAGAAGGCTCGTTAGGACGGACAGTCCAGGACGTCCACCTCGACTCTCACACAGCTCCTGAACCATGTACCTCCCATTGCACGGGTCTTACAGTTATAGTGATCCGGTTTTATTCCAGTTCACCCTGAAAACAATAAGGCCTGTCTTTTGGGTTTACTGGAACCAAACGCCGAGCGTCGTTATGTTCGTTACGTTGTAAAACCTGCCGGAAACGTGAACACCGTTTTGTCTTGTATTAAACAGGGTTCAGTCTTAACCTCGAGTTTGCTGTCGTGACTTGGGAAACCGACCGAGTGTCAGCTGCCTGTAGTTGTAAAGATGACGGAAAGTTCATCCATGTTGTGACCAGACTGGTACTGAGAAACCTAGTGTCTCGGAGGTAGTAGTTAAATTTTCGGGAATTGGGACATGAAGGTGGGACACGATGGGAATTTGGGACACAACGGTGGGACAGGATGGGAATTTGGGACACAAAGGTGGGACACGATGGGGAGGTGGGATACGAAGGTGGGACACGAAGGTGGAACACGTTGGAAGTTGTAACACGAAGGTGGGACACGGTGGGAAGGTAGGACACGAAGGTGGGACACGATGGAAAGTTGGGACACGATGGGAAATTGGGACGTGAAGGTGGGACTCGATGGGAATTTGGGACACGAAGGTGGAACGAGGTGGGAGTGGGGGACACAATGGGAAATTGGGACACGAAGGTGGAACACGATGGGAAGTTGGGACACTAAGGTGGGACACGATGGGAAATTGGGGCATGAAGGTGGGACACGATGGGAATTTGGGACACGAAGGTGGGACACGATGGGGAGGTGGGATACGAAGGTGGAACACGAAGGGAAGTTGGGACACGATGGGAAGGTGGGACGCGAAGATGGAACACGATGGGAAGTTGGGACATGAAAGGAAGTTGGGATACGATGGTGGGACACGAAGGTGGGACACGATGGGAAGGTGGGCGGACCAGTAGCACCCGTTGGCCGAACGGCGGATTTGGTACTGCAGACCAGCGTGGCGATCTGACCATCATGGCCCTCCCGGGTGACGCAGGGAACTAAAAAGTTGCCTAGGCCTTGCCAAAGCCAGTAAAAAATTAAATAAAAAATCATGCCTCAGTGAACGGACTGAACGTAACTTTAAGTGATCAGTGTCATGTCGTTGACGTACAGTGTGCAGTACCAAGTATTTTCAATAAAGAGATCATCTATTTTTAAAGAGAGTGTGTGTGTGCGTGTGTGTGAGAGAGAGAGAGAGAGAGGGGGGGGGGGGGGGGGAAATATAGCTGTAGACAGATAAGATAATAAAATACTTCTGATTAAAATTAGACTGTGTTCTGCCTTCTGGGTGGCTTCTCCTTTTGATTGTCCCCCTTCCCACCCCCTGCGCTCCCTCCCGCCCCCCACCCCCCACCCCCTGCGCTCCCTCCCTGTATTCTGCCTTCTGGGTAGCGTCTTCTTTTATGCCCCCACCCTCCCACCCCTCCACCCCCCACTGCACAATTATCCTTCACGTGAGTGAGACAGGCTCCCGGGGGTTGTGGCAACTTTGACGGAGAACAGCGGCAGCCGCGGGCTGGCACCGGCCCCGGGAGGAAACTCTGCCGAGTGCCTTGATTGCTGTCCCCCGAGGAAGAAAAGCTCGTGGCAGTGAACATCGGCAGTCACCCCCAGAAAAATGCCCGGTCGTTCTGGCGTTGAAGGAGTCATTTACACGGGTTGTAAGCGGCTTGGATAGGAAGAACATAATGTGCGTTTGTCGCGGAGTCGCGTGGGAGCTGATGCGCTGCGGTAAAAGAAGAAGACAGTGTTCACAGAATCTGAAAGGTGTACGGTTTGTTCGAGGTGCAGCACACAGGGAACTGAACTCTTTCTTTTTTTTTTGCCGAGAAGTTCGGGCGATACCTACACGGCCAGACGGAAACGGAGGATTGAACCCTCTGAGGAGGATTGAACCCTCTGAGGAGGATTGAACCCTCTGAGTGTGTGCGTGCGGAACCCCTCCCGTCTCTTTGGGGTGGGTGGTGGGGAGCGGGGGTTATATTACTGTTGCAGTGGGTGTTGCAAGTTATATTTCTCAACATAAACATATTTTACTTACTTGTTCAGATTTGATTGAAATCAGACAGAGCCACTTTACAGCTCGATCACTGCGTGAGTTGTTTCAGGAGATTTCCGCCTGAGAAGATTTTTTAACTTTTTGAAGGAGATCAAATTATTATTATTTTGAAAATTTTAAACTTGAGATAATTTTTGGTTATGTTTGTGTTTTACTTCCCTTTTTAGGTATGATTTTAAAATTGTACAGATACCAGTTTTAACACATATACACTTTTAAAAAGTAATATATGATGACAAAATGTGTTTCGCCCTGATATAACCACACTGGTTGACTGGGCGTTAAACACCAATTTACTTACTTACCCAACACCAGCAGCAGCCCTCAGACCCAATCGCCACCCCCTAAAGGCAACAGTAAGTAACTTGGTGTTTTACGCCCAGTCAACCATTACCGTTATATCAGGGCGATCCAAAGGCAGCAACGCCCATGGTTCAGGAGCTGTGTGAGAGTCGAGGTGGACGTCCTGGACTGTCCGACCTAACGAGCCTTCTGGTTTCCGTGGACGTAAAGATTTATTGCACCGTGCTTCGGCATTGGTCACAACTTGTCCCTAATATGTCAACTGACATCTGAGGACATAAAGCATCACTTC
>JABMCL010000752.1:82500-215000 GCA_018857735.1 Alviniconcha marisindica
TTGGAGGTATTGTGTGTTGTGTTGGAGGCACTGTGTGCTATGCCGGAGGTAGTGTGTGCTGTGTTGGAGGTACTATGTGCTGTTTCGGTGATACTGTGTGCTGTGTTGGAGGCACTGTGTGCTGTGCTGCAGGGGTAATGTGCTGGAGAGGCTGGGTAATGTGCTGGAGGTACTGTGTGCTGTGCTGGAGATGCTGGGTAATGTGCTGGAGAGGCTGGGTAATGTGCTGGAGAGGCTGGGTAATGTGCTGGAGAGGCTGGGTAATGTGCATGCATTTCAGTGCTGTGCCGGGGGAACGGAGCGTTGTTTCTCTGGTCCGCCTTGTACAGCTGCCATGATCATACCCCCGTGCCTGGTGACCCCCTCTTCCGGGTTATCTGTCCACGCATGACTTCATTTGCTTTATCTATCAACCGTTCGGCGGTTCCAGCTCTGCCAATTTCTCTCTCTCTCTCTCTCTCTCTCTCTCTCTCTCTCTCTCTCTCTCTCTCTCTTTGTGTGTGTGTGTGTGTGTGTGTGTGTGTGTGTGTGTGTGTGTGTGTGTGTGTGTGTGTGTGTGTGTGTGTGTGTTGTGTGTGTGAGAGAGAGAGAGAGGGGGGGGGGGGGGACTTAGCTAATAGAAAACAGTGGCGTTCTTACTGGCAGTTATTCGACGCACATCCACCTCACCGGCCGACGAAAGCCGTGGCTGGCGTCTCAGTAGCTGTTTATTTACGTAACAACAACAGCTCACCCGCAGTTGCCAAACAGCATGCATGAAAGATTCAGTCTCACGGTGCGTTCACTGAGTAGCTTAATCCGATGGAGAAAAAAAAACGACCGAAGCCGGTTCCACTAAATACAGCAGGGGAAGAAACGAGGAGCCAGTAACGGGCAACACTGACACCAAAGAAGCGATCCCTGAAGGCCTGCGTAGCCAAGCACGTGCTACACACACTAGCTCATAACAGACACAAACCGGCGCTGCGCTGACACACAACATAGAGCGAGCGGACGGCCAAGGGAGATTGAGAAAGAGGGGGGTGCGAGAGAAGGAAGGAGAGAGAGAGAGAGAGAGAGAGATAGATAGCAGTAACCCGCTCACCGTCTTTCCGTCAGACTTGGATGCCGCATTGCTCGCAGACCTGTCGCGATGACCGCCATCCTCCGCTCGCGTCTCTGTGTGCATCGTCATGATTAGTCGTAATCCGATCAGTGTCAACCGCGTTCCCGGCGTCGACTCTGATGCAGTCCCGAGTTCCCCTCGAGTCAATGCCCGCCCGGCTCTGAAATCCAAACCCGCGCCACCAGTCGGGCGCGATGAGACAAGGAGACTGGGAGAACCGCCGCGGCACCGAGTATGAGTATGAGATAGTGCAGGACTCGTGAACGAGGAGTGAGTATAACACAGGTGAGGCGAGGAGGGAGGGAGGGAGGGAGGGAGCGAGCGAGGGGGTTACAGAGTGAGACGAGGCGGTGGCGGTGTACACGCGGAGTATACGGCTTGTACCGGCAGTGCATGCACACGGCGGTCAGGTGTTTACACCCAGTGCTGGGAGGCGAACTAAGGAGTGGGTGAAGAACCGGGCAGACGGGGGCGCCGGCTAGGCCAAATTCGGCTCTGACATCGCGGCTGCTACTCGTGGCCTGTTCCGCGGAGCCGGGCAGACAGGGCTCGGCTAGGGTTCCCCCACGGGAGGGTTTCATGCAGGAGACCGCCTCGGGATTCCCGCCCGCTTCCGTCAGCGCCAGACACTACACTGTCTCTGGTCAGAGCCACTACTACACCGTCTCTGGTCAGAGCCTAGACCGTTCAGATCAAGACCGTTTCCTGCCCGCTCTGTTGCCCCGCAATGGGGTGCTGCGGACGCAGAAATTATGCTCTGCTCAGTTTCGAGCCATGAGCTGACAAATATTCTGCCTTTAAAGCCTGTTTCACCCGCGGCCAGGCTTCCCCCCCCCTCCCCTTGCCCTCAAAGTCCACCTTCCTGGTCCATTCACCTTCATTTTTTACAAATCCTCTCTCTACTTTTTAACTATACATGTAACATAGTATGTTTGTTTTGGTTAATGCAGTGGGCCTGTGGAATAGAATATTTTAGATCACCCTGCTAAAAGTCAAGTGATTTAAGCAGGTTCCTGTAGTGGGTGTCTACAGAATATTATAGTTACCAAGGAATGAAATGGAAATTGGTTTTTGACATACCAAAATATGTATTATTATGCATTGGTAGGTAGATGGATGGTTATATAACATGACAGTGAATTAGGCAAACTTGTGATTTAATTATTTGTGTTTTCAACTGATGAAAAATAATTTTGAATGTGTGATTTGTCCTGAGGTGACCCTGTGTGGTTGACAGGACATCAAAATTTAAAAATGACCTAACTACTAACCATTCTGTGGTCAGCGTCACACTCACAGCCGCAACCGGCATGGTTGGTTACCAAGACTTTGTCCACAGGGGAAAGTCTTTGAGGCAGGATTTGCAGCAGTGCCCATGGGTTCTAGGAAATCTATCGATCAGTGGCCAGGGATACATACACATGTGAAAGTGATGGTGGGGTCTGTAAGCATGAAGCTTATCATATTATCAGTCATGAATAAAGGTGGTTTCCATGGTCTCAATCTGTGGCTGTATGAGACCAGTGGCTGTGTCGGTGTTGTACATTCTGCCAGCTCTTGTCTTGTTTCATCCTCACTCTATTACATCATCAACACTGTAACAGATCACTTCAAGGGAGAGCAGTAGTCTGACCTTGTCTCTGTGATGCTTCTCCTAGTGTTAGGGTCAGAATAAGGGGCATTTTCCTCGAAATCTACCCCGGCTAATAATATAGTGATATATATTCATTATCATCATAACAAACAGCCATTATCAGCGTCATCATCACTCTCAGTCTCACCCTCATCAATATAATGGATCACATTAGACATAAACTTATGTTTTCATGGCAATGGCTTACAATGTCCCTGCAACGCTTAATGATGTAGCCATATCAGCTACAAGGTCAGTGCCAGTACTGGCTTCTCATTATTTACAGTCCACTTTGATGTTCTCCAGTACCTTTTGTTAAGAGACAGGCTTTTTGTTGGGCTTTTGTGGAGCAGCTCGGGGATGAATAGTGGTGGTGTGTGCAGCATGCTGTCGGCTGTTGCTGTTGTGACTAGTGGTGGTGTGTGCAGCATGCTGTTGGCTGTTGCTGTTGCGACTAGTGGTGGTGTGTGCAGCATGCTGTCGGCTGTTGCATATAGTGGTGGTCTGTGCAGCATGCTGTCGGCTGTTGCTGTTGCGACTAGTGGTGGTCTGTGCAGCATGCTGTCGGCTGTTGCGTATAGTGGTGGTCTGTGCAGCATGCTGTCGGCTGTTGCGTATAGTGGTGGTGTGTGCAGCATGATGTCGGCTGTTGCGTATAGTGGTGGTCTGTGCAGCATGCTGTCGGCTGTTGCGTATAGTGGTGGTCTGTGCAGCATGTGTCAGGCTGTTGCGACTAGTGGTGGTCTGTGCAGCATGCTGTCGGCTGTTGCGACTAGTGGTGGTTGTGCAGCATGCTGTCAGCTGTTGCGACTAGTGGTGGTGTGTGCAGCATGCTGTCGGCTGTTGCTGTACTAGTGGTGGTGTGTGCAGCATGCTGTCGGCTGTTGTGACTAGTGGTGGTCTGTGCAGCATGCTGTCGGCTGTTGCATATAGTGGTGGTCTGTGCAGCATGCTGTCGGCTGTTGCATATAGTGGTGGTCTGTGCAGCATGCTGTCGGCTGTTGCTGTTGCGACTAGTGGTGGTCTGTGCAGCATGCTGTCGGCTGTTGCGTATAGTGGTGGTCTGTGCAGCATGCTGTCGGCTGTTGCGTATAGTGGTGGTGTGTGCAGCATGATGTCAGCTGTTGCTGTTGCGACTAGTGGTGGTCTGTGCAGCATGCTGTCGGCTATTGCGACTAGTGGTGGTCTGTGCAGCATGCTGTCAGCTGTTGCGACTAGTGGTGGTGTGTGCAGCATGCTGTCAGCTGTTGCGTATAGTGGTGGTGTGTGCAGCATGCTGTCAGCTGTTGTGACTAGTGGTGGTCTGTGCAGCATGCTGTCGGCTGTTGCTGTTGCGACTAGTGGTGGTGTGTGCAGCATGCTGTCGGCTGTTGCGACTAGTGGTGGTCTGTGCAGCATGCTGTCGGCTGTTGCGTATAGTGGTGGTGTGTGCAGCATGCTGTCGGCTGTTGCAACTAGTGGTGGTCTGTGCAGCATGCTGTCGGCTGTTGCGTATAGTGGTGGTCTGTGCAGCATGCTGTCGGCTGTTGCGACTAGTGGTGGTCTGTGCAGCATACTATCAGCTGTTGCGAATAGTGGTGGTATTGCAAATAGTAGTCGTATGTGCAGTATGCTGTCTGCTATTGCGAATAGTGGTATTATGTGCAGTGAATAGTGATGGGATGTTCAGCCTGCCATCAGCTATTGTGCATAGTGGTGGTATGTGCAGCCTGCCATCAGCTATTGTGAATAGTTGTGGTATGTGCAGCATGCCGTCAGCTATTGTGAATAGTTGTGGTATGTGCAGCATGCCGTCAGCTATTGTGAAAGTTGTGGTATGTGCAGCATGCCGTCAGCTATTGTGAACAGTTGTGGTATGTGCAGCATGCCGTCAGCTATTGTGAACAGTTGTGGTATGTGCAGCATGCCGTCAGCTATTGTGAACAGTGGTGGTATGTGCAGCATGCCGTCACCTATTGTGAATAGTGGTGGTATGTGCAGCATGCCGTCAGCTATTGTGAACAGTTGTGGTATGTGCAGCATGCCGTCAGCCTATTGTGAATAGTTGTGGTATGTGCAGCATGCTGTCAGCTATTGTGAACTAGTTGTGGTATGTGCAGCATGCCTTCAGCTATTCTGAACTAGCAGTGGTATGTGAAAAGCATGCCATAAAAGCTAGTTGTAACAGTGGTGGTATGTGCAGCATGCATCAGCTGTTGTGAATGGGGTAATGGCAGCATGTCCTGGCTATTGTGACACTTTGTGGTATGTGCAGCATGCCATCAGCTATTGTGAATAGTGGTGGTATGTGCAGCATGCCCTCAGCTGTAGTGAATAGCTGTGGTATGTGCAGCATGCCCTCAGCTATTGTGAATAGTTGTGGTATGTGCAGCATGCTGTCAGCTATTGTGAATAGTTGTGGTATGTGCAGCATGCCTTCAGCTATTGTGAATAGTGGTGGTATGTGCAGCATGCCGTCACCTATTGTGAAAGTGGTGGTATTGCAGCACCGTCACCTATTGTTGACGGGTGTATGTGCAGATGCCGTCACCTATTGTGAAGTTGTGGTATTAGCATGCCTCGCAGTGAACAGTTGTGGTACGTGCAGCATGGCATCAGCTATTGTGACAGTTGTGGTACGTGCAGCATGCCGTCAGCTATTGTGAACAGTTGTGGTAGTGCAGCATGCCGTCAGCTATTGTGAAAGTGTGGTACGTGCAGCATGCCTCAGCTATTGTGAACAGTGGTGGTACGTGCAGCATGCCATCAGCTATTGTGAACAGTTGTGGTATGTGCAGCATGCCGTCAGCTATTGTGAACAGTTGTGGTATGTGCAGCATGCCGTCAGCTATTGTGAATAGTTGTGGTATGTGCAGCATGCCATCAGCTATTGTGAATAGTGGTGGTATGTGCAGCATGCCCTCAGCTGTAGTGAATAGCTGTGGTATGTGCAGCATGCCCTCAGCTATTGTGAATAGTTGTGGTATGTGCAGCATGCTGTCAGCTATTGTGAATAGTTGTGGTATGTGCAGCATGCCTTCAGCTATTCATGATACATACCCCAGCTGCTACACAAGAGCCCACCAAAAAGCCAGTCTAGTAACAAAAGGTACTGGAGAACATCAAAGTGGAATGCAGATAATGAGAAGACAGTACTGGCATTGACCTTATATTAAGTTATACTACAGCCTATGTGGCTACAGTATAAATACTATTAAAATCGTTTTTAACAACCTTTGGTGGTATGAAGCTAACTCTTCAGACATTTCTGTTTGGCTTTGATGTTTGTTTAAATGTTTACATGTTTATGTGTGTTTTGATTTATAACGTTTGTGTTTGGACTGATTTTGTAGATTAGATTTGAGTATAGTTTTACAATCACATGAGAGAAGAGATTTAAAATGTGTGTGGTGTGATGAGAGTTTGATTGGAGGGGATGCTGTGCTTCTGATAGGACATTAAAACCTAATTACCAACTCAATGACAAAAGAATTAATATTATATATCACTTGTCAGTGTCTTCACTGTGTGCTTTTAAGCCCTTCACTGCCACCGGCTGTAAAATTTCTGGGCTGAAAGATGCACGGGTGCGCCGGCAAACGGTATATTTTCCAGTCCTATAACATCTATTTTCAGTGCTATGCATTTTGATGGAGATCCTTTCACATGCCAATGCGAAGGAGAAGCCAAAAAGGCTTAAGGGTCAAATTTTGCACTTTTATTGTTCCTTTTCAAGTGACCTGGCAGTGAATGTGTTAATGATGTACGTGAGCCTCTCTGTGTTCTGGTACATCAAGCCTGTGCCTGCTTTCTCTGACTGTGCAGAGTCTGTGTGTGCTCTCAGTGTTTTATGTCCCTGTGTGTAACAACTTGTTCTGTGGAGCCACTTTTAGCTCAGCCAGAAGGCAGGGAGGGAAGTCTGCATGTAGCCCATGGAGCCACTGGCAGAGGCAGCATGAATAAAACATCCAGCTAACCATTGTCACCAAACACCAGTTATTGTCAAGAAATTTCAACAGTCCTTGTTGCCTTCACTGGCTTCAGCGTCTGCAGTGCTTGGCACAAGGACAGATGTGCAGAGGGATTAAGCCTGTGTAGTTTTTGTTTGGGGATGTTCATGTTAATCGTGACATGGTCTAACAACGCCTCATTAGTAATGATGCTACAGGACGACTGTGGTATCAACTTTTAGAAATGTTACAACTACTAATGATGATGGTAAGGCTGCTTATGGTGATCAGCAGTACCGCTGCCACAGCCACACCCAGTGTTTGTTGGGAGAATATTGATTATTTCATGCAGGGTTCTGTCTGAAAAAGCCTTAGGGCTTTGCAGGGTGTCTACTTCTTTTGCTTGTAGGCAGCTACCGGTACCACTACACTTCTTCTTTTCAGTTCTTCTTCATTGCTGTGGACAATGTTGTCTGTGTGAAACCTGTTAATCCTAATGGTTAGATCTCTGTATGCAACTTTTTTAATTCTAATGGATAGAATTTCATGTTAATCCTCATGGATAGATAGATCTCCCTGTGCAAACTTCTTAATTCCAATGGATAGATTTTTTTTATTCGTGATGGATAGATCTTTGTATGCATCCTTTTTAATTCTAAGGGATAGAAGTTCATGTTAATCCTAATGAATAGATATGTGTATGCAACCACTGAACCAGTTAATCTGGATGGTTCAATCTCTGTTGGCAGCCTTTTAATCCAAATGGATATATATAGGACTATAGGTTGCATACATACATATATGCAACCTATCAATCCTAATGGATAGATCGCTGTATGCAACATGTTGGTCATAATGGCTAGACCTCCATGCAACATGTTGATGCTAATGGGTAGACCTCCATGCAACCTGTTAATCCTAATAGGTAAACCGCCATGCAACTTTGATCCTAATGAGTAGACCTCCATGCAACCTGCTGATCATAATGGGTAGACCTCCACACAACCTATCGATCCTAATGGGTAGACCTCCTCGCAACTTGCTGATCCTAATGGGTAGACCTCCATGCAACCTATTGATCCTAATGGGTAGACCTCCATGCAACCTATTGATCCTATTCCTAATGGGTAGACCTCCATGCAACTTGCTGATCCGAATGGGTAGACCTCCATGCAACCTGCTGATCCTAATGGGTAGACCTCCATGCAACCTGCTGATCCTAATGGGTAGACCACAACCTGCTGATCCTAATGGGTAGACCTCCATGCAACCTATTGATCCTAATGAGTGGACCTCCATGCAACCTGCTGATCCTAATGGGTAGACCTCCATGCAACTTGTTGATCCTAATGAGTACACCTCCATGCAACCTATTGATCCTAATGGGTAGACCTCCATGCAACCTATTGATCCTATTTCCTAATGGGTAGACCTCCATGCAACCTGTTGATCCTAATGAGTAGACCTCCATGCAACCTATTGATCCTAATGGGTAGACCTCCATGCAACATGCAGATCTTAATGAGTAGACCTCCATGCAGCCTATTGATCCTAATGGGTAGACCTTTGTTTCAGCCCCTGCTGCCCGACTGAAGCTGATGCTGAGCTTTGCTGTGGGCAGCCTGCTGGGCGATGTGTTCTGCCATCTCCTGCCTGAAGTCTGGAACAATGTTGATCTAATGAGTAGACTCCATGCAACTTTCTGATCCTAATGGTAGACCTCCATGCAACTGCGATCTAATGGGTAGACTCATGCGCCTGTGATCCTAATGGGTAGACTTGTGTTGTCCTGGTGCCATGAAGCTTGTGATCTTATGGTTTTCAGCCTGGCTGGGCTATGTGTTTCTGTCATGGGTCCTGCCTGAACTGGATCAATGTTGGACTATGAATGTTGTCTCTTGGTCTCATGACTGGACCCTGTTGCCTTTCCTGCCTATTGTCTTGGTAGATTCTTTGTTCCCCTGTCCACTGGATCTGTTGGCTTGTGTTGCCTGCTGTCTCAGTGTCTGGATTCTGTGGCTTGTGTTGCGTCATTTTCTGATCTGTTGGCTTGTGTTGTCTGTCATGGTTCTGTGTCTGGATCTGTTGGCTTGTCTGCCTTCCTGCCTGTCTTGTAGTCTGTGTCTGGATCTGTTGGCTTGTGTTGTCTGTCATGGTTCTGTGACTGCATCTGTTGGCTTGTGTTGTCTGTCATGGTTCTGTGACTGGATCTGTTGGCTTGTGTTGTCTGTCTGGTTCGTGCTGGATCTGTTGGCTTGTGTTGTCTGTCATGGTTCTGTGACTGGATCTGTTGGCTTGTGTTGTCTGTCATGGTTCTGTGACTGGATCTGTTGGCTTGTGTTGTGTCATGGTTCTGTGACTGGATCTGTTGGCTTGTGTTGTCTGTCTTGGTTCTGTGCTGGATCTGTTGGCTTGTGTTGTCTGTCATGGTTCTGTGCTGGATCTGTTGGCTTGTGTTGTCTGTCATGGTTCTGTGCTGGATCTGTTGGCTTGTGTTGTCTGTCATGGTTCTGTGACTGGATCTGTTGGCTTGTGTTGCTGTCATGGTTCTGTGTCTGGATCTGTTGGCTTGTGTTGTCTGTCATAGTTCTGTGTCTGGATCTGTTGGCTTGTGTTGTCTGTCATGTTTGTGTCTGGATCTGTTGGCTTGTGTTGTGTCATGGTCTCTGTGTCTGGATCTGTTGGCTTGTGTTGTCTGTCATGGTCTCTGTGTCTGGATCTGTTGGCTTGTGTTGTCTGTCATAGTTCTGTGTCTGGATCTGTTGGCTTGTGTTGTGTCGTAGTTCTGTATCTGGATCTGTTGGCTTGTGTTGTCTGTCTTGGTCTCTGTGTCTGGATCTGTTGGTTTGTGTTGTCTGTCATGGTCTCTGTGTCTGGATCTGTTGGCTTGTGTTGTCTGTCATGGTCTCTGTCTGTGGCTGGTCGCATCTCTGTTCTGGTCTTGGCTGTGTGTCTGTCATGGTTCTGTGACTGGATCTGTTGGCTTGTGTTGTCTGTCATAGTTCTGTGTCTGGATCTGTTGGCTTGTGTTGTCTGTCATAGTTCTGTGTCTGGATCTGTTGGCTTGTGTTGTCTGTCATGGTTTTGTGTCTGGATCTGTTGGCTTGTGTTGTCTGTCATGGTTTTGTGTCTGGATCTGTTGGCTTGTGTTGTCTGTCATTGAGATTATTTGGTTTTATTGTGTGTGTTGATTTAGGGGGGTTGGTGGGGGGTGGGGTGGAGGCAGAGAGAGGTTGGTGTGTGTGTGTATGGGTGTGTGTGCATGCATGTGTGTGCGTACATGTACTTGTGTGTGTGTGTGTGTGCATGCATGTGTGTGCGTACATGTACGTGTGTGTGTATGTGTGTGCGTGTGTGTGTGTGTGTGTGGTCGTACGTGCATGTACTTGTGTGTGTGTGTGTGTGGGTGTGTGTAATGAGTAACCAGGGATTTGCAGGTGTTACGTATTTCTTTCAGATGTCTACCATGCTCATGTTCAGGAGTGTGTGTGTATGTGTGTGTGTGTGTTGTGTGTGTGTGTGTGTGTGTGTGTGTGTGTGTGTGTGTGTGTGTGTAATGAGTAACCATAGTGATTTGCATGTGTTGTGTATTTCTTTCAGATGACCACCATGCTCATGTTCGGGTTGGATTGTGGGTGATTGGAGGACTGCTCTTTTTCATGATCGTGGAGAAGCTGATGGGTGATGAAACAGAATTTGAACCAGTAGGTCACCTGGCATGTTTTTCTTTCATCTAATGTACTGTATTTTTGTTGTTGCAATTTTATGTTTTGTAGGAGGGAGGGGATGAAGTGATGGGGGGGGGGGGGGGGTGGGGGCCTTTTGTTTGCCTGACCTATTTTTTCTCCTCTCAGTAACTTGCTACTATCAGTGTATGGCCATCCACTAAAAGTAATGTGTACATGTGCAACACTTTCTGTCTCTTCATTGTTGTCATTGAGACATGGGAAAACAGAACTGTGGTCACTTCTTTCTTCATTTTTTTATGCAATGAGCACCACACATTTATAGAGTTTACCAGGAGCTGACGAGACTCTGAGTCTGAGCTGTTGGACTCAGCCGTACATTTAGGTATATATTATATATATATATGTATATCGTATACATGCATACACACAGCTCAGTGATCCACACAAACAGGCGAAGACATCAGTGCATCTCACAGGTGAAGTTAAGGCGTGAAGAACTCCAAAATTTCCCTGCCGTGAGTTAACAACCAATTTGGCAAAACTTATGAGTTAACAGCCAATTAGGCAAAACCTAGAGTTAACAGCCGGTTAGGAAAAACCTAGAGTTAACAGCCAATTAGGCAAAACCTATGAGTTAACAGCCAATTAGACAAAACCTGGGAGTTAACGGCCAGTTAGGCAAAACACGAGTTAACAGCCAATTAGGCAAAACCTATGAGTTAACAGCCAGTTAGGCAAACCTATGAGTTAACGGCCAGTTAGACAAAACTTATGCAGCAAAGAGCTCTGATGTGTTCAGCATGAGAGTGTAGATGATTGCCAGCCAGTCTGTGGAATCTCCTTGCTCTGTCTGAGATCAAAGCTCATCTCAAGACTTTCCTGTTTTGACAACACGGTTCCTACAGTCTTTGATGATCTGCGTAGGTTTTGGGAAAATATCCACCACTTTCAAGGCCTCAGAAGTCTGTGAAAGATGAATAATTCTATTAAGTCATTGAGAGTTTACAAACATTGACTTCTGCTGTCAAACTGAAAAGCCTATGATTCTCTGACTTTGAGAATAACTTCTATAATTATTATTATACATGTACAAGCTTCATACTTTGGCTGTCGTGTGTGTGTGTGTGTGTGTGTGGGCATTTTGTAATCATGAAAAGGCAATACTTTGGGATCTCAACTGTGAATTACAAGGTGTACATGCATCACATGTAGTGGATTAAAGGTCTGTAGATAAGTTGTTGTTTTTTTATCAAAATTGGTCTTTGAATTTTGGAGAAAGAGAAAAAAAGTTTTAAAGTTTATGAATTTAGGAGTGAAAAGTTTGTAGGAATCATGGACAGGCCATTCCACAAATCTGTGTGGACCATTTTTCATTGTATGTAGATTATGTATATATGTCTGTATTTGTGTGAATGACGCTTGCTAGCCTATTGAGTTTTTCGTTCTACAAAAATATTTGCACTGTACAAGAGCCTGTTATTATTATTATTATCTTTATTATTATTATTATTGTTATTATCACTGAAAAAATCAAATCAGTTCGAAATAATAATAATGGAAACTTGTAAAATGCCTGCCCCAAGGCTCAAAGTGCTGAACAAACATAATAATTATAACACACATAATGTACATTCAGCTGTCAGCCCTGGGCAATGAGAAAGAGCAGGCAGTTCAGTCTGTAGGTTTCTTACACTAAATTCTCAGTCGTAGTATGTAGGCCAGTGTATGCTGTCAAACTCAGAGTGCCAAAAAAATAATCAACTATTGCTAACCAGTGTAAGTTACAGTATGCAAAGGTCAGCCTCATTGTTCACTGCTTTGAGAGCGCCGACAATATATTTTTCTCAAAATGATGTCTCTCATCAGTTTTGAATATATCTATATATATATATATATATATTCAATCAGGAATATGTGTGCTTATGTTTTATTAGAAAATAGATCCAATACAAATACATGTGCTTATGTGTTATTACAAAATAGATCCAATACACTGTCTGTAGCATTGGTGCTTTTTTTTTTTTTTTTTTGGTCACAGTTAAAAGACACCTGTAATGAAGCTGACTCAGCCAACAAAGTCCAGGGAACTAAAAATTCACAAGGCAGCCAATCAGAGGCCAGGAAAAGGACATCCAGTCAAAGGTCATCAAAACGCAAGTTATCGGCGACAGCTATTACTGAAGGCCAGGCCCAGAAGAACCACTACAAGGAGGCATCAACATTGTCCAATTCTTCAGCTGCCTGTACAGGGAAACAACAGCCCCACATAAAGGTACAGTGCCTCTAGCAATAGTTTATGTTTTGCTGTTATTGTTGTTAGTTTGACGTTTTTCTTCTTCTTCTTTTTTTCCTTTTCTTTTTGCTTGAGGCTGTCAGACACCTTTGTGCATGAGTGCTGTTGTGTGGGCAGTATCGTAGGGTTGTTGAATGTGGGTGCAGTATCATGTTTTTTTTTAGACGTGTGTGTTCTTGAGTGATGTTGGACAGTATCATGGGGCTGTTAGATGTGGATGCAGTATTTTGGGGTTTACAGAGGTGCGTGTGAATGAGCAGTGTTGTGGATGCAGTAGCATGGGGTTGTTGAACATGTCTGTGCATGAGTGATGTTGTTGGGCAGTATCATGGGGTTGTTAGATGAGGATGCTGTATTACGGGGTTGACGGACATGCATGTGGATGAGCAGTGTTGTGGATGTAGTATCATCAGGTTTTTGGGCACATAGTGTGTGGATGGATGATGTGGGTGTGGCATTACAGGGTTGTCAGCCATGCATGTAGATGAGTGATGTTGTTGGGTTGCAGGTCAGTGGTTATCTGAATTTATTCGCCAATGTGGTGGACAACTTTACGCATGGCCTGGCTGTGGGTGGCAGCTTTTTGGTCAGCCGAAGGGTAAGTACCCCCCTCTCCTATGCTACGCAGATTCTAGGTAGCAGAGTAGCTGGTTGATTGGTTCTTTGGTTCATTGATTATAATAAATGAGACATGAAAAATAATGCATCTTTGTGATATATGAGCCATTATAGTCAAGCAGGTTGGAGTGAGAGTTTTCTTTTAATCTTTGCATGACAAAAAGCTCTGCTGAGTTTTAACTGTGCATGCCAGTCTGAATGACTTTGACCTGTTTTAAGTAAGTGCCATCAGAAAGGTAGCGGTGAAGCACCTGCACACAAGTCAAGGCTGGTACGAGACTATCTTTGCAGGAGGAACATTCAGACTTTGCTGCACCCTCCCTGCTGCCCGGATCTTGCACCATGAGGTTTTTGTCTGTTTCCGTGTTCAAAGAAAAGCCTCTCATTTACAAATTCAACTCTCTGTCTGGACCACATTCCAAAAGGGAACTATAAACATGCATTTGAACAGGGGAGACAAAGACTAAAGAAGTGTGTCACTGCTCGGTGAGCTTACTTTGAAAGATGCAGGCAAAATGTGTTTGAAGTGAGCAAAAGGTGCTTTATATCAATGGTCCAATTTGTTCATGAAATACCCTTGTATATTATGCTGCCAGTGACTACATGGGGGCATGTGTTCAAAGGAGGTAATTAGCCTCTTTTTTGAAAAAAACTAATCTTGGGCATTGATTATTATTGTTGTTCACTTCTTCTTTTTTATATAGTACTCTCAAGCAGACTCACTGCTGTTTTTTAAAATATTTTTTTATGTTTCCATCATCCACCAAACTCTAACATGGACTACAGGGTCTTCAACTTGTGATCTTGTATCCCTGTGATCTTTTTTTGCATGTGTATACGCACAGGAGACCTCAGTTTATAGTTTCATCTGAAGGACTTTTGTAGACTCTGTACAGAATTTGACTCCAGAGAAACCCTGGGCTTTCAAGCACGTAACGGTCAGCCATCCATGTGGTGACCATGCTCAGTTGTGCTTGGTGGCTTTTAAGCGCAAGTGCTCTTTGCTTTGTGCCACCATCCCTCCTTTCTCAGGCCTTGCGGTAGTGAGCAACAGCTGCTGTTGAGCTTTTTTACCCATTCACACGAGTTGGGGCCACCTGCACCTGTTTCATCACCATGGCTGTGTCAGGAAAGTCAGATCAGACTTTGTATGTTATTCGTTGAGGTCTCACCTCGGCAACTTCAGATTTGTTTCGTTTGTTTGTGACCTACATAGACATCGCTGTATTTTCAGTGACTGTGGCACATATTCTGTTGAGATTACAGGACTTGGCAGGAAACCTGCCATTTTTCAGACAGTGCATTTTTAGTGAGTTACATACAACCTCTACTGAGCTTGACTGGGGGTCCTGATGTCCTTGTTATATTTTGAAGGTCACAGGATAGTCCAAAGACAAAACAGAATGTTTTGCTTTTCCACTTAGAATGTGAGTCACCTGAGCCCTTCTTGATTATTTCTTTTTTCTTTTTCTGTCTGGTTTGATTTGTTCTATTGTTTCACTGGTTGAGTGGCTGAATAAGCAAGTGAGTGGGTGATAGATTTAATGTGGAACCTGAAAAAAAGTGATCAAACTTTGATAGAATTGCTGCCATCCAGTCATCAGGTAAGATTGGATGCATAGTATTATTCAGTGTGTGCAGTGTCTACCTGTGTTCTCTCTCCCCCCCCCTCCCCCCCCCCCTCCCCCCCCTCCCCCCCAAATTGTCTTGTTTTTGTGGTGAAGAAGAAAGACATCTTCAACCTTTCCTGAACATCTTGATGAGACTATTTGTGTTGCTTTCAGGTAGGGCTGCTAACCACGGGAGCCATCTTGATTCACGAGATTCCCCATGAGGTGGGCGACTTTGCCATCCTGCTTCGCTCTGGGTTTGATCGATGGAAAGCGGCCAAGGCGCAGGTAATGCCGGCTCCTCTGCCCCGGGGAGGTGCTAAAGCAGGAGTAATTTAAGATCTGTTCATCTTTACTTGTCAGAGCCGTCAAAGACCAGCCGCCCTGTTTGTTGTCTGGAGGTGACTGAGCTATGTTCCAGAGAAGTGTGTTCTGCAGATCATGGAGGTCCAGCATGATCACATGATCACATGATCAGATGAGATGAGGGCCTGTCAGTACAGGCCCATTATGTAAGCATTATGAAAATCAGGCAGAATTTGGGACAGGGCGAAGGGGACACAGACTGTTAAACACAGAAATGTCTGTTGTGTGAAAATGGTCGTTTCAGTTGTTGTTGTTGTTCTTCTTCTTCTATCCTTTTTGTTCTTTTCTTTCTTGTGATCTCTTTGATAAAGGTTGGTCCACCTGCATGTTCAGCAATGTTAAAAGTCTCGGTAATGTGATTCAAATGACTCAAGGTCAGTACTGTGCCAAATCTTGCTTTCTGTTTCATAGCCCTCATATTGACCTCTCTTATCTAGAATGGTGCATGTTGCTAGCTCATCGATAGGCGTAATTATTGTTACCACCGTTGCTGTTTTCTGTACTTTGTCTGCATTGTAAATCTCAGTTCTATGGTTCAGTTTGATGCTTTCAGGTCCTGACGGCCACAGGGGGGGTGTTTGGTGCAATTACAGCGCTGACAGCCGAGCAGGCAGGGGAGAGAACTGCCTGGATCTTGGGTTTCACGTCTGGCGGCTTCCTCTACATCGCTTTGGTCACCGTTGTGCCTGATTTAATGCAGGAAAAGCATGGCTGGTATGTGTTGCAAGGCAGCCCTAGATAATACTTGCAGACTTTATTTGGGGTAGCAGCTTAGAAAACACAAGATCATCAGGTGGATATACGGTGCTTGATCTTGTTGGTTGCAGGTGGGCGTAGTTCACATGGAATAAGATAGCAAATGAGCAAACAAGAAAGTGTGACTCCTGATTTGAATGTGAAATAGTCCCACACTTCTTTTGAGAGGTTCACTGTAAAATGATCCCACATTTCTTTGGAGATAATCACCTAAAAATGATTCCATATCTCTTTTGAGGTGTTCACTTTTAAATGATCCTGTACTTCTTTTGATGTTTACTTTAAACGATCCCATACTTCTTTTGAAATGTTCACTGTAAAATGGCACCATACTCGTTTTGAAATGTTCACTTTAAAATGATTCCATACTTCACTTGAGGTGTCAATTTTAAAAGGTTGGTTGGTTGGTTGGCTGCTGGGTTGGTTGATTGGCTTTCTACATGACTTGAGTTGGTCACTGACTTGCTTATGTCTTCTTGTGTTGCAGGGAGTCCATGAAACAGATATTTTGCCTCTTGTTAGGGATCCTCTGTATGGTGTTTGTAACCTGCTTTTCTGGATGAGGGCTGTGTGTGTGGGGGGGGGGGGGGGGGGGTGCGCTTGTGTGTTGAGGACCAGATTGCATCTCAGCTAATTTTTTTCCCATCTACTCTTCGTCTCTGAAACTCTGACGCCACCAGATGCACCAGCCACTGCCTCTTTTGACGACTTCCTGTGCACAGTGGGAGGCTGGGCAGAGTCCATGATCTAGACCATGAGGAGATCTGTTTTTTTTAGCATGTTCTTCGTCATCTCTTCAGCAGACACATGTCCTGTTCAGTTTCGCTGGAATATAGAATGCGATAATACTTGTCAAAAACATTTCCTGTTCAATTTCATTGGAATATAGAACGTGATAATACTTGTTAAACCCATGTCCTGTTCAGTTTCACTGGAATATAGAATGTCATAATACTTGTTAAACACGTGTCCTGTTCAGTTTCACTGGAATGTAAAAAGTGATAATACTTGTTAATCACATGTCATGTTCAATTCTGCTGGAATATAGAGCATGATAGTAGTTGTTAAACACATTTTTTGTGTGCAACTGACCACTCTGTGGAATATTACTAGCTCCCAGGGCCTCCACAGTATCAGTACTATCACCGAAGAACAAGAAGAGGAACAATGTCAGTGTGTGTGTGTGTGTGTGTGTGTGTGTGTGTGTGTGTGTGTGTGTGTGTGTGTGTGTGTGTGTGATGCTTGTGTCAGTGTATGTGTACAAAAAATATCATTTGGTAATGAGCATCTTATTCTTAAAAGGGTTGCTTCAAAATTAGACTTAAAAAATGCAAAACTCGTATGTGTCATCCAGTGTTTTCTTTTTGAAATTTATTGGTTTTGATATTTAGATGATGTAAAGATGTAATGGCATCAAGTATTTTGAAATGCCCTAAAATCTACTCACAATAGAACAGGATCTGCCAGCTTTCATATTCTGATTTAGACTGTTGGCTTTGATTCCCATGCCTAATAGAAAAGCATTTTGCAATACTTGAGCTTTGCATTTCCATGACTAATATGCAAAGATGACCTTTATGAGTCTGAAGAGGCCCCCCACATTATTTTATGTTCTTGGAAGCCATAATACGTCACAAACATTTGAATAAAGGAAAGTGTTTTGCATGTGCGAGTGACTTAAAAATGATTGATCTGTTTTGATGTATGTACGGCAAATGACCCAGTTCACTTATATGTGTGTAGACTTGAAAACTGATCAATGCAAGTGCATTTTAAAAATTCACTTGAGTCCTAATCGTGATATCACAACGTTTGCTTTCGTATTGCAATAGCATGAGGTGTTTATTGTAAATGAGAACAAAATCTTTCACGTCTGCCTTTCAGCTTCCCATTTGTATGTCTTGCCATTAGGGATGCCCTGTGTGTCTGTCTCTGACAGTCAAGCATTCACAGTATTACAGCAGTGAGATACAGCCTTTTGAATCATCACGATCGTGTAAATGTCTTTGATGATGATAAGACCAGTACTGCAACATAATATAAGATGGAGTTCTTGGAAGATATTTATTATAATGCCATAAAAAAAAGTTTGTCATAGTGTAAACTTGAGGGCTTTGAATATGTGCAGCAGTGGACAAAATCATATTGTTTCTTCACGTTGTATTTCTGTGGGTGTGTGTGTGTGTGTGTGTGTGTGTTGTTATAGTCATGCCTAGTGTTGCTAGAAATAATTGCTATCCAGTTGTATTTGTGAAATATGAATATCACACACAGTTGATACAAATATATCTTATAATTGGGGATGGATGGATTAGCATATTTTTAATAAATCGATCAAACAGCTTCTTTTCTTTTACTTGTTCTCTGAAAAAAACAGACTTAATAACTTTTAAAAAAATCAAGTTGGATGTGAATTTGGGGTTGATATCAGTATGAAATGTGGATGACTCTCAGATGCTGTTCCACGTGTTTTATAAATATATTTTCTCTGTCAAGAGATTTCATATCAAATGCATTGTTGCATCTGCAACAGTACTTGGCCTCAAAATGCTCTTTCTGGTAAAGGCCAAGTTTGTAGTTAAAATTGAAGGCTTTAAATGTTTTATATACAAATCGTTTTACTTCTCAGTATTTCTCACTTTCCTTTGAAAATGTTCAAAGGCTGACATCATGTAGCATATCCAAACCATGTCATATTGGTGTTCATTGCTTGCTTTCTTTTATTAACACTGTGTTTGATATAGATGTGCACTCCATCTACTGGCAATGCTGGTTTGCAGCAAGAATCCAAAACTTCCAGTTCTGTGTGGATTTGAACTGAACAATGAAATCTGTCACAATTATTTATTTTGCTAGTATCAGATTGAATCCTGGTAGGAAATTACCATTGGTGATGTTTTATGTATACTCAAACATTTTGATGTATAATCACAGGGGGGAGGGGGGAGGGGGGGGACCATGTGATTCAAGTGATTGCATATCTGCGTGATTATGACTAAAATGTTCAAGTGAGCTGGTCATGGTTTGGTTTCTCAATATCTTAAGAGAAGAGTAATCCGTTATATATAGAAATTAACCGAATTTAGTGTTCAACGCATGCCAGTTGAGAGTTACCGTAGGTGACTCAGGTCTTTGTTGTTGTACTTGTGTTACATATTTCTAGCGCTAATTAACTCCCTTCTGGGTTAATGTTTAACACTTTTCTGCTTGTGCCATCCTCTCACTTAAGAGCATGAGTGCATGATCTCTGTCGAGTAAATGGTTCAATGCCAGTGGGAAAATGGTTGGAATGTATGCGTACGAACTAACAAATCTTGTGCCTATCTTTAAAGCCCCCCCACCACCACCCCCACCACCCTTCCCCTCTCCCCACCCCAACTGACTGAATTTGCAGTTGAAGGAATTTGTGTGTATTTTGATTTGTGTGTCCGATGTTTATTGTTGTTCGCATGTTCTGTCTTGTTGCATTTGGCACAATGACATGCTCGCGTGGGGATGGTTTCTTTCACACTGCTTCATACTCGCAAGCTGAACTTTTGAGATGCTCAAGTGGTTATGAAGTTCACAGAACAAAATGAACAGATACTCACTCACAGCAACACACAAAAGGTTGAAAACAACGCTTGTTTTAATGGGACAACGCAAAATGTGCAACCGTTTTAGGGTAGACTCCTTTTTCTAAGTAGCAGTTCTGACAGTTATTCTACTCACAAACGATGAAAGAAATGACATAATATCTGGGCTTTCAGTTGGCTCAGTTCTGGCACAGAGGAGTGTGAGCATGAGAAAAGGCTGAACATTTAACCTCAAGTTTTGTCAGGACTAAAATTGAATCAAACGAAAACTACGGAAGCGCTTTCATTTCTGTCGTCGTTTGTTTGTAGAATAATTGTTTGTTGCTCAGAAAATGGTCTGCCCCAAATATTTGCGCATTTTGAATAAAACAAAGTGTTTTGTTCACCTTGTTGTGTGTGTTCTCTTCTTTTTCTTCAGAACACTGGCTGTCAGCTCTGTTAGATTTTGTTTGTTTTGTTTGTTTTGGTTTTGATACTCGTGCAGCTTGGACAGTGCAATGTAGGTACGAACTGAACAAAAACATCGACGTTGTGGCTGCAGTGGCAGGGTAAACACGGGTACTAGCACCGCAGGGTAAAGGATGCTTGAACTGGAAATTACCGCGTTCAGCTCTGTCATTGGCCTGTCCACTAACACGGGGTGGGCAGTTAGCACCAGTGATGAAAATATGTACCCTTTCTGCTTTATGTTAAGTGCTGAAGAGTGCGGGTTTTATGTTATAAAGAAACTATGGCATGTTCTTACTTTTGCATGTTGGACAGGGTAAATTTGACTTGGTAAAGGAACTCTATTTTGTCCTTAGGGCAGATAAAGCAGACACTAAAGATGAAGGACTTTGTACTGAAATGTTCAGTTGATCTTATGTCCAGTGTGTAAAACAAGTTATTTTCCCAGCACACTGCACTTGCTCACAAAGTCACAGGGTCACGCTGCCCCAGACTAAACAACAAAAAGGCTTCTAGTATGTGTTTGGCCATTTGGGACACTTGATGATGCTATGTACATCTGAGCTATTGTGGATCCCCCCAAAATCCTCCAGTTTTCAAATTTAAGATGCAGTCAACAGGGCATTTTATAGCAAAATCAGTTATTTATTTATTTGGAGCCAAGATTCCAATGGAATGACACTGTCGAAAGCCCCCTAAAATCCCTTTATAGCATACACCATGATAAAGGGATCTGTTGACATGTGCCTGGTTTCAGTTACTTTGGTGGATTTCATGCCTGTGTTTATTGAACTTCTGCCCACTGGAGAAAACACATTTTGAAAATTAAGGATGGTTCCTCGTACTGTTTGTTTTGTCAGTTGACATGGTTTGATCGGGAAACACTGTAACTGGGACTAAAAAGTATTGTACCCAAAGCGAACTGTAAAGGTTGTTAGTGTCACTGTGTTATTATTTACTCTTCCTACAGGGTTTGTATTAGTAGAGGCAACCTTAACTAGGAAATTTAGGATTTACCTACGAGGATCCCAATGTGACTGGGTGATGTTGTTCTGGTTATGAGTGTAACTGTATCTTTTTACTTCCCAACAGGGTTTGTCTGAACAGAAATGTCTTTGTTACGCAGCAAAGCAAATTTAGGAGTTGTGTACAGGTATTCAAACGTGACTGGGACTTTCTGTAAATTGTAAGTTTCGCTGCACAGTTTTGTTCTCCATACAGGGTTTGTGTCACTTATAGAGATATCCTTGTTATCAAAGTAAAATCAGGATTCGTGTACAGGTGTTCAAATGTGACCAGGACATGCTATAAGTGTTGCTGCATAATTTTCACTCTTCCATACAGGATTTACATCACTTACAGAGAGTTTTTTGCTGTCAAAGGAAGTTTAGGAGTTGTGTGCAGGTATTCAAACATGGCAGAGACCTGCTGTGCCCAAAGCAGGCCGTAAAGAACTGCAGCTGCATAATTTGTACTATGCAGGCCGGGGTCTTTTGTCCAGTGTTTGTGAACCTGTATTTCCCTTATGCAGGCCGGGGTCTTTTGTCCAGTGTTTGTGAACCTGTATTTCCCTTATGCAGGCCGGGGTCTTTTGTCCAGTGTTGTGAACCTGTATTTCCCTTATGCAGGCCGGGGTCTTTTGTCCAGTGTTTGTGAACCTGTATTTCCCTTATGCAGGCCAGTGTCTTTTGTTTTTTCACTGGTGGCAGCAGCATTTTAAAATTCCAACGGCATGTGTGGCAGTGGAAGGAAGAAGCAATGTTGTGCTGAATACACATGCGCGACTTCAAATCTCACTTCCGAGATTTCTTAGCCTATTGTACAAGGCCAGTCATTGTGCATTTGGTGATGGCGAGTGTCGGCTGCTTGTTCAACAGTTTTTCAATCTTTTTGCTCAGTTTAAAACAACAACAAAATCTCATGAAAATTATGTTTTACTGTATCTGTTTTCCAGTAAGGCCATATTCCCCCCAAAATAATGAAAAACTGTATTTTATACTGGTAAACTGTATGGGTTGACAGGTATGCATTGCCCATTTTCTTTGTGGTCTCTCAGACCACGTCTCCCACTAAAGCACTGCTGCTCGTGATCCTGGTCCGTCTCCATTTTGTTGGGGGACCATGAATGCAGAAATTAGCGTCCCCTTTGTGGAGGATCCAGAGCTGTGAAAGGAGGCTCTCTTTTTTAAGCCTGGAGTAGATCAGAATACAGCTTTGCATGCTTGCCCTACTGCTGGTCCTGCCTTTCTAATTTTTCCTCTATCCCTTCAAGATTCAAGATTATTATCTCATCAGAGAAATTAAAATGTGTCTAACATTAACCACATCACAGTACACAATAACACATATTGTATATTATAAAACTCAAAGAACAGTTATTGATTTATTTATTTTTTACATATTAAACAAACTAGTAATTTACATAATTCACACGCACGCACGCACGCACACACACACACACTGCTCTGACATTGAACAGGTTTATCTGCTCAGAAACGCTATTGACCTTTTCATTCAGCTTCAGTTTCGCATTTGTTTGCAGCTTTGATTTAGGCCTGTGGTTTGGTGACATGCCTCTGGCAGTGGTATTGCCATTGTGGTGGACATAGCGTTAGGTATCAAGTAAACTATTCTGAGCATTTTTAAAAAGATAACTTTAAAGCATGCAGGAGTGCATTCTTATGGTCAAGATTCCCGAAAAATGGGTAACCATGTGACCTGAATTAAAGTGAGGTGTGCTGGGGTGGTTGTGCTAAAAGCATAAAAACAAAAGCATAATGTGCGTTAAGAAGTCTGCAACAAGAGGTGGCTAGTAATTATTTTTTTTACCTGCATTGTATTTTGTAAATACTTTTATTTGAGGAACGGGGTGCAGGGGAAGAGACACCACTGCATGTTTGGAACTGTGTGTTTGTGTGCAAGATGCAGGTATCACTGATAAATATGGAGTTGGACTGCAGAGAACAATGGTCACGTCTGTTAATATGCACAGGCACATGCAAGGGCTATTCTGCTTATTCTGATGCACTAGTTATCCATACCCTCTGTATATATATATATATATATATATATATGGGAAAACAGTGGTGACATTGGTAATGATGCATAAACCACATAAACTGATATTCATGCACCTGTGGTTCTATAACTGCTAATACATTATGTATAATACATTACTATGCAATATGTCACTTTGCTCTCTTCAAAGTACAGGCTGTGGTTGTGCAGATATGGGCATTTACGATTCACTAAATTTGTACACATGTAATTGATGAAAATGTTAAAACTGTTGTGACAGTATTGTGAGGCTAGATTTGTCCAGATTTTCAGAAAACCTTTCAAATGTTTGTTTTCCATGACACCCTACCCCAGCATCGAATATGCTGTATGAGCATTTAAAGTGCAACTCCAGCATAGTGATTTTCAAACAGTACTGTTTGAGAATTTAAAACGCTCATCATTTTAGAAATTTACTCATGCTATTTCTGTGCTCTGCATCTGTTTTGCTTCTGGTTAGCCTGATCTACATGCCTTTGATTGTGTAACTGCATGGTTTGCTGCCATGATGTCTCATTTACTTCTGTGGTTTCTGCGTATTCTTCATTTAAAATGTCTCTTCTGTGGTTTCTGCGTATTCTTCATTTAAAATGTCTCTTCTGTGGTTTCTGCGTTTACTCGTGTGGTTTCCCTGTGTCTCGGTTAATTGTTTTTCTGTTACCATCTTTGGTGTTTTTCCGTTTTCACGTTTCTTTGTGGCGTGTCTGTTCACTTCTTTGATGTTTGTTTTCATGTTTGTCTTTCTGCGTGTTCAGTGCACCATGGGAGCCCTGTAGAGAAGCATTGTCTTTCAGTTAGTCCTTTGTGAAGATGAATTTACCAGGAGCATTTTGGAAGTGAATCATTATGTCTGTGATGATAAATAAAAGAGAAGTTACAAGATTGCCTTTGTTTGCATATGTCTGCATGTTTGCGCATGTGTGTGTGTGTGTGTGTGTTATTATGTTTATGTGTCAGTGTGGTGTTGTGTGTGAAGAATGATTGATCGTCTTAACACTGGCAACATGATGAAATGGTAAACCATGGCAGCAATTTTCTTCCACTTCAGGTTCTGATCAACCTGTGCTGTCATCTTCTCTCCTGTACAGCAGTTTTTAACAAAAGAGAGAACAAGAAAATAAGAACAAAGGTTGCTCCTCTGTGGTATAGTTACGAGCACAGGCCAGTGCTCACTGGAAAGATATTCTGTACCAAGATTGCCTAGTCCACTCCCAAATGCGAGGACGGTCACAGTTGCCACCCTTAATAACTGGCTGTATGGCTAACCACAAAAATTATATGTAATAGTCTTTGCTAATTTATATCTGATCGTGTGAAGATGGCATGTTTGCAGCGTTTCCTCTGAGTTAAAAAAAAAAATGAAGTGGGGAAGGGAGAGAAGTGCCTTCTTTCTGACTACTTCACGGTCAATGTGATCTTCTACATTCAATCCAAATAATATCCAAAGCAAGTAACTGAAATTGGTCTCTTTTTTCAGTAGGCCATCTGTTTACTTCAGTATCAAACTTACTTGCGAGCATACACATAGCGTACGTGGTCCCTTTTTTCCAGTGGGCTATATGGAGGACTGTGTTATCTTGGTATAGAACAGCTTTGCTCACAAACATACATGCACTAACACACACACAGCAACAGAAACGTGCATGACACAGGCAGTGTGCTTATACAGTACAGTACCATTGGTGATGTCCTTTAATGCCTCTGGTGACTCATGTACTATGTGTACACAGCTGGTCACCCAAAAATCAATCAGAATTATTTCAAAGTTAACGACCCTTTCCAGGCTGAAAATGCACACATGCAGTAACAAAAATATGCACGACAAAGATAGTCTGTTTATATAGTACAGCACAAATGGATACATCTTTGTGCAATTGCTGATGTAAAATATGTAGTCGGCACCAAAAAAATCTATCATATTTCAAAGTTATATCTAGCAACCCTTTCTAAACTGAAAATAAACATGTGAATTTGTAACTGGTGGATATGTGTCCTGTATGAAAATGAAACTGTTATGATATCTATTATAAAGAAGTGTAAATGTGTGTAATGTAATGATGGACAGATGGCGATGCATGTTTTTTGGTTAAATGCCCCAGAATGGTGGAAACAAAAAAATAAACAAATAAACACACATGTAGTAACAGAAACATGCATGACACAGGAAGCCTGCTTATATTATAGAGTACCACACCAGTGGTGATTTATCTTCATGCCCTTAGTTACTGATGTACAATGTCCAGCCAGTCACCAATTTTTTTTTTCAAAGGTGCATGTATCAACCCGTTCCAAATCAAAAATGAACACACAGAATAACAGAAACATGCACGAGTCAGGAAGTCTGCTTATATTATACAGTACAACACCAGTGGTAATATATCTTCATGCCCTCGGTTACTGATGTCCAATACCCAGTAAATCACCAAAAATCAATCATGTTAAAGCTGTATATGTAGCAACCCTTTCCAAATCGAAAATGCACACACCCGTACACATGCATTCCTCATACATTTGTTTTCAGTAAAACATGATTATTATAAAGGAATAAATCCAGATGTACAGTATCTGTTTCAAAACTAACAGTAATACCGATTCACACAACATTCATACTGATCTCACACAAATCAGTTGCTGTACTGTAAGTGATTAAAAGTTTACACAACCAAAACTGCTGATAAAACCCATAGCGAATCTCCTACAAATATTCCAGACATAGTTGGTTATGAAGAGCTTAAAAAACAAACATAAACACCAGGATTTCGGGGCGGGGGGGCCATACATCATGCGCTGCCTTCATTATTTCCTGAAAATATGGCATTTATTGCTCTTGGTGTTTCAAGCAAGTCTGTGCGCATCCTGTTTAGTCTGTAATGCCGATTCCCTGAGTGTTTTGTATTTATCCATGGCCTGAACTTTCTATCCGCTGTGTTCGCTGCAACAGTGCTTTACGTAAGCTTCAAGTGTGGCCAGCACTTCCTAATCGCCATGTCAAACTCCTACAGTGTTTTGTTACTACCCATGTCCTTCACTTCCGAAACATTGTGTGGAGTTCAACACCATTTGGGATCACATCTCTGGTTTGCATTTCCTAATCACTGATGAACAACTGCTGGTGAGACTGACAAAACAGAACAGATCTAGGGAAATGTACTCACCTATACAATGAAACACGAGCGCTCTTGACAGATTTTTTTTTTTGTTCATTGTGTTTCGTCATATAGGCGAGTACATTTCCCTAGATCTGTGCTGTCTATTCATTCCTGCAATGTTTTTGCGATTACTAGCGGCCTGCATTCCCTAAACATTATCTTGTTTATTCATTCCTGCAATGTTTTTGTGATTACTAGCGGCCTGCATTCCCTAAACATTATCTCGATTCCTGCAGGGTTTGTGCCCACACTCCATATAAAAATACATGTCTTGATTCCTACACTATTTTGTATTTATCCAGGGCTGCACTCCCTATACACTAAGCCGATTCCTGCAGTGTTTTGAATTTGTCCATGGCCTGCACTCCCTGTACACTGCGCTGATTCCTAGTGTTTTTGTATTTATCTGTGGCCTGCACTCCCTGTACACTGCGCTGATTCCTAGTGTTTTGTATTTATCTGTGGCCTGCACTCCTTGTACACTGCGCTGATTCCTGGGATGGTTTGTATTTGTCCGTGGCCTGCACTCCCTGTACACTGCGCTGATTATTACAGTGTTTTGTATTTATCCATGGCCTGTATTTATCCGTGGCCTGCACTCCCTGGACACTGCGCTGATTCCTACAGCGTTTTGTATTTATCCGTGGCCTGCACAAGACGAGAGGTGATCCCAGGTTCCTGAGCCGAGTGTCCAGCGTCAGGGACAATGAAAAACTCTGCTTCCGGCCACCTCTGAAACAGAAAGAGAGAAAGATCAAGCCAGCAATTCATGACCAAACTCTACTACAACTCTCTACTCCTTACTTCTCATTCCAACAGCACATTGTTGTTGTTGTTGTTCACTTTTATACAGCACTATTCTCCACTCTCGAGCAGACTCACTGCGCTCGCATGTGGTTTTTACATGAGTGACTAGCTTTTTACAGTGCATTTTTTTATATCCACCAAAGTGGTGTACTTATGGTGCTGGCATGGCTGGTGCCACGTGAAACTGCTGCTGTATCGGCACATTTTGTCTACACCATACAACCAGGCACCATGTCATTTCATGCAAAGCCACATATGTAAGGTGCATGCACGTTTAGCCGTAACCTGTAAGAAAAGCAACCATGGAAACAAAAACTCTGTTAAGATGAAATGTCCATGTTGTTTTACAACAACACAAGAAAAGCAAGCATGGAAACAAAAATACTGTTAAGATGAAATATCCATGTTGTTTTACAACAACACCAGCACACAAGAAAAGTGATCATGGAAACAAAAACACAATTAAGATGAAATGTCCATGTTGTTTTACAATAACACAGGTGTGCACGAAAAACAAGCATGGAAACAAAAACACTATTAAGATGAAATTTCCATGTCATTTTATTTAACACAGGCATGCATGAAAAGCATGCAAACAAAAACACTATTAAGATGAAATTTCCACGTCGCTTTACAACACCAGAAGCTCACAAAAAAAGCAAACATGGAAACAAAACAAAAACACTTTAAGATGAAATGTCCATGTTGTTTTACAAAAACAAGCCCTGTGAATTTTATATCCCAAACAGGAGTAAAGCCAGAACACTTTAAACACTTACTGCCCCCAAACAATAAGCCTTTAACGTTTATTGCCCTTAAACAGAATGAAAGCCACATTACTTTAAACCACCCATATGTACAGCCCTAAAAATAGTAGTCAAGCCACAACACTTTAAACCGTCTTTATTTAATGCTCTAAACTGTCCCTAATAAGCCTTATGGTTTCTGTGGACATTACGCACCATGTTTACTTACTTACTTGTGCTTTAAAATGCTTTGCAAAATCACATTTTGACCCATCTCTTTTAACTGCCCTAAAAATAGTAGCAAAGCCACATCTTCAACCATCTCTATTTACTGTACTAAAAACAACAGTAAAGCCACAATGCTTTAAACTATCTTTATTTACTGTTCTAAAATACTAGTAAAGCCAACACTTTAAACCTTCTATATTTACTGCCCTAAAACAACATTTTAAACCTTCTATATTTACTGCCCTGAAACAACAGTATATTCACAACACTTTAAACCTTCAATATTTACTGCCCCAAAGAGCAGTAAAGCAATACTTTAAACCTTTTATATTTACATAGTTCAGGAGCTGTGTGAGAGTCAAGGTGGACGTCCTGGGCTGTCCATCCTAACGAGCCTTCTGGTTTCCGTGGACGTAAAGAATTACTGAACCGTGCTTCGGCATTGGTCACAACTTGTCCCTAATATGTCAACTGACATCTGAGGACATTAAGCAACACTTCACCACCACCTTTTATATTTACTGCCCCAAACAGCAGTAAAGCAACACTTTAAACCTATATTTACTGCCCATCCCTAAAACAATAGTATATTAACAACACTTTAAACCTGTTATATTAAACCTGTTACTTTAAACCTATATTTACTGCCCATCCCTAATAAGCCGTACGGTTTCTGTGGACGTTAAGCACCATGTTTACTTACTTATATTTACTGCCCTAAACAATAGTATATTCAGAACACTTTAAACCTGTTATATTTACTGCCCCAAACAGCAGTAAAGCAACACTTTAAACCTATATTTACTGCCCTAAAACAATAGTATATTAACAACACTTTAAACCTGTTATATTTACTGCCCTAGAACAGCAGTAAAGCCACATTTTAAACCTTCTGTATTTACTGGCCTAAAACAACAGTATATTCAGAACACTTTAAACCTGTTATATTCACTGCCCTAGAACAGCAATAAAGCCACATTTTAAACCTTCTATATTTACTGGCCTAAAACAACAGTATATTCAGAACACTTTAAACCTGCTTATTTACTGCCTAAAACAGCAGTGAAGTGACAACCCTCTGAACCCTCTACTATCACTAATTGCCCTAAAACAATAGGAAAATCACAACATCTTCATTCTACTATTAGGAAATAGTAGTAAAATGAACACGCACCTTGTGCAGAAGCCAGGCAGTTTCAAAGGGACACACCATGTCATAACGGCCCTGCACAATGGTAGCAGGAATGTGGCGAATTTTGTCCACGTTGTCCAGAAGCTGCGCGTCTGTCTCCATGAACCCACCGTTGATGAAGAAATGGCTGAAGCGATAAAAAAAATCTCACTTTATTGCAATAAACCATCCATCTACTTTAACCCACTCTCATTCATGTTCAAAGCTTGTCTACCTGGTTCGAAACCCTCCATCACTGAAATAAAATCAGTGAAAAAAGGAAAAGCATCTTTTTGTACAGCAGTAGGGCAGTTGTTGATTAGCCAGGTACTATCTAACTCAAAAACATCATTAGTTTCAGCATGCTGTAGTTTTAAGGCCCTCATTCATAAAACAAATGTGTGCTGACCCCCACAGACATTGCTATTTCAGCCTCAATTGTACCTCAGTGGTGAAACTGCTGTCAGCGTCTCAGGATTCACAAGGAAATCCATAGGGATTTAAGTGAGGCCTATGCTCACATCAAGAACATGGCTTTCCATTATGTGACCTTGATATCACAATCTCATGGCCTGTGACCAGGCAAGCCTGGCTTTATTTTTTAACTTACCGAGGCACTGTCTGGAAATGAAGTGATGTGTTTCAGGTAAAAGTGGTCAAATTCCATCAGTGAGGGGCAAAAACTACATGTGCAAGAGAGAGAGCGAGTTAGAGAAAGAGAGAGAGTGTGTGTTTGTGTATGTGTTTGGGTGCGCGTGTGCATGCATGTGTGCATGTGAGTACATGCTTGTGTGTATGAGAGTACATGCTCGTGTGTCTGAGTGAGAGAGAGTGCACACACACTTGTATATGTGCGAGTGCTGCATGTGTGCATGCATGTGCGTGCAAGGACACATGTGTACAAGTGTGTCAGTGCATGTGTGAGTGAGACTGTTTGTATGTGTGTACGTGTGTCTGCACGTGTCTGCACAAATGTCCACACTCTACTGACCATTCAATCCGTGCAAACTGCAGAGACCACTGGTCATTCTCCGCTCTGCTGATGAACTCATCATCCACATACAGTCGTGATGTGGCCATCTCCCAGCGGGACCAGTGCTTGGCTGCAGCAACCCTCACCTTCTCATCATCCCCTGTCAGGCGTCGATAGTATGCTCCCATCAGGTCGCGCTGCTCAGCCTGTGGGATGCATGAATACACGCAATTTGTTCTTATCTTTCTTTTTTTAATATAATTTTTGACTTTTTCCCTCAGCTGTTTTTCATTTCCATTGCAGTTGCTGTCTCCTTTTATCTGTATTATTATTATTATCATTATTATTGATGCTGTATTTGTCTATATATCCTTCTATCACAATATTTCACTATGAATGTCTTGGTTATTAGTAGGACTGTAGCAATGGCAGATATGTGAGTCAGCCTTTGTGCTAATATCTTCACCGTTGAGAAATTAAGTTTAATCAATCAATCAATCAATCGACAATATAGTCTGGTTGACTATTTAAAGGGATAAGCGAGAAAATGATCCACCCATCAAAATTATTTTGATTTTCTGGGTAAAATTATTTGATTCATGATAAAATGTCATATATGTTTTATGTATGTCATAAAAACTGTGAGCAAGTTCAGTAACCGTACCAGATTTGTAAATATTGGTAATTGTATAACTATAAGCATTTCAAAGTACACAGGGTATAAGTACTGACATTTCAAAGCAGACATGGTATAAGCGCAGACACTTCATTGTAGCTTTGGTATAAGCACTGAGACTGTAAAGTAGTCAGGGTTAAATGTATGGACATTCCAGTAATTTCACAGTACAAGTACTGCAACTTACACATGGACTGAAGTCTCCGCACTTTTCAGAGTGGTCAGCCTGGTAAAAGTGTGGACACTTCAGACAAATCAGTGTATCTGGACACTTCAAATCAGTCAGTGTATCTGGACACTTCAGATTAGTGAGAGTGTCATAGTTCAGGAGCTGTGTGAGAGTCGAGGTGGCCGTCCTGGGCTGTCCGTCCTAGCGAGCCTTCTGGTTTCCGTGGACGTAAAGCTATATTGAACCATGCTTCGGCATTGGTCTCAGCTTGTCCCTAATATGTCAACTGACATCTGAGGACATTAAGCAACACTACCTACCTCGTGAGTGTATCTGGACACTTCAGATTAGTCAGTGTATCTGGATGATTTAGTCAGAATTTATGGACACTTCAGACTAGTCAGTGTACATGGGCACTTCTGACTAGTTAGTGTACAGGGACACTTCAGATTAGTCAGGGTATAAGTACACACTTACACGAGGAATAAAGTCTCTGTACTCCTCAAAGTAGTCAGGAAACACCATGCTTACTCCCCCCTTGTCTTCATAAAACCACTCCAGTTCTCGCCTGAACACAGCATTTCATCACAGGCATTACTAATCATAATACATAGCACTTTGAACACATTTTTCTGTGCTTTTCGTCAAGCCAGGAGCAGATGCAGGTGTTGTGTGGAGTATATATATGTGCATGTGTTTGTCCATGCATATGTGTGCATGCAAATTGCATGCATATGTGTGTGTGTGTGTGTGTGCGTGTTGTGTGTGTGTGCGCGTGTGTGTGCACGCGCGTGTGTGTGTGCGTGTGTGTGCATGTGTGTGAGTAACAAGCAGGTAATATCTGCATGACTCACATTGTGTCTGTGGCGCTTGTGTATTTTGTCATTGTAAAAGTTGTCAATAATTGTAAAGCACTATGAGCTCCAGTGAGAAAGCAGGCTTTATAAATACAAGTTATTATTATTATTATTATTATCTGCATCTACAGTGTGTGTGTTTGCTACCTACAAACCACCACTTCATACTATTACAGAAGTTGTGTCTCTCACTGCATTTTCCCAGGGCTGCTCTAATGAGTCTTCTCTTGGAAGCTGGCTGCTGTCTTGTCATCTTGCCTATGCTCCGAGTTTCGTGGGCTTGCCTGCTTTCTCATTTTCTGGAAGACCACAGTGGGTTGTACCCACTGCAGGACTACTTGTCTGTGCTGCCTGACCTTTTCATTTTCAAAATGTTTTCTCTCAAAGCCTGTCATTCTGGGTCTGTGTCTGTAAATGCACAAACATGAAACACCAACACACACCACACACACACACACACACACCCCCACACACACACACACCACCACCCCACCCCCCACACCACCACACCCCCACCCCCCATCACACACCCCCCACACTCACACACACACCACCACACACACACACACACCACACCACACACTCACACACACACACACCACACACACCACCATCACCACACACACACACACACACACACCACCACCCACACCACACACACACACACACACTCACCATCACCCACCACCCCACCCACACTCACCACACACACACTCACTCACCACCCCACCCACCACACTCACACACACACTCACTCACACACACACACACTCACACACACTCACTCACACACACACACACACACACACTCACCACCACACAAACACACACACACACACACACACACACACACACACACCACCCACCCACACCACACACACACACACACACACACACACACACACACACACACACACACACACACACCCACACTCACACACACACACACACACACACACACAACCCCCCACTCTTCACACACACACATACACACCACACACACACTCCACATACCTTCTCAGGTTAAAGATGCCCCGGAGGATAAGTGCCTTAACCTTGTCGGGGTGTGTCTGAGAGTAGGCCAACGACAGCGTTGATCCCCAGCTACCCCCGAAAACCACCCATCGCTCCACCCCAAGATGCTTCCGTAACTTCTCCATGTCCTCTACACTGTTCCATGTTGTGTTCTCCTGGTACATCATCAACAGACACCATAATGACGATGATAAAAGTGATGATGATCATGAAGATGAAGGAGATGATGTCACTGATAATGATAATAGTAGTGATGGTTGTGTTAATGACACTGACAATGATAATGATTTAATGGTGAGTGAAATTGTAATTTCAGATAACACAAGATAATTACACATGTGTACCTGAAGTTTTGCGGTGTACCCAAAGTTTTGCAGTGTACTCCAAGTACTGCAGAATACCCCAAGTTTTGCAGCTAACTCAGCTCTGCAGCATTACCCCAAGTTCTGCATACCTCCCTCAGTTCTGCAGCACACCCTCAGTTCTGCATACCTCCCTCAGTTCTACCCTCAGTTCTGCAGCACACCCTCAGTTCTACAGCACACCCTCAGTTCTACAGCACACCCTCAGTTCTGCAGCACACCCTCAGTTCTACAACACACCCTCAGTTCTACAACACACCCTCAGTTCTACAGCACTCCCTCAGTTCTACAGCACACCCTCAGTTCTGCAGCACACCCTCAGTTCTGCAGCACACCCTCAGTTCTGCATACCACCCTCAGTTCTGCATACCACCCTCAGTTCTGCATACCACCCTCAGTTCTGCAGCACACCCTCAGTTCTACAGCACACCCTCAGTTCAGTTCTACAGCACACCCTCAGTTCAGTTCTACAGCACACCCTCAGTTCTGCACACACCCTCAGTTCTGCAGCACACCCTCAGTTCTGCACACACCCTCAGTTCTGCAGCACACCCTCAGTTCTGCACACACCCTCAGTTCTACAGCACACCCTCAGTTCTACAGCACACCCTCAGTTCTGCATATCATCCTGAGATCTGCATACTACCCTCAGTTCTGTAGCACATCCTAAGTTCTGCAACACACCCTAGGTCCTTCAGAACAACCTAACTGGCCTACGTTCTGCATAACACTCTGAGTTCTGTAACACACCCTAAATTCTTCAACACACCCTAAGTTCTTCAACACACCCTAAGTTCTGCAACACACCCTAGGTCCTTCAGAACAACCTAACTGGCCTAAAGTTCTGCATACCACTCTGAGTTCTGTAACACACCCTAAGTTCTGCAACACACCCTAGGTCCTTCAGAACAACCTAACTGGCCTAAAGTTCTGCATACCACTCTGAATTCTGCAACAAACCCTAAGTTCTGCAACACACCCTAAGTTCTGCAACACACCCTAGGTCCTTCAGAACAACCTAACTGGCCTAAAGTTCTGCATACCACTCTGAATTCTGCAACACACCCTAGGTCCTTCAGAACAACCTAACTGGCCTAAAGTTCTGCATACCACTCTGAGTTCTGTAACACACCCTAAGTTCTGCAACACACCCTAGGTCCTTCAGAACAACCTAACTGGCCTAAAGTTCTGCATACCACTCTGAGTTCTGCAACAAACACTAAGTTCTGCAACACACCCTAGGTCCTTCAGAACAACCTAACTGGCCTAAAGTTCTGCATACCACTCTGAGTTCTACAACACACCCTAAGTTCTGCAACACACCCTCACTTCTTCAGCACACCCTAACTGGCCTACATTCTGCATACCACTCTGAGTTCTACAACACACCCTAAGTTCTGCATACCACCATACATTCTGCAGCAGACCATGAGTCATAACTGTAACATACCCTGAGCTCTGCTGATGGGGTGGACTGTCCAGAGCCACGCTGGTCAAAGAGAATGATGCGGTAGGCAGCCGGGTCAAAGTAGCGGCTGTCGCGGGGCGATGTCCCACTGCCAGGGCCACCGTGACTGTTGGTACAGCGGAAATACTTAACCGTAGGAAGTCAAATTCAATCAAGTACACACTTGAACAGCATCAAGGTAATGAATAGCTGTGAGAGGCATTAGTAAAAAATACACTTTTTGATATATATATAACACACCAATGCTCCTTCTGTCCACCCCTCCTCTCTCTCTGCAAATCATTCTCTTCCACCATCCCATCTCTCTTCTCTCCCCTTCGATTTCTCTCTGTCTTCCCCTCTCCCTAATCCTCTTTCTGTACCACGCACCCCCCACCCCACCCCAATCTCCACATTCTCTCCCCCTCTGTTTCTCTCTCTTCCTCTTCCCACTCCTCTCTCTGTACCCCCACCCCTAATCTCCACATACCTTCATATATATTAACAACAATGCTCTTCCCATCCACAGTAGCACTGCCAGTTGCACTACCATTATATCCTGGCTTACTTACCTACAGAAAAAGAAAAGACAAGTTGCTCATACAGACAATTGCACTACCATTATATCCTGGCTTACCTACAGAAAAAGAAAAAGAAAAGACAAGTCGCTCATACAGACAAATCTGGCTTACACGTAGATGACAGGGTTGCCGCTGCTGTTGCCATACTGCCAGTACTTGAGCGTGTGAATGTCAGACACTTGCAGCGTCCCACAGTCATACGCCTCACCCTGTGGATACAACGTGCGCAGCTCTGCTTTGTCCTCACGCTCTGCCATCGCAACTGAAATTATCACACCCAGTTTGGAACTATACACAAATGACACACTGAGCACTATTTCAAGTAGCATTTAGTAACACCATTTAACTTGACAAAAATGTCAAATGATAGAGGAAATTGTTGTTTTTTGTGTGATCATGCCTGATCAGCCAATTACACAAATCAACAAAATGGTGAAGGCATCCAGTCTGTACTCGTAAAAATAACTTGTTCAAAAAGAAAAAGAAAAGAAAAAAGAAAAGAATGACAGCTAGTGTTCCAAAAACAAGATCAAAACACAATATAAACGTTGTTCAAGAAGATGTCATGTACGACTGGTCAAACCATGTTGCACTACCTACCCTTTAGCTTGCAAGTCAGTCTCAAATATGCGTTCTGCAAGTCTGCCCCTGACAAGCAGACAAATAGACCGCCATCTTTTTTTCTATTTTTTGCAACCCCACTAAGCGGCATAACAGTAGTATTTTGACAGTAGTCAAAGTATCAGAGGATGAAGTAGAAGTCACTACATGAGTATGGTAACTGACAAGAACAATCATCAATGATTTGTTTGTAATTCTGTTTAGATCAACCATTGGTGCTTATAGTATACCAGAGTCGTGCATTGCCAACCTAACCTATCAAGATCTGTCGAGCCACTGTTGCTTTGGTTGTAAATCTATAATTTCCTCATATAACTTTACAAATGAGTGACAGGTGGTGGTGGACAGATTCAGACTCAAAATAAACGTCTGACTGTTTATCTATGCTGCAAAAGACGGCACGCTGTAACCAACAATAAACACAATTGTAGGCCCAGCGAACATACATTATTTACACATAATAATAATATATAAATATATATGATATATATATATGTTTAGAAATCAAAATACAAAATTATAATACTAAGTCATTGTTAGGCCTGCAAAATTACATCAAAGCCTATGAAACAATCACACTGTACTCTCAATGAAATGCATACAATAATAAAATGCACTAACCCCAACAAGCATGAATTGAAGAAACACTGCAAGCTAAATTTGATGGAACAACAACTAGTGACACCTTTTGTCACGAAATGGACACATCACAGAACAACATCCATTAGTAACATCTTGCAATTATTCATATTTAAGCATACTAAGGGACTGAGGGGTAGGTTGCAGGGAACATCTCATCAGACTCAGAGTATATGAAACAACTGCATAATACTCTCTCAATGAAATGCATACAACTTTAAGAAAAGTGACATAAGTACTAGCACAACAATAAGTAAAACAGCACGGCATACAGTTCTAGACCTTAGTAATCTGAAATAACTATAAAACTAAGTAACTGTAGTACTGACCATGTGTAAGGAGGGAAACATCATGAAACAACTGTTATGAACACAGCATGATGGACCTACCATCATGTTACAGCACAATTCTGACCTACCACCATGTCACAGCACAATTCTATCGGTCTACAACTATCACCCATCTTGACTCTGGTACACGCTAGTGATACTTTTATTTACACACCCAGCCATACAAGGGGTGAGGGGCAGGCTGCAGGGAACATTTCATCAGAGTATATGAAACAGGTACATAATACTCTTGATGAAATACATTCACACCATGCCAGAGGGAGACAGAATTTAAAAGACTACCAACATCATAGGTGTACACATACACATGATACAAAACAAACAAGGTCATCTAAAACAGATTACAGACAGACAGCGGCTGGGTCAATAATTACAACAGTAGCTAAACACTGATATGTATTATATTTGTAATAATGGGGGTGAATCATCATTATAATATATATACAGGGCATTCAGGCATTACTACTTTACTAGAGGCATAATCATTCCTAAGCAGTAAATTTAAAATCATAATTAATAATAACTATAATTTGACTAAGTCAATAAGTAAAACTGTCATGAATAATAACTATAAATGTAACTAAGTAAGTGAAACTGTCACGAACATTTATAAACAACTAAAAAATCATTACAATAACTATAGTCTGACTAAGTCAATAAGTAAAACTATCAGGAACAGTTATGAACAAATACTACAAATATAATACTACATTATTTTTATATATATATATATATATATATATATATATATATATATATATATACAAACCAAAACAAAATAGAATAAGGACAGGTCATGAATGCTACACTGCCACTGAGTCAGTCACTGAGTCAGCCAGGTGCGAATGCAAAAACAACAACACAAAAACAATGATCATAGACAACACTGCATAGACACTGGCTGATGAAACACTGGAAGATGGCTACCACCGGCTTGACTGGTTGTTTTTTGCTGCGTAACGTCCACAGAGGCGAGAAGGCCTATTAGGGACAGGAACCACTGGCTGCACTCACCTCCTATCTATATTAGCCGGGTGGACTGCAAGGACAGCACTGTCCAGCAAAATCTGTGTGCAGGCTGTCCAAGGCACTTCAATTTCAAACTATCTTGTGTTACTTCTAACTTTAGTTTTGGGCCCAAACTCGAAAAGTACTAAACGCATTTTAACGCAGTTTAAAATGCCAAAAACTGTGGACCATTATCTTTTTATCTATCAAAAATTACCATTGTTACCTGGTCTATCAAATGAAGCTAAAATAAGATTAACTCCGCAAACTCTGCTGAGGAACTGAATTAGCGCAGCAGCAATTAACCTCAAATTAATTAACTACAACACAACCTATACTCCTAAACACTATTATAGATTTGAAACTAGGGCCCTAAAATACACCAAACATTCACTATATACACAGTCCTCCAACTTATCTACCTAAAAATCAAGAAACAAGTCCGGGTCTCAAACACAAACACCAAATTCGGCACCAGACTCAAAGTTCTGCAAATCGCAAATCCATCTAGGTAAAACCTCCATCTAATCTAAGCCTGGTTCCTACTCCTATGAATTATTTTGAAAGTCTACATCACAAAATAATAGCTATAATATAAAATTATACTAAATACCTAATTTCTGAAGTTTGCAAACTTGTAAGCAAATCCAACATTGCTGTAAAGCTAGCAATAATTAAAAATAAATAAAAATTAAATGGCCGCCAATATCGTCTGCTACTATTATTTAGCCAACAAGCAAGGAATCATGATGGTGTTACCAGTAGTCATCAATAAAATTAGAAAGAAATGGACCCAACTAGCAGACTGCCACAACTGAATCAAACGCAAAAAGGTTCAAACGAACACTTATTTATTTTGACACAGACACACAGTATCCAAATTTTGGGGGAAATCCCCTTTATCAAGCCACAAAACGACACTTATACAACTGATAAACAGTCAAAAATGATGAAAAATGAAAGAAAAAGAAAACGTGAATGAAGACTTGAGCAGAATCAAAAGGCACATCAAAAAATGTTATATTCTCATTACCCACAACAATCCTCACATTACTACTCCTTGAACAACCACACATTACAACAAGTTGACTACAGTCCCTACCTGGGAGTTACACTAACCCACAACCTGAGATGGATGACCCACATCAACAACATCACAAGGAAGGCCAGCTCCACCCTAGGCTTCTTGCACTGAAACCTTCGGTTCTGCCCCCCAGCTGCAGGAAAACAGCCTACATCTCCCTTGTCCGCTCTGTTTTAGAATACAGCGCTGAAGTCTGGGACCCATACCAGCAAAATGACATTGACAAACTAGAAAACATCCAGAGACATGCTGCTCGCTTCATCAACCAAAATTACAAAGACCGCACCCCTGGATGTGTCACCAACATGCTGAGAGATCTCGGACTGCACCCTTCAGAATAGAAGAAAACAGCAACGACTCACCCTCTTCTTCAAGATAGTCAGAGGGCTGACCCCTGCAATCCCTCCAAATGAGTTTTTGACACACATAAATTCCAAAAGACTGATCAAACCTAGGAACCCAAAGGACTTTAACACAAAAAATACAGTGACAGACCATGCAAGAAACAACTCACAGAGTTATAGAGTAGATCCTACAAAAACTGCTGTCTATATTCTTTTTTCCCAGGGCTACCATCAACAGGAACAAGTTAGAACAGGAAATAGTTAGCCGCAAGACATTTGAAAGCTTTAAGACACAAATCTCTCGCTGCCCCTAAAACATCAAGTGCTCCCCTCCCCCCTTGTCCGCTGACGCTATACCCAAGATTGGGTCTTGACCATGTTGCTTTACTCCACAGAAGCGAGGTTGCTTATTTGGGTATGGTGACGGGGCGGCGGGCGGGCCCGTCCCTAATAAGCCTTATGGTTTCTGTGTACGTTAAGCACCATGTTTACTGCGGCGGGCGCGGGGGGTGGGGGGCCGGGGAGGTGGGGGGCGGGGACGGGGGACGAAAGAGTGAAGGCTCGACCGCGGATACCGCGGATACCGCCCGAAAAAGACCGGAGAGACCGTGGACCGCCGCCAGAACAATGGAAGTGTTAAGGCGGTGTCCCCTCGCCATTGCGCAGCCACTAGTGCAATGCGCAATCGCTGGTTCAACTGCAGTGCTGGGCAGTCACTGCTGGCGAGGAACAACTCGAAGCGAAAGAAGTCCGACTTTCGCAGCTCAGCTCCACCGCCCTGCTCATGATCTCTTCCGGGCTAACTTGAGGGTCCAGCTCCACCTCCCTCCTCTTGATCTCGCCTGGAACCCTACTGGCTCCTGTGAGCGTATCGCACTTACATTAGTACGCATCAAGAATGATGATGAAGGCATAACACATTTAAAGGACGAGTTCAAACAGAGATTGCAGTCGTAGGGAACTAACAAAATTATGTCACAACTGAGAATAAACATTTCCAAGAACACAATGAGTATTGTTCTGATGGGGAAAAACGGAAGAAAAGAAAAAAATGTCCTCTAACCTCTGTCTCACCTTTACCTTTGTGTGGTTAGTCGACAGAAGCTGGTTCACACTGCGTTCGAGTTTCACGTGACACTAAAATTTAATGTTTTTTATTGGAGCAAGGGAAATCACCCACAATCAAGCTTGTGTGACTGTGTTCGAGGGTATTGGCACTGCGAGTGCGGAGAGCCATTTCCGGTGTTTCCGTGCACTAGCCAGTCTCCATTAAAGGCGCGGGGACCCGGACTCTGTTGTCCTAAAATAATTGGTTTACAATAAAAATAATAAAAATCGAAGGTTAAGCTGTGACACACCTAGATTTAAAGGAACTAACCTTCTCGCATTGTGTATTGTCCAACAATAGTAAGGTCAAAGTCTTCATCATCAATATTGAAGTCGGACGAAACGAAGAACAAAGCTTGACTCGAAACTCACCGTAAGTACTCCCCAAACTGAGGCATAATCTCCCAAGTTTCTGCTCAATGGATGGTGGCTGCCTACATCAAAGAAGAGAAGATTTTGCAATATATATATATAAACACTTCCGCGGGCATGCACACACACACGCGGGCAAAAGCGACCCGCAGTGCATTCTACGTATAGCCACTACAAACAAGATGGCTGTTTCGTTGACAAGTGTTGTTACATTGTGACTGTCACTGTCAGTATTGTTTGAATATCTAACGTGATGGTGCCATTGATACCCCAGGAAGAATGGAAAACATTGCAGATATTTAAAGAAAACATTGGGACGGGTTTCCAGCTGATGTCGCCAGCAGTGCCAGCGCCGGGAGAAAACTGAAGTAGGGTCGACTACCCACACTTGAACACTGGTTAAAAATCGACCATTACCTGCACTTTGTGATCGAAAACAACAACAAAAACAGGCGAAATTTTATGTTGTAGATCGGACTGCTCCACAAAGTCGAAGTAAGGGTGCCGATAATGTTTGGAGACTAAAAAACAAACAAAAACTGGCATATCGTTGATAGCTTCCCTTGCTTGAGTCTTGCCAGTCTTGATTGTCCAGATGTTTACCCCACCCTTTTCGTTGCTGTTGTTGGGTTTTTTAGTGCACTTGCCACACACAGTGATACAGTCTTAACCAAGCTGAAGTGAAGTCAGCTGGTCACTCAATAGAACTTGGAAAACAGATTTATAAATAATTGATTTTAAATGCCCCGTCAACCATAAAAGAACAGAAATTTTCGTCCAGAAATTTTCGTACATATATGTATGTTCCCATCAACATCTGCAACCCTCTTTTAAAGTTTTTATGAAATTTGCAGACTGTGACTATGACCTTTATGTGTATGTGATAATGTGTGTGTGTGTGTGTGTGTGTGTGTGTGTGTGTGTGTGTGTGTGTGTGTGTGTGAGAGAGAGACTCAGAGAGTTCATTGGATGTGTTTGCATGTGTGTGATCAGACTGATCTGGGATTTCCAGTCAGAAATGATAGCTGTTGATATTCTTTATTAATATTATGCTTTCACTCTCAGTCTCATTGACTATATAACACCAACAGGAACACCATTTGTATATTTTTGCTGTACAATTATTCTTTTCTTTTCTTTTTCCATTCCCAAGGTCAAAGGAAGAGTAAGGACTAAAGGAGATAACTGTTTGAATTTTGTGGAAGCATCATGGAGACAGAGAGGAAAAAGATTGTGTCTGTCCATTGGTTTCGTCATGGGCTTCGACTGCATGACAACCCAGCACTATTAGAGTCACTGAAGAATGCTGATCAATTCTATGCTGTCTTCATCTTCGATGGTGCTGTGGCAGGTATGAATTTTATGTAATTGGCAGTCTGTTACAACTTACGGTGTTATACTGTTAATTTTATGAAATAATCTGCCAGATTTGTTACGCATGCACTAAGTCAGTAAGTGTAAAGCACATTACACATTTTGGGTCACAATTTTCCATTTAATAAATTTAGCAGCCAAACTGCACATTTAAGAAATCATTATGTAAGGTGCCTGTTGATTTCATGAAATTGCGACTAGCAGGAAGTTAGCATTATGTAACATGTGTGGACTTTTTCTTTCTTTCAAGGCACACACAGAGTGGGCTACCCGCGCATGCGATTTCTCTTGGAGTGTCTGCAAGATCTTGACCTCAGTTTGCACAGAGCTGGCACTCGTCTTTTTGTCCTTCATGGCCAGCCAGAAAAAGTCTTTCCCAAGTTGTTTGAGGTAGGAACTTGGGTCCCACTCCCAGTTCTTCGAGAGAGTGCATTTCCTTAAATGGATTTATTTTTCTGTTACTCAGCTTGCTGTGTTCGTCCTCAAATGTTCAATGTTTGAATCCCAAAGATGCACCACACCTGTAGACAATGCTCTTCTAGTAATGTATTGGTATTACTGCATGTGTGTAGATCGTGAAACTGGTCTTTATATAATTTTCATTATCTACAAAACTGTGAAACTGCCACACACAGCCTCATCGGATTTACTCTGTTTAAGGCCTTCCAGGTCTAAGTATTATAACGCCTCAACAATTGATTACTTGCTTGTTTTTTTCTACATTTCACCCTTTAAAAAAAATGGACCAAGAAAAAAAAAAGGAGAGAGAGAGAAGGAAAAAAAAGGGAAACTGGTCTTTATTTTTGCTTTGGCTTGCATCATAAAACTGCAAGGACCTCGACAGAATTGGGCTGCCTGGGCATGACAAAGACCTTGAAGCTGGCATTTTGGGGACACTGTAGTGTAAATGTCATAAATATCAAACTTGGCATGACAGTTATACTTACTAAGCTTTATGCATTCATGTTCATGTTCGTATGGGTGGTGACCTTAACCTTATTTTGAGGTCACAGCAACACCAAAAAGGCAAAACTGAAATCTGTATAAATTTTCTAATTTTCCTCTGATCAAAGTTTAGATTGTCCAAACATGACATGTTGCAGGATCACATACTTGCTAACTAATTTTACATGCTAGCATTCTTTAACACTTCCAGGCATTCCAGCACCAATAACTGAAACAGGATAAGTAACCTTTTTTCATTAGTCCATTGTGTTGCTTGGAAAAAGGGGTTTGCCCTGAACATTTTCACCGGTTTTGTATTGTCTTATTATTGGAAGTCAGCGTTCCTTTTAACCTTTTCTGTGTTTGGATTGTTCTTCACACAGTTATGGTACAATGACAGTCACAATGGCAGAAACAGAAGGTAAAATTTAGTGTAAAAAAACTTTGCCTGTTTCACATGGGAATTTCCCCTACAGTAGAACAGTATTTATATATATATATATATATATATATAGTTATATATAGTTATATATAGTTATATATAGTTATATATAAGTATAATAGTTAATACCCAATCACCAGATGAGAGTAGTATATTGATTGTTTTGAACATTTTTTTTGTATTTTGATCTTTAAAATGACAGGCATCGTGGCAGCTAACTTTGTTTTAGGTTTTGTTTTAGATCATGTTCATAATGTTAGTACTAGTATTAGTAGTGACTGTGGTTTAAGAGTGTTCAGATTTTGCACAATAATAACCTCTAGTAACTAGTAGTATAAATTTATTACTTACTGTTTTTTCTGACTGTGACTCTTTTTGCAGGTCCAGTTTGAGTGTGATCTGAATGTGAAGTTGGTCTTATTGGTTCAAGGAATGGGGCGTGAACCGAGTGACGTTTGAACAGGATCCAGAACCTGTGTGGCATGAGAGAGATAACAAGGTCAAGGCCATATGCAAATCAGCAGGGGTGGAATGCATTGAGAAAGTGTCACACACCCTGTGGGACCCGTGGGAGTAAGTACAGCTGTTTTGCAATGCCTGCACATCAGGTTCTTTGGTGTACACCCCCCACCCACCTCCCACTGCCTGTAAGTGTAACAAGGTTGGTTGGGGGGGTGGGGTGGGGGTGGGGGGGGCTGATACTAGAATCACTGTGTCCCTCCTGCGTGTTTGGGACCCATGGGAGTAAAGACAGCTGTTTTGCAATGCCTGCACATCAGGTTCTTTGGTGTACACCCCCCACCCACCTCCCACTGCCTAGTGTAAGGGGGGTTGGGTGGGGGGGGCTGATACTAGAATCACTGTGTCCCTCCTGCGTGTTTGGGACCCATGGGAGTAAAGACAGCTGTTTTGCAATGCCTGCACATCAGGTTCTTTGGTGTACACCCCCCACCCACCCCCACTGCCTGTAAGTGTAACAAGGTTGGGGGGGGGGGCTGATACTAGAAGTAGAATCACTGTGTCCCTCCTGCGTGTTTGGGACCCATGGGAGTAAAGACAGCTGTTTTGCAATGCCTGCACATCAGGTTCTTTGGTGTACACCCCCCACCCACCTCCCACTGCCTGTAAGTGTAACAAGGTTGGTGGGGGGGGGGGGGGGGGGCTGATACTAGAATCACTGTGTCCCTCCTGCGTGTTTGGGACCCATGGGAGTAAAGACAGCTGTTTTGCAATGCCTGCATATCAGGTTCATTGGTGTACACCCCCCACCCACCTCCCACTGCCTGTAAGTGTAACAAGGTTGGTTGAGGGGGAGGGGGGGGGGGGCTGATACTAGAATCTCTGTGTCCCTCCTGCGTGTTTGGGACCCATGGGAGTAAAGACAGCTGTTTTGCAATGCCTGCACATCAGGTTCGTTGTTATACCCCCTGTAAATGTAACAAGGTTGTGGGAGGTGGGGGGGGGGGGGGTTATACTGGAATCATTGTATCCACCCTGTCTTTTTGGGACGCATGGGAGTAAAGACAGCTGTTTTGCAATGCCTGCACATCAAGTTCATTGTTATACCCCCTGTAAGTGTAACAAGGTTGGGGGGGGGGGGGTATACTTCTTCACCTTTACACTCCTTCCCAGCAGCTCTGCTCTTTTACAGATACCTGAGTGTTCAGAATACCATCTTTCCAAACAAAATCCTGTGGTCAGCGCTCTTTCTCGTACCAGGCTCCAGTTATCTGGAACCAACTCCCTGTTTCTGTCCGCCATTCTACCTCTGTCAGCTCATTTAAATCTTCCTTGAAAACCTTTCTCATTTTAAAACCTTTTCTTTAGTCTCATTGCCCTGATATGCCACTGGTGTGTGTACGTGTGCGGGCATGCGTGTGTGTGCGAGTGTGTGTGTGTGTGTGTGCATTCGTGTTGTATGCGTTGAATTTTGGCAATATGTATTTGTAAAGAATGTGTAAGCGCTTAGGGCCTGTGCGGGTTAGGTGCTCTAAGTATTCATTATTATTATACTAGAATCACTGTGTCCATCCTGTCTGTTTGGGACCCATGGGACTAAAAACAGCTACTTTGCAATGCCTGCACATCAAGTTCATTGTTATACCCCCTGTAAGTATTGGGCGATTTAGGCGGGGTTGTTAACTCCCTAGACTTTTACCCGGCATTGCTTAAGTCCCTTGGCTGCTTTTACTTCCGGTGCATACTTTCTTTACAATGGAAGGCGGTGACAGTGAATTTGCGAATTTTACACTGGCAGCTTTAAAGGCATTTTTGTGTCTGGCAATAATGTGTCTGGCAATAAGCAGTAACTTGTTGCTCATGCTATAGGATGCCCCAAAACACATTTTTTCTATGAACTTGCGATCTTCTGGTCAGCCAAAAAAACGACGCAAAGGCACTTGCGAATTTTACACTGCCAACTTTAAAGGCATTTTTGGAGGCACGTAGTCATAATGTGTCTGGCAATAAGCAATAACTTGTTGCTCATGCTATAGGATGCCCCAAAACACATTTTTTCTACGAACTCGCGATCTTCTGGTCAGCCCAAAAATGACGCAAAGACACTTTTTTTCCCCACCCTCCATCCCCTTTCTCGCGGTAATTTTTGCAACTGCAACAGTATTGGCATTTGTACTGCTTTGCGATTCTAGGTTCAACTTCCACTGTTATACACAGCGTGAAGCAATGCCTACTCAGAAATGGCCCGGAAGTGCGCTGTGACCTCTCGCGACTTCTTGCATGAAAGATTACAAAGCGCATTCACTGAATCGCCCAATAACAAAGTTTTTTTTTGTGGTTGGGGGGGGGGGGGGTGTATACTGGAATCACTGCGTCCATCCTGTCTGTTTGTTCTTCTGTCTTCTGCCTTCATCTGAACCGCTCAACATGATGTGAGCAACCTTGGTGTGATAGTGCATCATCATGAGCTGGAGTGTATCATGTCAAAAAATGGATGTTATTTATCTTCAAGGTTAAGGTCACTAGCTTATGTAATGGGAATATGACTATTTCTACTTTGTCCTCCGAATGAAATTAATTTCATTGTCGATCATCATAAGCCAAAATGTCCAGCGAAAATACTGGATTGCTGTGTTCAAGGTCAAGGTCACAGCAGAGGTTTAGTTAATGTTTGTTAGAATGATATTTTCTAAATCTAAATTTTCTAAATCACTGAACCTTTTGTAACCAAACTTGGTAGGGTGATGCATCATTTTGTGGCTAGAAGAATGACAAACCAATGCAAGTTCAGGCTCTGTCAAGTGAAGTATGTGTACTGTGCCTCAGATAATAATAATAATAGATAACTTTTGTATAGCACTATTCTCTGGTGTACCCAAACTCACTGCGCTATACAACATTCTCCAACATTTTCTAAGTTTCACTAACATAATACATATAATTATGACAACTAACAATGTATAATATACAAGTACATGTGCCATATGAGAAGCAGCAATATATAAAGAAAATGAATCATTATATTACTACCTACCCTTAATTCCATCCCTCCCAGTCCCCACCCCCACCCCCAACTGACACATGCACACACACACATGCACGCATACACACACACAAACGAATATGAAACAAGTAGCAGTTGGCATGTACAAATCAATCAGAAGGCTTGGCGGAAGAAATGCGTTTTTAGGTTAACTTTGAAAGATCAAGCAAATGTCATGGTAGCATAACTAATTTGCCTTGCTTCTTGCCAAATGGCAAATGAGAGAGACTGAGATATCCGAGTAGGTGCATATATGTGTGCATGTAGGTGTGGCGGAGGCGGGGGGGTATGGGTGGGAGTGTGAAGTCGGACATGATGAGAATAGTGATTATACTTGTGCTGAGTATATAGCCTGTTAATCATATTAATGTGTGATACTGTTTATTTTACAGCGCATTTCTGTAACCAATATTATTCTGTCTAATAATGCTTATGGTATCAATATTACCTGTCTGTTGTTGCACTCTGTAAAAAATTGAATCATTTATACATTGTTATTTCCTTTCTTTCCTTTTTTAATTTTTTTAATTTAATTTAATTTTATTTTATTTATGTTGTTTTGTTTTATTTTACATGTTCGTTTAAATGGAATAAAGAAGTACTTGGCTCGACCTGACAAATCAAAATGGTGGGCTACCAACAAGCCTAATGGTAAATGCACCACCAAACCACAACAGTCGAAAAGACTGTAGTCTGCAGCAAATTAATAATGGGGACAACCACAGACTAAGTATCAATGGCACAGAATCAATATAATGGGCAAGAAAAAAAAGGAGGAGGGCGGATCAACCCTAACCTAGTTCTCTGATGAGGTTTGACATGTATTCCTCACTGCAGCATCACAAAGTGAACCAAAATGTCAAATTCTGCCTGATATTTGAGCAATGATATAATTATATAACTGATATGAATAACAGTATGGAATTTATAGTGCACATTCAGCGACTAAAAGCGCTTTGTCGTTTAATGAAACAAAAGCAAGGAATGCATAAATACTTGCACAAAAATCAGTAGCATAATAATACATTACTACACATACTTAGTCATACAAAGCAAAGCAAAACTGACACACGCTGAAACACACCACCCTCGCACTCGCAGAGTCATCTGCACACACACACACACACATGCACACACATACACACACACGCACGTAGACTGTAGGTTGTAAATTTAGATGGATGTGTAACCTGACACACATGTTCACAGGTTTTTGTGCATGCACCAACGCACATGCAATTTATAGTGTGTGTTCGTCAACTAAAAGCACTTTATTGTTTAATTAAGCAAAAGCATGGTATGCATAAATAATAGCACAAAAATCAATAGCATAATAATACACTGCTACTCATACTTAGTCATACAAAGCAAAGTGAAACTGAAACACACTGAAACACAACACCCTCGCACTCACAGAGTCATCTGCACATACGCGCACGCATGCATGCGCATGCACACACACACACACATGTAGACTGTAGGTGTGTAAATTTAGATGGATGTGTAACCTGACACACATGTTCACAGTTTTTTTCCGTGCATGCACCCATGCACACGGAATTTATAGTGTGCGTTCGGCAACTAAAAGCACTTTGTAATTTAATTAAACAAAAGCATCAAATGCATCAATAATCGCACAAAAATCAATAGCATAATAATACATTACTGCTCTTACTTAGTCATACAAAGCAAAGTGAAACTGAAACACAAACACCTTTGCATTCACAGAGTCGCCTGCACGCATGCACACACACACACACACCCAGCGAATAGCTCCCACCACCACCTGGCTCATCCCCCCCAAAATTATATAATAATGACAACGGCCAGCCAGTGCTAGAGCTTCTTTCTCAGTAAACAGATTGAATGAACCGGAAATTTTACTAAGTCTGTGGGCATCCAAACTGATTCAGTCCAGTCAGATCTCAATACGTCAGTGTCAGCACGTTCCCCCCTACGTCCGCTTTGGAGGAGTTGTAGAACTTTGTAGTCAACTCTGATTGGTTGTCGCTGTGTAACAGCAAGTTAAATGAAAGGGGTCTGTTTAGAATTTTCATAGTTCAGGAGCTGTGTGAGAGTCGAGGTGGCCATCCTGGGCTGTCCGTCCTAATGAGCATTCTGGTTTCCATGGATGTTAAACTATATTGAACCATGCTTCGGCATTGGTCTCAGCTTGTCCCTAATATGTCAACTGACATCCGAGGACATTAAGCAACACAACAACAACAACAATTTAGAATTTTATTTTTGTAGTTGCATTTGAAAATGTCTCAATTTAGAATTTTATTTCTGTAGTTGTAACTTGTATTTGATTAAGAATGTCTCAATTTAAATTTTTATTTTGTAGTTGTTTTGTCCTGTCTGTTGCACTTCTATTCTGCCTAGCTGTCTGAAGTATCCCATGGACAGAAAGAGTGTCAAAAACCTGAAAATACTGTTGTGATTGGGAGTGTTACTTGTTATGACCAAATTGTCATTCAGGGCCGTTTTGTATATTGTATGCAGGTGCTTGTCTGCTTCCCCCTGTCTCTGTGTACCGCTTACTCCCAGCGTAATGTTCTCACACGCAAATCTGATCCACCTCTTTTCACTTCTCTTGTCACTGAACCGCATTTGGCACCATTTTGTTCCTTTCTTCCCTTCTGTTTATTTGTCCAGTTATTACCTCTCGGTTCTTCACTAATCACATGATGTGGGAAGGTAACTTTTTATGTTTGTGTGCTACTTTATGTGAAGAGTTTCTCTCATTGTCTCATATGCCCCAGGCTGTTTTGTGTGGGGAGTTTCTCTTATATGCCTTGTGCTATTTTATGTGGGGACTCTGTCTTACATGCCTTGTGTTATTTTATTTGGGGAGTTTCTCTTATATATGCTGTGTGCTATTTTAGGTGGGAAATCTGTCTTATATGCCTTGTGCTATTTTAGGTTGGGAATTTGTCTTATATGCCTTGTGCTATTTTATGTGGGGACTCTGTCTTATATGCCTTGTGCTATTTTATGTGGGGACTCTGTCTTACATGCCTTGTGCTATTTTATGTGGGGACTCTGTCTTACATGCCTTGTGTTATTTTATATGGGGACTCTGTCTTATATGCCTTGTGCTATTTTATGTGGGGACTCTGTCTTATATGCCTTGTGCTATTTTATGTGGGGAGTTTCTCTTATATGCCTTGTGCTATTTTATGTGGGGACTCTGTCTTACATGCCTTGTGTTATTTTATATGGGGAGTTTCTCTTATATGCTGTGTGCTATTTTAGGTGGGAAATCTGTCTTATATGCCTTGTGCTATTTTAGGTTGGGAATTTGTCTTACATGCCTTGTGCTATTTTATGTGGGGAGTTTCTCCCATATGCCTGGTGTTCTTTTATGCAGGGAGTTTCTCTTACGTGCCTCGTGCTATTTTATGTGGGGAGTTTTTGTTAGTATTGCACACTGTGTGCTGTGTGGCAACTTTGTTAACTTTGTCTTACATGTTCTGTACTGTTTTATGATGGTAGTATTTATTTTTGCTGTCTGTCTATATAAAATATCTATCTTATGTAGATCTATCAAACAACTGCCAAACTGGAAAAAAAAGAAGGAAAGAACAAACAAGCCTTTTCTGTTCCAAATATCTTGACTGGATTGACTTCCGCAGGGGTCAGCTTGAATTTGTGTCTCTCTGCTTACCAGCCTAGCATCTTATCGCTATTAGGGCAAATTGGCCACATCAAGTTCATTGGTTTCACGATGCGTCAAATAATCCATCATGAAACCAGTGAACCTTTTGGTATTTTCAGCAAACAGGACCACAAGTCAAGTGAAAAACCTGGTGTGTCTGGTCTGTTCCATTCCTGTGGATCAGGCAAGTGATGTTTCTTTGCTGTGGTGTACCTGTAATCGTAAAACTGTACTTTTCTGTGCTTGTTAACGTCAGGATCATCAATGCCAATGGTGGATCGCCTCCCTTGACGTATGAGATGTTCTGCCAAGTGACTAACATCGTGGGAGCGCCGCCTCAGCCGTGTCCTCATCCTGACTTTACGGGCATTGATTTGCCAGACCCCAGTACTGCAGATGATCAGTTCCGCATCCCTACATGTGAGGAGATGGGTAAGTACAGACACACAATGAGTATGCAATCTTATGTTGCTGTGACGCTATTGACACCCTGAATTGTGCCAGTTCGGGCAACTATACTTAAACTATCAGTATCTCTTTATGAACTGAGGCATATTCAGTGCTATGTTGCTGCATCAGATCATAATATGATCCAATATATGTTTAATGAGTTAACTCTTGCATCATTGTTACGTTTCTTGGTCATTTTCATGAGTCCAGCCAACATACGCTGATAAGTTTTTCTACTGTTTTTAATTTGTTCATGTGTAGAATAAGTCTTTTTGTGACAATCTGCTTACTGTTTTATTCCGTGCAATGACCTGCTACCATGCAGTGTCTGGTCCTTTAAAGCCTTTCTGATCCAAATGACCGAAGAAACCGTACCTGCATTCTTTGGCCTTCAGAAAACAAACACAATGACCTGAATGGAGATTTCTGTCTTGCTTTAAAAATAAATGTGAGGATCTTCACATTCATGTGCAGATATTGAATGGTTTATCTTCCGAACTGCTGCGCTTTTTGTGGCCAAACCAGTTTGTGGTGGTCATTATTATTGTTGCTGTTATTATAGGTGTGAGGCCAGAATCGGACCATCAGAAGAACCCTCTCAGTGGTTACAAAGGGGGAGAAGCCAGAGCTCTTCAACTCCTTGCCAGTCGCATTGAAAAGGAAAGAGGGGTCAGTGATTGTTCGGTGACTGAATGGATAGCGTTTTCCTGATTTATCACGTGTAAAATTGAATGCCATTTCTTGCACTTGCAGCCAGATAACCATGCATGAAAAAAAGTAAAAAGAAAAAAAAGAAAAAAAAAGAAAAGAAAAAAGAAGAAGAAGAAAACAGAAAAAACCACTTAAACAAAAAACACCAAGACCAAATGTCTTTGCCAAAGTAACAACAGAAGCGCCAGAGTAATTTGTTGTTTTCAGCCCAGCTAAAGGACGGAAACCAGTTGTCATAGAAGAACTGGTTCTACTTGCACCCTGAATCTAAGTCTGAGTCAAGCCACAAAAGAAAGCATTACCATCCAGTTAACATTTTTTTTCCCAGAGCAACAACTTCAAAATGGATCACGGTTTAAACAGGTCTGCAGCATGTTTTATTAGAATGGGGTTTGTCATGCTTTCTTCAGTAATTTCTGCTGCATGATAGGCATTACACTGTGAGTGGCTGATCTGTACAGAACAGAGAGCCATATAGACTGTTTAAAGGGGACACCAGGTGAAGAAGCACCATGGGCCCAATCAGGAGGACTGAAAAATACGGACCTTCACTGAAGCATTTTGGTCAATTTCTGGTCTGGTGTGTTAAAAAATCAGTGCTTGAAAGTTGCACAAATTTGGCTGTGAATGCTGCCATTTTGCTTGGTATCTGCGACATCATGGGTATGGTTTGTGTATGTGGCAGAAGTGTTGATTACATCACAAGCTGCAAATGAAAATATTTGGACATTTTCTGCTTTCAGGCCAACTTGTGTCTTTGCTTGGTGTTCCCTTTAAATGCCTAATCAGTTTGTGGATGATGTGTCTGTTTTGGAATTGCTGACCTTTCCATTCACAGCCTCTGTTACTTTCCCCTTTCAGGCCTTTGCAACAGGGCAGTGTCTGCCCAACCAGCTGAACCCAGACCTGACAGGCCCACCCATGAGTCTTAGCCCTCACCTTCGCTTTGGTAGTCTGTCCGTCCGTCGCTTCTACTGGGCCATTCAGAGGACCTTTATGGAGGTAAGAGGCTGTTGTTTAGAGGCTCAGCTTTTCTTCGATAGTCTGTGTGTCTGTCACTTCTACTGGGCTGTTCACAGGGCCTTTATGGAAGTAATTGGCTGTTTAGTTTAAGTCCTCACTGTCACTTTTTGTAGTCTGTCGTCTGTCACTTCTACTATTCAGAGGGCCTTTATGGAGGTAAGCAGCTGTTTAGTTTTATTCCTCACCTTCGCTTCGGTAGTCTGTCTGTCTGTCTCTTCTACTGGGCTGTTCCAAGGTGTACATTTGAGCTGGCAGGAGTGTTGACGGTTATTTGCATGACAGGTTTGCAGTTGAGCTGGAAGTAGAGCTGACAATTATTTGTGTGACTGGTGTGCAGTTGAGCTGAAAGGAGTGTTGAGGGTTATTTGTGTGACGGGTGTGCAGTTGAGCTGGCAGGAGTGTTGACGGTTATTTGTGTGACGGGTGTGCAGTTTAGCTGGAAGGAGTGTTGACGGTTATTTGTGTGACTGGTGTGCAGTTGAGCTGGAAGGAGTGTTGACGGTTATTTGTGTGACTGGTGTGCAGTTGAGCTGGAAGTTGAGATGACAGTTATTTATGTGACAGGTGTGCAGTTGAGCTGGAAGGAGTGTTGATGGTTATTTGTGTGACGGGTATGCAGTTGAGCTGAAAGGAGTGTTGACGGTTATTTGTGTGGGGGACGGGGGAGTTGTGCAGTTGAGCTGGGGAAGGAGTGTTGACGGTTATTTGTGTGACGGGTGTGCAGTTGAGCTGAAAGGAGTGTTGATGGTTATTTGTGTGACGGGTGTGTGTTGACGGTTATTTGTGTGACGGGTGTGCACTTGAGCTGGAAGGAGTGTTGACAGTTATTTGTGTGACGGGTGTGCAGTTGAGCTGGCAGGAGTGTTGACAGTTATTTGTGTGACAGATGTGCTGTTGAGCTGGCAGGAGTGTTGAGGGTTATTTGTGTGACAGATGTGCTGTTGAGCTGGCAGGAGTGTTGAGGGTTATTTGTGTGACAGGTGTGTGACTATGAGGAGGTCCCTGTCTCCATCACGGGGCAGTTGATCTGGCGGGAGTACTTCTACTGCATGTCAGTTGATAACCCTTCGTACAACCGCATTAAGGGCAACCCCATCTGCCTTGACATCGACTGGTACCACAACAACGAACACTTTGAAAAATGGAGCAAGGTAATGCTGCCCACCAAATCTTGTGACTTGCCTATAAAATGCAATCAAAGAGTTTTTATCACACTGTTTTGTTTTTATTTATTTTTAAATTCTTGTGGTGCTAGCCGTTTTGCTGTTGGCGTGTGAACTTTGTATCTTGAACATTGCTAGCAAGTTAGTGTGCCATTAAGACTGCTTGTCTTTTTGATTCATACGAAAGTCGTGTAAGTCAGTGTAAACTGTGTTCTGTCCCAAGGAAACTCTGTGTGGGTGACAAGACATTAAAATCTAAGAACTAACTGTGTAAACTGTAACGGTGAGTGTTCATCTGTACTAGTTTTGATGACCATCATCAAATTTCAAGGCTACAACAGTGTTAGAAAAATGGATCTGGGAGTTGCTTTTTCTTCGCAAGTTCTTATCAAGGTAAAATTTAGAAAGTTTTTACATTGAGTCTCTTGCAGCGCAGATTGTTTGGGGATTCCAGCAGTCTGTCAGCTGTAGCTGGGTGAAATGTAAATGCTGAGATGTTATCCTGATCATTTTTCACTTCATTGCGGTGGCTGTTGACTGTTTTGCATCCAGAACTGTGATTCAGCTTTTCGCTTGTGATTTAGTGACGTGTTTTGAATGTAGAAGAATTCTGAATGTGTGATACATCCTGAGGTGACCCTGTGCAGCTGATGTGACGTTGAAATACAAACGCTGTCTGACTTGTGACTCCCATGCACCATGGCTTGTGTGGCAGGGCCAGACAGGCTATCCGTGGATTGATGCCTGCATGCGTCAGCTGAGAGACGAGGGCTGGATTCACCACGTCTGCCGTCAGTCTGCTTCCTGCTTCCTGACGCGTGGTGACCTCTGGATCGACTGGCAAATGGGGCTGGAGGTGAGGCTTTGCGTTGCTCAGACCCTTCCCTTCCTTCTCCTGTCTATATTCCTCAGCCTATTCCCTTTTCCATGTACCCAGAAGCTGCTTGCTGTCTTCTTTCAGTATTCCTCCTCTCACCTTTCCACCCCACACTCCCCAGCCTGTGTGCCCCTTCCACATACTTCATTCTTTGACACGATCCCTGATCCTCCATTCCATGTTCCTCCATCCATACCACCGCCCCCCCACCCCACCCCCATACACACACACACACACACACGCTTCTCATTCTGCCTCATCCCTTATGAACACCTCCACCCCAGATGTGTGACAGTCTGACTAGTTCTGCTGTATTTGGTCAGGTGTTTGACAATCTGACTAGTCTTGCTGTATTTGGTCAGGTGTTTGACATTCTGACTAGTCTTGTTGTATTTGGTCAAGTGTTTGACAGTTTGACTAGTCTTGCTGTATGAATTTGGTCAGGTGTTTGACAATCTGACTAGTCCTGTTGTATTTGGTCAGGTGTTTGACAATCTGACTAGTCTTGCTGTATTTGGTCAGGTGTTTGACATTCTGACTAGTCTTGTTGTATTTGGTCAAGTGTTTGACAGTTTGACTAGTCTTGCTGTATGAATTTGGTCAGGTGTTTGACAATCTGACTAGTCTTGCTGTATTTGGTCAGGTGTTTGACAGTTTGACTAGTCTTGCTGTATTTGGTCAGGTGTTTGACATTCTGACTAGTCTTGTATTAATTTGGTCAGGTGTTTGACAGTCTGACTAGTTCTGCTGTGTTTGGTCAGGTGTTTGACAATCTGACTAGTTCTGCTGTATTTGGTCAGGTGTTTGACAGTCTGACTAGTTCTGCTGTATTTGGTCAGATGTTTGACAGTGTGACTAGTCCTGCTGTATTTGGTCAGGTGTTTGACAATCTGACTAGTTCTGCTGTATTTGGTCAGGTGTTTGACAGTGTGACTAGTTCTGCTGTATTTGGTCAGGTGTTTGACAGTGTGACTAGTCCTGCTGTGTTTGGTCAGGTGTTTGACAGTCTGACTAGTTCTGCTGTACTTGGTCAGGTGTTTGACAATCTAACCTGCCTTCCTGCACTTGTCCAGGTGTTTGAGAAGTACCTGCTGGATGCAGACTGGTCAGTGTGTGCCGGTAACTGGATGTGGGTGTCCAGCTCAGCCTTTGAAAAAGTGCTGCAGTGCCCGCGCTGCATCTGTCCTGTCCGCTACGGCCGTCGCATGGACCCAAAGGGAGACTACGTCCGGTGGGTAGCTTGCACTGAAATAAATCTAGCTTCACACCTCTTTGTTTTAGTCTGTGTATGATGATGCTACATTCTGCATAGCATTCGTGCCATGTTCTGAATTTTGCACCTGGTCCTTTCCAACAGGCGCTACGTGCCGGAGTTGAAGGGCATGCCGCTGCTGTACCTGTTTGAGCCCTGGAAGGCCCCGCTGGCTGTGCAGGAAGCGGCCGGCTGTCTGGTGGGTCGTGACTACCCCCCGCCCATGGTGGACCACAAGCAGGCCTCCAAGATGTGCATGGCCAAGATGGAGCAGATCAAGGCCAGGTGTAGAGGTCAGTCAGCTGCTCACTGGATGGGGAAATAACTGCACAGCCTTGACCCATGCACAGCCTTGACCCATGCGTGTCCATGACCTCTGTGCAGCCTTGCAGCATATACAGACTTAACCCATGGGCAGCCTTGACCCATGCACAGCCTTGACCCATGCACAGTCCCCCTGGCCCCCACTGCCAATGTCATCTGGCCCTGTAGTCCCCCCCCCCCCCCCCCCCCCCCCCCCCCCCATCCTCCCCCCCACCCCCCAAAAAAAAGTATGAAGTACACAACGACCATGTAAACTTCAAAATAAGAGTTTTACAATGGACTGCTGTCCAACTCTGTGGTAAAATGTCGCTGGGGAAGGGAGGGGGTGAAAGACAGCTGTATAATTTACTGCTGGCAGCTGCAGCAGCATGTCCACACCAGGACCGCTCAGCTATCCATGTCTCAAGTGGGGCCACCTGCACAGCTGACCTAGATTCTGGGGCATTGGCTCTGACCGACGCCCAAAATAGACCAGCCTTGCTCCAACTAAACAGGCCTCTGGGAGCAGCCCTGAGTGATGCTGACCCCACTTTTTAGTGTCCAGTGGTGATGTCGACCCCACTTTTGTTTCACTTTCAGCCCTTAAGTGTTAGTGTCAGACCAAAAGCTGTACTTCCCTTGAATTTTTCAGATGTCATTTTCTAGTTATGTGACTGATGTGTGCTCATGGAGTTCTCTCTGTCTTTCAGACATTCCTCACATTGCCCCTTCCAATGAGGCTGAGGTTCGAACCTTCCTGTGGATGGACAGCAAGGATGCTGAGGAAAACAGACACTTCTGTCAGCAAGATGGCCAGGTGAGTGCACACACACACACACACACACACACACACACACACACACACACACGCATGTGTACACATGCATCACTCACCTTATATTTAGGTGATTTACACAATGGTGAAAAAAATGGAGGGTTGGTACATGGTATATCTACAGACTGTTCACACTGCAGAGCTAATGAGTGAAGTATACTCCAAATTAATGAACTGTTGGAAAGTTCATAAGCTTCATAGTTTCGTATGAGCCATGTGACCATTTTGCCACAATATTTTGAAAGCCTGGACTACATATGTGCTCCTTAATACAGAAGTGTTGTTTGTGGGTAGACTGGGTATTCAGTCCTTAGTACAGAGGCCTTGTGTGCCGTTGGACTAGATATTGTGGATACGCAGTCCTTAGTTGTTGTTGTGGATATGTGGTCCTTAGTATAGACAGAGTTAACCTGAGCAAGAATGTGAGCAAGATTCTTAATATGCAGGTATTTTTGATTGACAGTTTGGGTTGTTGTTGTTTTACTGCGTCCCAAAATCTTTGTAAGAGAAAAATAACTCTTGATGATAATCTCCATTGAACATGTAAGTGTCTTTGGCATGTAAGTGGCGTGCAACTGGACTTGGTGGAGACCTTACTAGAGACAGGGTGGAGCGCATATGGGCTTTCCTGAGGACATAGATATTATCTTGAACTGAACTGAACTTACCATTGCCTGTTTCTTGGATCCTGTTTCATTGAAATCTTTAGAACTTGTGCATTGAACCACTGACCCACGTTTAAGGTCAGGAGAGTGAGACAAAGGTGATAGCAATTGTGCGTCTGATATGCATAGATATACACTGTGTTGTTACTGTCTAGGTATCTGAGTGTGAACTGATCTAGTATTTGCTGTGGTTTTGGTTTTCCTTTCAGACATCCATGGTGAGCTAGAGGAGGAAGTGAAGTATCAGTCCACGTGGCAGCCTCTTGGTCCGGATTGTGGTGTTGCAGGGCGGCCCGTTAAACTTGGCCTGCCCTGCAGGATGCAGAAACTGCAACAAGTTTGATGGGTTTTTTTCTTTGTTGTTTCTCTCCCTTTTTAAGCCTGGCTTGTTCTCTGGCTTGCTGAAAAGCCTGTGAAATGTTCTCTTGTTGTTGTGAAAAGTCCATTACTTTGATCATGTAATGTAAGCCTCTGATTGTTGTCTGGCTTGCTGTAATTGTAAAGCCCGTGACTATGTGTCGTATTTGAAGCCTGTGTCTGTTTGTTCTCTGGTTACTGTGTCTGTGTCCATTACGATCATGATGTAATGTCAGTGTGTGGCTGTGATCGTTTTCTGGCTTGCTCTAAGGTACGTGACTGTGGTATTTGAAGCCTGTGTTTGTTAATTCTCTGGTTGTTGTGGAAAGTGTGTTACTGGTATGACATAATGTACTGCATCTGGTATGATATAATGCACTATGACTGGTATGATGTAATGTGACTTGTATGTCTGGAATATGAACCTGTGGTTGTGATCATTCTCTGGCTTGCTTTAGAGCCTGTGACTATGATTGTTCTCTGGCTGGTTGTAAAGCCTGTGACAACGATTGTTCTCTGGCTTGTTGTAGAGCCTGTGACTGTTCTCTGGCTTGTTGTAGAGCCTGTGACTGTTCTCTGGCTTGTTGTAAAGCCTGTGACTATGATTGTTCTATGGTTTGTCGTAAAGCCTGTGACTATGATTGTTCTCAGGATTGTTGTACAGCCTGTGATTAATGATTGTTCTCCAGCTTGTTGTAAAGCCCGTGATAATGATTGCTCTCTGGCTTGCTATAGAGCCTGTGACTAATTGTTCCCTGGCTTGTTGTAAAGCCTGTGACTGTGACTGTTCTGTGGCTGGTTGTAAAGCCAGTGACTATGACTGTTCTGTGGCTGGTTGTAAAGCATGTGACTGTGACTATTCTGTGGCTTGTTGTAAAGCATGTGACTATGACTGTTCTGTGGCTGGTTGTAAGGCATGTGACTGTGACTGTTCTGTGGCTGGTTGTAAAGCATGTGACTATGACTGTTCTGTGGCTGGTTGTAAGACCCGTGACTGTGACTAGTCTCTCACACATCTACTGTATCCCAGTGACTCAGTGAGTGTCTTCATTCCATGGGTAGTATTTGTACTCTGCAGAAACTGATCCCTGTGCTTCCTATAGCATAAGAGGTTTGCATTTAATCCAGAACTGTGTTCATCCCCTCATTCCATGCCCTGGGAATTGTCTTTGATGTGTGACATACACACTGTCTTTGATGTGTGACATACAGTCTTTGATGTGTGACATACACATTGTCTTTGATGTGTGACATACACTCTGTCTTTGATGTGTGACATACACACTGTCTTTGATGTTTGACATACAGTCTTTGATGTGTGACATACACATTGTCTTTGATGTGTGACATACACGCTGTCTTTGATGTTTGACATACAGTCTTTGATGTGTGACATACATGTTGTCTTTGATGTGTGACATACACTCTGTCTTTGATGTGTGACATACGCCCTTGTCTTTGATGTTTGACATACACAGTCTTTGATGTGTGACATACACACAGTCTTTGATGTGTGACATACACACTGTCTTTGATATATGATATACACACTGTCTTTGATGTTCAGCATACACCCTGTCTTTGATGTTCAACATACACAGTCTTTGATGTGTGACATTCACGCTGTCTTTGCTACGTGACATACACTTGCTTGCATTTGATAAAGAGGCACCTGCAACAGGCTGTCACTGTCTGCTGTGGGCAGTAGTATTAGTATTGCAAATCCAGCAAAGTCTATCTTTCAGCAGAAACATCATGCTGTATATGGTGATCTGTTTGGCTTTCCACAGTGAAGACTTTAAGTCTGCTTTCAGAAAGATTTCTGTGGGATTTTTTCTTGTTTTCAGTTTAACCTGTTCACCAGTTTTGGTGAACTTGACCTAACTGCATGACCACAGCAGCCTTTTAAAGGTTGCTGAATGTTGTATATCTCAGGATGTTTTAATTCAGTGTTTAAACGATGTATGATAGCAAGATGTGTAAACCAGATGAAATGGGATATATATGCCAATTTTGGGGGCCTTTACATTGTCTTAAAATAATTTTGGGTGACTGCTACTAATTTAACACTGGCTTTTTTGACAACATTTTTTTTTTAACTGTGATCTTTCAAATCTTGTGAAAGCCTGTCTTAAGGTGAATACTTGCACTAGTTTGCTGACCTAGATGTCGAACTTTGAGATAAGTTAAGAATGACCTTTTAGTGTTGTTTGTTCATTTTCATCTTTCTGGCAGCTAGCTTCAATGGTGAAGTGATGTTGGATATTGCATTGCTCAGACTACTGAGCCCGAACTGTTTGTGAGCAGATGAGTTCTTGCTGAGCTGCCTCATGGGGATTTGTAGCCGTTGTCAGATTTGTGGCCATTGTCAGATTTGTGGCCGTTGTCAGATCCGTGGCCATTGTCAGATTTCTGGCCGTTGTCACAAGAACCAAAAGGAGCTCAGCATGAACTCGGCCATTCCCAAGCAGCTCTTAGTATTTCAGTTCATAGCCACTGTTGCTCAAAGAATAAGCTATTCAAAGTCATAAATACATTGTATAAATGAAGCTTGTTGTATGTCTTCTTTTGTGGTAGACTCAAAGGAACTAGGGAAGTGAGTGTACATAAGTACTCATCCATAAACATGATGAGGAATCTCTCTTGACTGAGATGACAGAAAACAAACAAAAATCACTGTGTTCTCTCTCTCTCTCTTCTCCAGTTTTTGCTTTATCAATAGTTTAGCGAGGACTAGTTGTTAGACAAGTCTAAATGAACCTAAATTACAGTCCTTGATCTTGTACGTCGCCGGACCTAACTTTAGGTATAAATGCAACAGGAAAGTTAAGTTTTCGAGTTTGAGTTCTCTCTCTCTCTATCTCTGTCAGTCTGTCTTCTCCAATGTTTGTGGTACCTAACTAAGACACTTCAATTTTGTTGAAACTGTTGTGTATCTTCGTTTAGACTTTTTAACGCCAAGTTGTCTCCGGGAGGTACTCACGGGGACTAAGAGGATGGTGGGGGGAGGGGTGAACTTTACCTAACACTACGCTGTCACCACCAGCATGATTTTCTGCATTCAGATGGGCAGTGATGAGAGCCATTTTAGTGTTTCATTCGTAGTGAGGGGCAAAGTCAAAGTCACGAGACAGTGCCCTTTAGCCACAATGTTTCAAGTCAAAGGAGAAGCAAGGTGGGAATCAAACCAATGCCATCCACTTACCAGCTTTAATACCTTACCGCTAGGCCAAACCTGCTCACCAGCATCCTTGTTTTTTGTTTTTATTGATGAGTAAATTTTCCTAGTAGATGTTAGTTCTCTGACTCTCACTGGCAGCATAAAGGTTACTGGGTTGTGACCTTTTTGATACTTTTTGCAGACTACCGGAATCATTGCCAGTGATATTATACTCTTGGTTTATCCTCTTCTTGATGATTTTGTTGAAAAGAATCAACACAGCGGCCGACTTGGTTGATGTTGTAATTGGATTTTAATACCCTTGTTGACCTCACAGGGTCATCTCAGGAAATTGCTATTGTCCTCAGGGACCTGCGTACCAGATATTGTACAGTGACGTGTAACTGATGTACACAGTGATGTAACTGATATTGTACATAGTGACATGTGTAACTGATATTGTACACAGTGGTGTAACTGATATTGTACACAGTGACATGTTTAACTGATGTTGCACACAGTGACATGTGTAACTGATGTACACAGTGATGTGTAATGAATATTGTACATGATGACATGTGTAACTATTTAGTATGGAAATGTTTGCACATGTTTTGCATTTCTAGGCCAGCATGCGTCCTCATTTGGAGCCCCCTTTCTTCTTCTTCCATCATCCATGTAGTGTCCAACTTCAGCATTCTGAAGAGTCTTGACGCTTTTAGCGCATGCTGGTTTATTTTGCAGTTTCCACAATCCACCAAACTCTGAACCGTTGATCGCTCTGTTGGACAACTTTATGGCGTCGGTGTGGATGTTGATGGGCAGTTACTATGATGTTATCATGCTGGTATTAAATGAGCATAGTCGTCAGTATTGCAATAAAGTGACAGAAAAAGGCAGTTGTTGGAGGTTTGCTGTTTATGATTATAATTGGTTATTTTGACCTGGTTGTGGCTGTGGTTGACCGAGTTGTGTTCGAAGTGTTTGCCCTAACATGATCCTCTTTGTGGTTGACCGGGTGTGAAGTATGAAATATTTAAAAGAATCAGTCAGTTAATCTCTTTTACTCTATCAAGGTTCTTTGGATATATGCATGCTCACATCTGCCAACAAACAGACAGACCTGTAGTCAGAGGAGTCAGTGGCGTGGAGCAAGAGCACTCGCTCTCAAAAGACGAGGTTAAGCACGATTGAGTATGGTCACCAAGTGGATGGGCAACAGTAATGTGCTAGGCTCTGCGCCCATCCTCCGGAGTCAAGTTCTGTGCAGACTCTGTACGGCGGGTGGCGATGCTGGCGGGCAGCAGAGTAGGCAGAGTAGCGCCGCCGCCCCCCCCATGTTGTGGATCAAATTGATGTTTATGACATCATTTATGTAAGATTCGGGTTGTACTTGTATAAGCTATTTTGCTTGTTGCACGGCCCAACTGTTCTGTTGTTGATGTATTGTCAAGTTACATATGAAATTAATTTTGTTTAAACCAAGTCCATGTCTGAAATGGTGTCCTACCCTCAGGGGACTTCACTCTCCCGGAGTAAGAAAACGCTGTCAAATGACCTTATCTTGTTATTTCTGGAAATCATCTATTCAGTGACGTTTAAGTTCTGAGCTGAGCCTGTCTGTACTGAGACACAAACTGACGAGGAGGTGTTGGGGTGCCCTCAACACACACTCACTCTCTCTCTGGAAACAGTGACGTAATGGCATAACTGGTGTAAGCTCTGAGCCGAGCCTGTCTGTACTGAGACACAACCTGACGAGGGGGTGTCGGGGTGCCATCAACACACACACACTCTCTCTCTGTGGAAACAATGACGTAAGGGCATAACTGGCGTAAGCTCTGAGCCGAGCCTGTCTGTACTGAGACACATCCTGACGAGGAGGTGTCGGGGTGCCCTCAACACACACACACACACACACACACTCTCTCTCTGTGGAAACAATGACGTAAGGGCATAACTGGCGTAAGCTCTGAGCCGAGCCTGTCTGTACTGAGACACATCCTGACGAGGAGGTGTCGGGGTGCCCTCAACACACACACACACACACACACTCTCTCTCTGTGGAAACAATGACGTAAGGGCATAACTGGCGTAAGCTCTGAGCCGAGCCTGTCTGTACCGAGACACATCCTGACGAGGAGGTGTCGGGGTACCCTCAACACACAAACACACACACTCTCTCCGTCTCTGTGGAAACATGGACGTGACATAAGGGTATAACTGACGTAAGCACTGAGCCGAGCCTGTCTGTACTGAGACACATCCTGACGAGGAGGTGTCAGGGTACCCTTAACACACACACTCTCTCTCTCCGTCTGTGGAAACATGGACGTGACGTAAGGGTATAACTGACGTAAGCACTGAGCCGATCGAGCCTGTCTGTACCAAGACGCAGCCTGACGAAGGGGTGTCGGGGTGCCCACAATGCCACAGGGTGCATTCACTGGGTGCCACTGTCGTTCCCATGACAACCTGCCACTTGTTGATCAGACCCAATGCTGAATGTGAGCTGTGCCGGCTGAGAACCGACTCATGTTGTCCCTTACACTTTGTTTCCTTGGAGACAGTCTTATACTGACACTTTGGGAAAGAAAACATGTATAATTATTTTAATGATTAGAAGAAAGAATGAAGAATGGTTTTGCTGACTGTTGATTTCACAGATTATGATCTTTTGGGATTAATTTAGGTCGACTGAAGTCGCCTGATTTGAAACTACTTCTGTGACTTTTTCCTCTTCAGGTCAGAATTGGGATTCAACATCCCCGTTATGTTACTATATCTAATTGGTGACACTATGTGCCTTTTATTTTTTGCTGTGAAGATTGCCGACATTTGTTTTTTCTTTCTTATTTAAAATTTTTTTATATGATAGAAAAAAAACATTGGCAATTGTTCCAAAAATGATTCTGCAATTCAATTCAGCCGGAGATGCTTGAGGAGTTGATGATAACCGTTTGAGCCTAACACTGTAACAGCTGAAACATATTGCTGTGTTTAACCAACTCTAAACAAGTATGCACGCACACACTGATGCAGACATGTGCACATACTAACACTGACATGTATAAGAACACTGACAGCATGAACGCACGCATGCACACAAACACAAATGTATATACCATCACCAGAAACAAGAAGATCAAGAACAAGTTACAAGAACCCTTGAGAAGTGTGTGTTCATGTCACCCAAGGAACATGTTCAAAGCAGCCACGGGTAACCACGTCAGGCCAGCTGTGACACTCCACGAGGTTTTCTACAGTACAGCCCCACTAACTGTCAGTGACGCAATATTATTTTAGATTTAAAAAAAAAATCAGCACAGTCAACACACAGACAAACTGTAGAATAACAACATTAACAACAGCAAAAACAGAAGGAAAAAAAAGAAAAACCCAAGGCCCACAACTCGTGCAGCAGTTTTATTCATGGAGTTTCTCAGCCACAGACTGTTCAACCTGCCACACCATCAGCTCTATGTCGGTCTCAGGACAGCGGGTCAGACGACTCAGCACCTTCAGCAGCCACTTGTAAGAACGGTGCTGCCGCGCGCGTGCCTCCAGCAGCCTGTCCTCATTCTGCAGGTCCTTCAGCAGAAGTCTGGGGTACTTGATGTACTCGGCACTGGCATGCGAGTGCATCTCCAGCAACCGGCACACCACCTCGTCCACACCTTCCTCCTGGGGACAACTGTAAAGGAGAGAAGTCTGCTCTGTCTTCATTTGCATTGGCTCTGCAGGATCATCTGCGTCTTCCCAGTGGCGGTCATCACCATGAGCAGATGTCTTTGCTTTCTTTTTACTCTTTGGTGTTTGTTTCACTGAAGTTCTAGCAAGGGTGGATCTGGAACTGGAAGGCAAAGGCGAAGGAGTTCTGGAGCCGGAGGCTGGGAAAGAGCTAAAAGTCTGAGTTGAAGAACAGCTTGAAGGAGAAACAGAAGCTGATGGAACGGGTCTATACCCGAGATGGGAACGCAGAAACTTCTCTGGGAAGAGGATGTGCTCCAAGATGCTGCTTCTGAAATAGTCTGTGGTCGTTTCTTGCGGCACAACTTCACCTGAACTTCCTGCTGCTGCATTCTCCTCTGCTCTGATGCGTTCAGCGTTGGCGTCCCGATTCTTCCAACGTTCCAACAGGATGGCCAGTGGTCGCTTCAGCAACTCTCTCTTCTCCTGTTGAAATGCTGCCGCTGGAAAAGACAACCAGTCATCCAGAATAAGCTGGGAGTTGAATTCTAAGGGACTGTGCTTGCCCTGGATCTAGGGCCACTGACATTATTAGAACTGGCATCTTACTGACAAGCCAAAATGTTGGGGCATGATCAAAATGCCTGCAGTCTTAAGAATCCAATGTCATGAATGCTTTCAGCCATTAACTCTTTCAAGGCTTTCCGCATCTTAAGACGCGGAACTTAGCAGTACGCTTGATAATGATCTGCGTCTTTAGACGCGGTAAGAATTAAAGATTTTTAACAGTCTTACCGACTTTCGAGTTGACTAGAGGCAATTATATTACACTAACTGCGTCAATTTTGGACACTTTCGGTAATCCCCCTTAGTCCAGTCGAGTGTTCCTTTGTCTGTTTTTGGCCTTTGTAACATGTGTGTCAAACTGACGAAAGTTGTACGTTTCAAAATGGCGGCACGCAGAGTGAACATGTGTTACTCGGTGAGGGAAACTGGAATTAGTACTGAATGAGGGCTTGGATCTAGAAGATGTTTCTGACAGTGGTTCTGAAGAGAACATTCTTGATTCTGGCGAGGAGTTTGTGCCAGTAGATCTTGAGGCGGACTCGAGTGACAGCGATAATAACAACTTCATTTTCATCATTGGGATCTGTGTAACCCATAGAATAGAATGTTTTTGTTGTTGCTGTGTTTGGACAGTTCCCGCTTTGCTGTTGCGACAGAGAAAGGTATACGATACGACTCTATGGATTATTTATCTGACAAGTACACATCCCAAGCTTTCTAAAAATGTATATGTTTATTGTATTATTCCTAGTAGGAATAGTTTATTTACTATGATTTTTTTTAAATGGGCAAAAACAGTGCATCTACAGGAGCCGAGCACGCCATTTTGTGGTGTCTTGAATGAGTTAATCTTCACAACATGACAGACCATTTTGAATTCCCAGTGTCAGAATTCCCAGATGTCGGGTAACGCTGCACTTGCATGTAGGACAGTGAGTACAAGTGAGAGGAAATGGCTGAACACGCTATTTTCTCGCCTCTGGGAAGCTAACTGAAACGCTGATGAGAATCATGTGTCACAAGGCGAAACATGTGCAAATGAAACATTTTTCCTGCATTATTTTACAGTGTCCCTTGCTACGACTCAGGCAGATATGATCGCTGTTTGAAAGTACTGATCAACAGCCGAGGCAATGAATCAAGCAGAACTGACCTTTCTTGGTTCTACGTTTGCTGTAGATTTTGTTATGACTGAAGGTCTGGTCCTTGTAGCCAGCGGAGTGAAAAGCTTGACACAAGGTGTCCACGTCCATGACCTCATAGTCCTGCCTGGAGCTGTTGCAGACCGTTGGGGTGGATTCAGTACAGCACAGCACAACACAACACAGCATAGCACATCACAGCACACTACGGCAGCAAACAGCAGACAACACAACACAGCACGTACAGTATGGTTCGGATTTTTCCACGATTAAAATTAGGTTGTTCTTCAGCAACCCACAAGGGAGTTAATCAGCGCTCGATGTACGTAAGACAACAACAAAGGGTTGAGTTGCCTACGGTAACTCTCACCTGACATGCATGCAAATACAAGGTACATAAACTGCACCAGAGGTACATCCTTCTTTCTTTTTTAGGTTGTTCTTCGGTTCTTACTCCTGATTGATGACTGAAAGAATCAGCCACCTCAGAGGTGGACTTAAACTTGTTGGACTTAAAAACAACAACACACCAAGGAATTGGCGAGTACCAGAAACACACCTTTCAAACGATGGGTTCTCTTCACCAAAGCCCACTTTTTAATATTTGTCTGGTGTAGTGTTATCATTAGTGCCATGGTTACTGATCAAATGGTGATAGAATGTTTCATTGGTTTTAGTTTGGCATGCATCAACGCTGCATGCATTTGTGTGTGTGTGTGTGTGTGTGTGTGTGTGTGAGTGAGACTAAATTAAAACATCAAAACAAAACAAAAAAAGCTATCTGATTGAAGCGATTCTTCAGCTATTCATACAAAATCTGTTTAGATGTGCCTGTACATGTTTTATTTAGAGACTTACGATGATCCCCGTTGCAGACACAAGCCAGGTAGAAACTTGTGGGTGGCGTGTGACTGCCAGGCACACCAGTCAAACAGCCTGACCCCTGCAAGGCATCACACAGGTGAAAACAGTGCAACAAAACACACTCACTCACCCCAGCAACTCAAATCAGTCATCTGAGCTTACAGCATGGGAAAGGTCTGGTGTCCCACCAACCACTGATTTCATAGATTTCAAAACAGTCACTTACCACACTAACTCAAATCAGTCATTTAAGCTTATGACATGGGAAACATATCCCACCAACTGTTTTCACAGCAGATTTTGAAACAGACACTTAATTACCATAGTAACTCAAATCAGTCATTTGAGTTTACGACATGGGTAAACTGAAACATACGCTACCAACTGTTTTCACAACAGATTTTAAAACAGACACTTAATTACCATCGTAACTCAAATCAGTCATTAGAGTTTATGACATGGGGAAACTGAAACATATGCCACCAACTGTTTTCACAGCAGATTTTGAAACAGACACTTAATAACCATAGTAACTCAAATCAGTCATTTGAGTTTACGACATGGGGAAACTGAAACATACGCCACCAACTGTTTTCACAGCAGATTTTAAAACTCAGTCACTTAATTACCTTAGTAACTCAGATCAATCATTTTAAAGGGGACCCTAACAGAATATCATAAGGGACAAAAACGTGCAAGTATTTCCAGCTGCATTTGCAGGCTCTGTATGGTGGCTCTACCAATTTGTATGCCACCGAAGTACTTTTTGTTTCAATGCTGAGCCTATCAGAGTGCAGCCAAGTTGGTTCACCGTTTGGCTTTACCAACAAAGAGCGGAAAAAGGTTGGTTCTTGACATAATAGACACCTCCTGGAGACACACGTGCTGGCCTTATTCATGCCAACACACACACACAGACCGCCAGATGCAAAACGGCAGCAATCATGCTGGTTAGTTAGTAGTAACTGGGTTTTAACAACTTGTCAACTGCAAAAGGGTCGCCTCAGGACACTCAAACTCTGTCATAAGCAAATACACATTTGAAAAAAAATCAACATATAATTTTTTTAAAAAATCATATACATCAAAACCTTCGTCAGGTCTATCCACAAAACCAATCCCTGCACTAGCAAAAAACAAAACATACATCCACCAACATCAAACACACACAAAGTTTTGAAGAATCAGTCCATTCAATATTACCTCTTAATTGAGCACATAAGGCAAGGACATGCTCGTATTGTCCACCATTCCATCTAATTTTTCGCTACTAGATTTATTTATTTTTTAAAAGGAATGGACAAAAACAATAACAAAAAAATGTATGTTCTATAAATGCATTATGGCAATTACCAGTGCCACATAGCAGCAAGCTGCATACGCCACTCACCAATTATCATCTCCTAGCTGCTCAACAAGAGCCATACAAACTAACAAACAAACACCAAAAAAAAAATCTTAACAAAACATCTTTGAGAATTTTCTGGAAAAAAGTTAGGAGAATGGACAATTAGCAGAAAAATGACTGAAAGAACAAGAGGACTAGGCAGAAAAATGTGACAGGAGATAGGAAAGGGGAATCAAGTCCCAGCCCTGAGATTCCAGACAGGGGGAGACATCAGATAACCACGGCCTCCCTTCAGCGGCAGCAATCATGTGTTTTCCGGCTTTCAAACATCAGGTGTGTTTTTTTACAAACCAGATCAGAATTTGACTGCTGTGAGTCTAGTTTACATTCCATTCCAACTGACAGGGTTTAACCTGAGTAACTCAAATCGCTTGCTTGCACATACTGCATGGAAATCGTGTCCAAGTGGACTTAAAGGTGGATTTCAAAACACACCGACAGGATTCAAAACAAGGAAGACACTGGTGTCATTCATAAGTAGGTTGTCTTGACACATGATGAGAGAGGAATCATTCAAACCACAGGCACATGCTGAAATCATGCAAGTGCAATATTCAGAATGAAGTGTAAATGAGATGTGGAGCAACACTGTATTGAGCGCACCAATAAAAGCAGACAAACCTTGTCCTACTTTAGCTTGGACCTCCTTTGTGTACTTTGACAGCAGTCTGAAACATACACAGGCACTGACAGTGACACCTAGCAACACTTGTGTGTGGTATGTTGTAACAGAATTGACAGTAGTCTGAATCACACACACACTAACACTTCAGCAACACTTGTGGCACGTTGCGACAGTTTTCATTGCAGTCTGAAACATACATGCAGAAAGTCATCAGCTTGATACAAGGTTAGACTTCACCGCTGTTCTTTGACAGCAGTCTGAAACATACACACACTACCGCTTCAGCAATGCTTGTGGCATCTTGTAACAGTTTTGACAGCAGTCTGAAACATACACACACTACCGCTTCAGCAATGCTTGTGGCATCTTGTAACAGTTTTGACAGCAGTCTGAAACATACACACACTACCGCTTCAGCAATGCTTGTGGCATCTTGTAACAGTTTTGACAGCAGTCTGAAACATACACACACTACCGCTTCAGCAATGCTTGTGGCATCTTGTAACAGTTTTGACAGCAGTCTGAAACATACACACACGACCGCTTCAGCAATGCTTGTGGCATCTTGTAACAGTTTTGACAGCAGTCTGAAACATACACACACGACCGCTTCAGCAATGCTTGTGGCATCTTGTAACAGTTTTGACAGCAGTCTGAAACATACACACACGACCGCTTCAGCAATGCTTGTGGCATCTTGTAACAGTTTTGACAGCAGTCTGAAACATACACACACTACCGCTTCAGCAATGCTTGTGGCATCTTGTAACAGTTTTGACAGCAGTCTGAAACATACACACACGACCGCTTCAGCAATGCTTGTGGCATCTTGTAACAGTTTTGACAGCAGTCTGAAACATACACACACGACCGCTTCAGCAATGCTTGTGGCATCTTGTAACAGTTTTGACAGCAGTCTGAAACATACACACACTACCGCTTCAGCAATGCTTGTGGCATCTTGTAACAGTTTTGACAGCAGTCTGAAACATACACACACTACCGCTTCAGCAATGCTTGTGGCATCTTGTAACAGTTTTGACAGCAGTCTGAAACATACACACACTACCGCTTCAGCAATGCTTGTGGCATCTTGTAACAGTTTTGACAGCAGTCTGAAACATACACACACTACCGCTTCAGCAATGCTTGTGGCATCTTGTAACAGTTTTGACAGCAGTCTGAAACATACACACACGACCGCTTCAGCAATGCTTGTGGCATCTTGTAACAGTTTTGACAGCAGTCTGAAACATACACACACGACCGCTTCAGCAATGCTTGTGGCATCTTGTAACAGTTTTGACAGCAGTCTGAAACATACACACACGACCGCTTCAGCAATGCTTGTGGCATCTTGTAACAGTTTTGACAGCAGTCTGAAACATACACACACTACCGCTTCAGCAATGCTTGTGGCATCTTGTAACAGTTTTGACAGCAGTCTGAAACATACACACACTACCGCTTCAGCAATGCTTGTGGCATCTTGTAACAGTTTTGACAGCAGTCTGAAACACACATGTATGTGTGCACTTACAGTTATACACACATGCACACACACACACACACATACACACATTTCAAAAACACTTATGGCATGATGTAACAGTTCTGACAGCAGTATGAAACACACACACACACACACAACACACACACACACACACACACACACACACACACACACAACACAACACTTAAGGTACAGTTTTCACTGCAGTCTGAAACACATACTGTAAGGCATCAGCTTGATACAATGTTAGACTTTGTTGCTGTCCTTTGACACCAGTTTGAAATACACACACATACTAACACTTCAGCAACACTTTTAGCATGTTGTATCAGTTCTGATTGCAGTCTGAAACAACACACAGTACAACAACGGCTCAACAGAAGCCTTAAGATCACTGTTCTTTGACAGCAGTCTGAAACATACACATTGTAAGACATCAGCTCAGTAAAGCCCGGACGTCACTGGTTTTCTTTAACATTACTCTGAAACATACACACAGTAAGACATCAGCTCAATACAAGCTCAGACCTCATGGGAAAGGTCTGGTGTCCCACCAACCATCGATTTCATAAGTCAGCTACCACACTAACTCAAATCAGTCATTTAAGCTTATGACATGGGAAACCTATCCCACCAACTGTTTTTCACAGCAGATTTTAAGACTCAGACCTCATTCTTTAACATCAGTCTAAAACATACACACAGTAAGACAGCTTGATACAAGCCCAGACTTCTCTGGTGTTCTTTGACAGCTGTCTCAAATACACAGTAAAACACATTGCCTTTCATATTCAAGGTTTTGCTTTGTGCACTTTTACAGCAGCTTTGATGACGGCACAAACATGGACTTGCACTTCACAAAATGGGATAACAACTCAGGTAACAAGAAGGAAGACAAACTTTCCCCAAGAAAACAAAAATGAAAGGAAGACCTTTCACCAAAAAAAAACACCGTTTCCTCAGCATGCTGTAAACTTCAGTTGAAATATTTGTCCTAAACAATACTTGCAAATTTTTGTCTTCCTGCTTCTGCTACCACTTGCTTTTCTTTTTCATCATGACAAACGGGTATGCAGACTTACTGTTCAAGGAACTTACAATCAGTTTATAAGAACGGAAAATAAAAACAGACTCTGACTTCAGTCAAAACTTTACTCTGTACCAGAGAGTGGATACCAGAGAGCAGAAAATCATCAGGAAACAGAAGTACGCACTCAGCATTAATATGCCTATGGTAAACCAAACATATAACGACAGCGCCCACTGAGGTCTTTCATAAGAGACGCAGGAGGATTTCATACCCTGAAAAACCTAACTCACCTTTCCTGGTTATCATTGAGACCAAAGATGAGCTTGAGCGTCACCAGGACATAGGCAGCACACAAGGCGTCCACTTTGGGGAGGGACTTCTGCAGGCAGACCTCTGTCCGTCGTTTGTAGCTCACATCCACAGGGTTCTGCTGCGCCAGCTTGGCCACAACTGGCACCAGCGCCTCTGCACTCAAGCAAAGCAGCAGCAAACACAGTCAGCTGTAATGGGCACAGTAGGTGGTATTCTGACAAGGTGTTATTAGATGCCACTGACTGGCAGAAGTGCAGGTCCTCCAGATGGTAGCTGCCAATGGTCTGAAACCAGTTGCTGGATTTTTGGTGGCATTTCCTCAAACAGAATCTAAATTAATACATTTTCTAAAATCCACAAATTTCTGCATCTAAAATAAAATGTCTGATGTCAATGGCAGAGCTGTGTTTACCTGGCAAAACAGAACAGATCTAGGGAAATGTACCCACCTATACGATGAAACACAAGGAAACAATAGCGCTTTTGACAGAAAACGGTCTTCTTCAGGTGCAAGAAGATAGATGGATAATAATAAAAGAAGAAGGAAGCAAAGAAGAAAGACAAGATGGAGCTGATTCACTCATTCCTCGTTTACCTGGCAAGTCGAGTGTGAGAGTGTAGGCCATGGATATGTACTTGACAGGGAACTCTGGAATCTTGTCAAAGCCAAGGAACTGAAGCAACCTGCCAGCTTCAAAGCGTAGCATTGCTGACGTCACATGGGTCTGAAATTACACAAACACACAAACAAATTACATGAAGATAATAATAACTCTTACATAGCACTATACCCTGTAAAAAAGTTACGAGCTCATGGCGCTGTAAGATGCTTAGCAAGTTCACAGCTGAACACACAAACACTGCAGTGCAGCTACACAAATACAGTACCTAACTGGTCTCACCCAAGCACACGCAGCAGAACCATACAAATCAAACCAAGGTGGTCTTAAAGTGGGGTGGACTGTGTTCAGCAGTCCATGACATGGAGGTATGAAGAGAAATATCATTGGCAGGAGCTGCCACAAGTATAATTTTTGTTGCAACAAAACTATGTTTGTCGCAACAAATATTTGTCACAACAAGCATACTTCTGTCATGACAAAAGATGTGTTTTGTCGCGACAAACACGTGTTTGTTGCGACAAACATGGGTTTGTCGTGACAAAAATGATACTTGTGGCAGCTCCCGCCAGTGATAGAGAAGAGTTTCAGAAAGTCACAGTAGCAATCAGTATCCTTCAGTTTCAGACTGACTGAGTGAGTGATTGACTGATCAGTTTCAGAAGGCCCTGGACTTCACACACTGGACAGGTCAGGTTGTGCTGCAGCATCTGCTGTGGCTGAAAAGGCTCACATGGGAGTAGTCATCACTGTTGGTTTAAACAGCTTTATTAATAAAAGCATACCGGCATACAATAACACTATTTCCTTGAGTGTCAAACAAGTAAACTTATATGAGAAGCTCAAAATAGAAAACGTATGATGTAGTGGGTAGGCTAACATTGTAACAATAGATTTTCAGAGAGAGAGAGAGAGAAAGAGAGAGAGAGAGAGAGGAGGGGATGGGGAAGGAAATGGGAGAGGTAATGAGTGTGGACCCAGACAGAGAAGAGGCCTGGCATTCTGGTTTACGGTTTGGCCGTGACTCGGTTTACAACACCAAAGCGGTTTGTGCGAACAGTGAATTCTGTCTTCAGGTCATAGTTCAGGAGCTGTGTGAGAGTCGAGGTGGCCGTCCTGGGCTGTCCGTCCTAACGAGCCTTCTGGTTTCCGTGGATGTAAAGCTATATTGAACCATGCTTCGGCATTGGTCTCAGCTTGTCCCTAATATGTCAACTGACATCTGAGGACATTAAGCAACACTACCTACCTACCTAGTGAATTCTGACAGTGAAGTCGTCACCGTTGCATCTGCTTTCACAAAAAGTGGTCTCAAAAGAGGCGTGGCTTTGATCAGGGTCCTTACTGGATTACGTCAATGAAACTATTTATTTATTTTTTCTTATTTCTTTCATTTCATTTTATGAATAGTTCGAAAGTATAATTTTTTAATCAATCAAACAATCACTCTCAATGTAGGCATATCAAATCTGCCCACTGGCAATGTTGAACACGCTTTGATTTAGTGGGGGGGGAAAGAATGCTTTGTTGAGCATGATACAACACAGCAGTTTTGTCAACAGAATGCCACCCCCCTCTAAACAACAACTTTCAGATTCTCAGTAAAATGGTGAAGAGCAATCTGTTCTTGCATGAAATCCAAATCTGACACATGCATGAAGACTAGTCACCAGTATACAACAGCAAAATTTACTGATAGATACAAAATCCTGTAATTTATCAGTAAAATGGTGACCAACACTGTTGACAAACTTAAATGTATGACACTGTCACTTTCTCACAACTGAGAGCTGTACTGTACAGGCTGCATGACTCTCCCCCATTGTCCAATGTAGTTTTGGTCAACAATTATTCACAGCAGTTTCCTTTTGATAAACTGTTGCACTATCATGTCAAAGCTGACAGTGCATGAATAAATCCAGTGTATTGCTCACTGTCGGATCTGTTCTTGTTACAGCTGACAGAGCATGAATAAATCCAGAATACTGCTCACTGTCAGATCTGCTCTTGTTACTGCTGACAGAGCATGAATAAATCCAGTATACTGCTCACTGTCGGATCTGCTCTTGTTACAGCTGACAGAGCATGAATGAATCCAGAATACTGCTCACTGTCAGATCTGCTCTTGTTACTGCTGACAGAGCATGAATAAATCCAGAATACTGCTCACTGTCGGATCTACTCTTGTTACTTCTGACAGAGCATGACTAAATCCAGTATGCTGCTCCCTGTCAGATCTGCTCTGGTTACAGCTGACAGAGCATGAATAAATCCAGTATACTGCTCACTGTTGGATCTGCTCTTGTTACAGCTGACAGAGCATGAATAAATCCAGTATGCTGCTCCCTGTCAGATCTGCTCTGGTTACACCTTGTAATAAGGATGTGATTTTAGAGCGTGCTTACATACATCTAAAACCAACTGTGCAGGAAAGATGACAGGTGTGCCTACCGGTGTGAATAAGCGTTGATCGTAGGCTGACAGTTTCATGTCAGGAAGCAGCAGGTGTGTCGTCTCCAGGTAAGGCAAAGAGCCATCGGAAACCCACCTGCACAAACATCACTTCATCTGTGTGCAAAGTAGAAGCAGGAATGTCATCTCTACGTATGGCAAGGAACCATCAGACATCCTTAAAATAATTTCCAATGAATGTTTTTTTAAAGGCTGAGTAATTTGAAATAGTGTTATTTTTAAAGGCTGAAGTGATTTTAAATACCCCATTGCTTATTTTTCTTGTATCGTAATTTCCATCAAGAGTGAACTATGCGTTGCACCGATGTGCTTTCTTGTTCAGGACTGTGCCCGAGGCAATACAAACTTACTGAAGAATGTCAGACACTGTGATCCAGTTGGACGTGAAAATGCAGCCGAGGTAGCAGAAGGCGAGGGTTTTGGGCAGATTCATGTGCTGCACAGACCCCAGTACACCGTGCTTTCCCAGCTGTTCATGGCAAAACAAAGTGCACTCGATAAAATATGAACCAGTCATGACCAACAGTGCAGCACTGTTATCACCTACATGCAGTGCTCACCCATCTCTCTTTAGTCTAGTCTAGTGAATGTCTAGTCTTTTCAGATGAGCTGAAAAGCTGAGATTCTGTGTGCTACATACATGCACATATCGGAAAACACCCACCCACAATGGTAGAAAAACATAGCAAAAAACTGAACAAATTGCATTAACACTAGGCAGAGTCTGATTCTGTCACAGCTGACCTTCCCTGGGGAAAGTGGACGGAAATTTCTCACAGGGAAAGAAAAAAAAAATCTGCCGGGAAAATATACACAATACACAAAACAAAACCCACTCAATGATGATGATGGTCCTACTGAAATGCACTGAAAATCTCCATGCACAACATGCTTACAATGCCTGATGGGGGATATAAATGAATAAATGGAAGCAAGTAAAAAAAAAGCCTGTCCAGAAACCCTCGACATCGATACAACATGCTGGCAGAACCCAATTCTGGTATTATCACCCATGAAACATAGCAATAACAATATACAAATCCTGTGTGGTTCCTCCAACAATGCAAATAAACAAAATGAAAATAAATTAAAAACAGAAAAAGGAAAGCTACTGAAATTATCCGGTACCAGTGGCAACACTACACAGTGCTGTCACACAATCAACAAGCAGGCAGACAGACACAACATGCAAGGGCTGTAGATTGGGGGGCAGGGACAACAAGACAAGTAAAATGGAGGACTGTGTGGAAATGAATGTGAGGTCTGTTGTGCAAGCCCCTAGTTGGAAGAGTGAGAACATGGGCTGCCAAGCTGGAAGAGTGAGAACATGGGCTGCTAAGTTGGAAGAGTGAGAACATGGACTGCTAAGTTGGAAGAGTGAGAACATGGGCTGCTAAGCTGGAAGAGTGAGAACATGGGCTACTAAGCTGGAGGAGTGAGAACATGGGCTGCTAAGCTGGAAGAGTGAGAACATGGGCTGCTAAGCTGGAAGAGTGGAACATGAGCTGCTAAGTTGGAAGAGTGAGAACATGGGCTGCTAAGCTGGAAGAGTGAGAACATGGGCTGCTAAGCTGGAAGAGTGAGAACATGGGCTGCTAAGCTGGAAGAGTGAGAACATGGGCTGCTAAGCTGGAAGAGTGAGAACATGGGCTGCCAAGCTGGAGGAGTGAGAACATGGGCTGCTAAGGTGGAAGAGTGTGAACATGGGCTGCTAAGTTGGAAGAGTGTGAACATGGGCTAAGCTGGAAGAGTGAGAACGTGAGCTGCTAAGCTGGAACAGCAAGAACATGAGCTGCTAATTTGGAAGAGTGTGAACATGGGCTGCTAATTTGGAAGAGTGAGAACATGGGCTGCTGGTGCAAGGTCTTACATTATAATGTGTTTTACAGCAGATCATTTAATTTCCATAATGGATTAATCAAGTTGCACCTTAACGGATTAATCAATCCTGTTGTACCTTGCAAGCTTTGGTTCTGCGTGTACCACTGTCCTGGTGATCTCCATCATTCTCCTCCTCCTCCTCCTCAGTGGTATCAGAGTCACTGGATACCAGAGAAAAAGAGCCAGAGCCTGTCTCCTGCTGGGCACCCTTCTCAGAGTCGTCATTCTCTTCAATGGGGTTGTCGCCCTCGTAGAACGTCTCTCCCTGCAATGCTGCTGACATGCTTTCTTTATCCTGCAAAATGGAGATTTGGTTCTTTATGTATTTTACATGAACACTTATGGAGCCCTTCACCTCTAGATGCTGATCAAAAAACCTAGAAACCCAACAGACTTTAAGACAACAAATATAGTGACAGACCACACAAGAAACAACTCACAGGGTTATAGAGTCGATCCTTCAAAATCTGCTGTCTATAGATATTCTTTCTCTCCAAGGACTACCATCGAATGGAACAACTTAGAACAAGAAATAGTAGCAAGACATTAGAAAGTTTTAAGACGCAAATCTCTCGCTGCCCCTAAAACAACGGGTGCTCCCCCTTTGTCCGCTGACGCTAAACCCAAGATCGGGTCCTGTCAGTGTATCACACTTACACTAGTTGGAGTGTGCATCAAGATCAAGACGCTAAGTGCCTCACAATGGCAACTATAGCACTATTCTCTGCTTCCGAGCAGACCCACTGGATGAGTGACTTCAGCTTTACATAGTGCACTTTGTATTACATACACTGAAGTGGCTACAGCGCTGCTGTTTAGTTGTTACATGGCTGCTGCCACATGCAACTGCTGCCGTCTCAGCGCACGTTCATTGTAAATGAAGCATTGTAAATGTGAGCGAGCACTCTCGCTCTGCACCACCGCCTCTCTTCTGCTACGTGGTACATGGCATGTTGACAAACACAAGACCGAGCGCTGTGACAGGTGTGCATACCATGTGGCCTTCAAGCTTCTGCCTCTTGGCCCTTGACCTGGATATGGTGTACTCGTTTCTCTTCAACTTGCGCTTCATTGCCCTGGGGTTCACTTCTGGCGCCTCCATGCTGCCGCGGTGCAGCTCCCTGAAGAGGATCAAGTAACGTCAGGTACAAACCCTGCACTCCATCTTCTCTTCTTACTATGTCAATGTTAGTGTCCACTCGCATAGTGCCGTAGACAGCCACAGCTACATACTTGCAGCTACAACATTAGCTACTCACTTCTGCTGCTACAACTACAACTACTACCACTACATCTTTGCTTTACCAACAGAAGCAAACCTGAACAGTAACAGTAGCAATAATTATTCAATGATAATAAAAATGGGCACCTTCCCTACTGAAAAAAAGAAGAAAAACGCCTTGGGCACATGTATACTACTAAGTAGTGGCTACAGCTGTGTATAGGAATAATAAGCTCTGCCTGTGGCCATAACTTAAGCTTTTTCAAATAGCAAACTTAATTACCGCCCATTGGCTGCATGAGAGGGGTAACTGCTTGCTTGTGTGTGAGTGTGTGTGTGTGTGTGTGTGTGTGTGTGTGTGTGTATGTGTGTGTGTGTGTGTATGTGTGTGTGTGTGTGTGTGTGTGTGTGTGTGTGTGTGTGTGTGTGTGTGTGTGTGTGTGTGTGTGTTGTGTGTGTGTGTGGTGTGTGTGTGTGTGTGTGTGTGTGTGTGTGTGTATGTAGTGTGTGTGTGTGTGTGTGTGTGTGTGTGTGTGTGTGTGTGTGTGTGTGTGTGTTGAAAATGATGAGAAACGCTGAACAAAGTGTTGTCGTGTATTTGTTTATATTTTAACACACACACACACAAGCACATAGGTAAGTGATACTGTGATCTATTCAGTGTTCAGAGGAGGAAAGATGGGTTTTGAGGAAAGATTGAGGGTGTCACTGTCAGTGGAATGGTTACTACCTGTGCCACTGAGGGTGTCACTGTCAGTTTACTACCTGTGCCACTGGGGGTGTCACTGTCAGTTTACTACCTGTGCCACTGGGGGTGTCACTGTCAGTTTGCTACCTGTGCCACTGGGGGTGTCACTGTCAGTTTACTACCTGTGCCACTGGGGGTGTCACTGTCAGTTTACTACCTGTGCCACTGAGGGTGTCACTGTCACTGGAATGATTACTACCTGTGCCACTGAGGGTGTCACTGTCAGTGGAATGGCTACTACCTGTGCCACAGAGGGTGTCACTGTCAGTCTACTACCTGTGCCATTGAGGGTGTCACTGTCACTGGAATGATTACTACCTGTGCCACTGAGGGTGTCACTGTCAGTGGAATGGTTACTACCTGTGCCACAGAGGGTGTCACTGTCAGTCTGCTACCTGTGCCACTGAGGGTGTCACTGTCAGTTTACTACCTGTGCCACTGGGGGTGTCACTGTCATTGGAATGGTTACTACCTGTGCCACTGAGGGTGTCACTGTCAGTTTACTACCTGTGTCACTGAGGGTGTCACTGTCAGTTTACTACCTGTGCCACTTGGGGTGTCACTGTCAGTGGAATGGTTACTACCTGTGCTACTGAGGGTGTCACTGTCAGTGGACTGATTATTACCTGTGCCACTGATGGTGACACTGTCAGTGGAATGATTACTACTTGTGCCACAGAGGGTGTCACTGTCAGTGGAAGGATTACTACCTGTGCTACTACATATAAGTTTTTAACATGGACATATGTTTAACAATTATTGTATATCGACAAAATGTTTAACGCCCTGAGATAACCGTAATGGTTGACTGGGTGTAAAACACCAAATTACCTACCTACCTGTGCTACTGAGTGTGTCACTGTCAGTGGAATGATGACTACCAGTGCCACAGAGGGTGTCGATGTAAGTGGAATGATGACTACCAGTGCCACAGAGGGTGTCGATGTAAGTGGAATGATGACTACCTGTGCCACAGAGGGTGTCGATGTAAGTGGAATGATGACTACCTGTGCCACAGAGGGTGTCGATGTAAGTGGAATAATGACTACCTGTGCCACAGAGGGTGTCGATGTAAGTGGAATAATGACTACCTGTGCCACAGAGGGTGTCGATGTAAGTGGAATAATGACTACCTGTACCACAGGGTGTCGATGTAAGTGGAATAATGACTACCTGTGCCACACTCCTCTGGCTCCCTCCAGAGCCGCAGGAACCAGCCGAGCCTTGCCCTCACCGACAAAGGCCACTCCCAGTAATGACAGGTACTTGGCCCACAGGCGCAACATGGCTTCCTGAACACATACCATGAACACTTACAATTTAAAAAAACAGAACATCCATGTGCTTTAGATGTGCAAAAGCTGACACAACTTCTGTTTAAACCTTTTATGGAGTTATTTACTGAAAGGGCAAGTTTTTCTTTCAAATATGCAACTTGTTGTATTACATACACACACACACACACATATTCATGTACCTGTGCACAAACACACACACACACACACACACACACCACACACACACACACACACACACACACACACACACACATCATGCATACAATAATACATACATGTGCATGTGCAGATACATACAGTAACAGTACTAACACACACACACACATCATACAAGGAACAAACACATGCAACACACACACACACACATATAAATGCATGCACATGCATACACACACACACACACACACACGTACACACACACATATGCATGTACACATAGATGATCTTCAGGGATCACATGCATGTGAGAAGTACCAGTGTACCTTAACAGAGGGGTGGGCTCTGTGCGCCATCAGAGCCTCAGCTTGGCCCTGCAGGATCAGCTGGTAAGCTTCATATTTTGTCCACGGTCGTCCTGCCACAAACTCTGAAAACAAATGTGCCAGAAAGATGGATTACTTATTAATTTAGTGTATTTTCCCTGTCGAAATCAGAATCCAATGGTACAATAAATTAATTCTAAATTATACATTTACATTCTTCATCAGTAATTGACTCACCACTCTTCTTCTCTCTTTGCTTCTTTTCATGTCCAATTTCCCGCAACAACCCAAAGGTCTGTTGTGAAGGCACTTGACTGTCATCTTGTTCCATGACCACCATACTCTGCAAAACACACACACACACACACACACACACAGGCTGTAATTATATACAATGGCAAGGTGCTGGTGTAAACACCAACAGCATTTTCATAATCTTCTTCACAGTAGTCAGTACTTCAATACAATGCGGAAACTGCCTGCTGAACATCAGAACTAGATTTAAATATGCAAATGTGCAGACTGAGCACGTGAATTATATATATATATATATATATATATATATATCATATATATATTATATATAAAGTCATCAATCATTTATATGTTTGTATCACACACACACACACACACACACACACACACAAGACACACACTACATTCACCTGTACTCCCCCCACCCCCCTCACTACACACAACACACATGCTGTACTCCCCCCCCCTCCCGCCCTCCCCCACTCACACACACACACACACGCACACACTGTAAATTGTACATGCATAAATACAATCACCACTACCACTAGCACTGCAGCAGAGCAAGTGGGAAGACAAGCATGCAGTCAAAATACACAATATTTACTTGCGACTGCGTGTTGCACACAGTGCAGTAAAACTGTCCATCCTCCTCGTAGTATTCATCTTCACCACAAACATCACACACAGGCATGGCGAAATCTACTCTGCTACCGCGTGCCAGCTGACGCACATTTCACAGTGTGCAAAGGGAAAACACTCTCATGTATGTTGTACATAAATACCAAAATATTTTACAAAGAATAATAACACAAAGGCAGCAAGAAAAGAACCCCTTTAACAAAACCAACACAGCCTTCGGAGAGCTTTTATTATTCTAACAAGAAGATACGCTGTTATTCCAGAGCAAATTTGTCGCAATTCGAGTGACAACCTGCTCAATTTGTATAGATTCCTTACATTCTGGATTAAAGTTATGACGTCATGAAGGTCTGTAAAGATGGCTGCGCCCATGATTTGAAGTGACAGCCAGTGCGTTAGATTACTCACGTACAAGTCTTGTTCCTCGGCTGGCAGAACTTGTGTTTCAAGACAGAAAAAAGCCAATGGCCTCGTTAGATATGGAGAAGCTGGTTGTTTTGAACAGGTGCTTGCGTTATGAATTTAGAAGTAATTTACAGCAAGCGTGCTTGCCAAAGACTGTGTCCAGCACAGTTTTATTACACTACGGCCTCCCCAAAACCGGTTTGATCTAACATAAAAAAGAGATCAGAATAAAAGGATTTTCGGTAATTTCCTATTTTAGTGTCCTCATTTCACTTCCATTTTTGTTAATTTTTGGGTCGCATAATTTACTGTTTGACTAAAAGCCTGAATATCTGAAAGTTATGCATAGTCGATCTGAAATAGGAAACTGTACTTGGTTTTCTCAGGACTGAATGGCATGCCAAACAGTAACTGAGTAAGTATGACCCCAAAGTGGACAAAAATTAGGCTTCAAATGAAAGCTATAATTTAGGAAACTAAAACAGTAAAAGTAAAAAAAAGCAGACATTACTGGATTTTCTTTTAACATGTCCATTGTCACATTATTTTGTTTACAAAATGAGTTTCACAAGTGATGCTTGGTTAAGTGGTTGGATGTTGTAACAACATTAGTAATGCACATTTTCCTGACAAAAGTGACATTGTGACAAAGTGTCCTGAAGTGCAGAAGCCTAAATTTCAATAGATCAGGAGCAGACAATCACAATGTCCTGGCGAGATAAAAGTGACTCCCAAAAAAAAAAAATGACCTTGCTGGAGCAGTGTTGAAACGTTAGGCTAGTTTAATTCTGTGTGTTTTGGGGGTCTCATTTTGTAATGAGCATGGACTGATTTTTTATATTTTTTTTTAGACTAGTTCGAGCAGTGTTCATTGGTTCCGTTTGTGAGGACTTCAAATCTTTTGCATTGTGTCTTTTTGTGATACAGACACTGAGACAGACCCAGATCATGACATTTTCATTCTAACACACTGGCAGAGAAGCTGCATGCCACTGCCAGATGGGAACATTGGCAATACCAAATCTTACCAAATCATCTAGTGTACAACTCTGCCAGCTGTGGCCCCCTCTTTTTTCTTCCTTTATCATATCCCTCTTTTTTCTTCCTTTATCATATGATGATAGCAAACTGCTCACCAGTGGCAGTGATTTTAACTCAAGTAAATTAACCTTTGAAAGTTATGATATTTAGGTGCAATTTTTGTAAAGAAAATAGCAGTTTGGTTATGAAGCCCTCTTCTATAATCTATTTAAAAAAAGTTTCTATTACTACTAGAGTGAACCCACAGCACCCAGCTATATGAAGTTGTTAATGTTATGCATGCTGTTATAGATCTAGACCTATACAAGGGCTGGGGACATTGACATACAAATTTCAAATTTAGTTATGCTGAACTTAAAGAGGTCATGGCGTTGGACAGGTGTAGTTGCATTTAGTAGGCCTTCCTAATTAATGTATCATCACTTTAATCAAATTAATAAACATTGCCCCTTACTGGCTTTAGTCTTAATGTCATTAGGAGAGCCAGTGCATATATGTATTAATCAATTGTAGGTCAACCACTAAACAGCATTGTATCCACTTCAGTGGATATTTAATATGTGCTGTGTAAAGCCAAAGTCACTCATTCAGACTCAGAGCTGCATATGACTAGAGTCTAGAACGCAGTGGGTCTGCTTGGAACCAGCTCTAGAATAGTGCTATAGTTGCCATTGCGAAGCGCTTAGGGCTCATCTTGAGGCACTTGACAACTGATCAAGTAAATTGTGCAAAAGTTTTAGTTCATTTCAGTGAACATTTCTCTGAGCAATTTTGACATTACTCCCGCTTCATACTTTGTTTACAGGTTTCAGAATGGCTTAAGCTTGTTGCCACTGGTGGTCTACATTCCCTTGGGTGTCGTGCTGATGGTCTTGAGATGCTTCATCTTTGTCCATGCTCTCCTTATTTTCTACTTACTTTCCAAGATTTCCTTTGTTCACAAGTAAGTAATGTTGACTTCCGGTCACTTACTTTGGTTCCAAGGCAATGCATTTGCACCGGCAGTAGCATTGATAGTTTTATTTATATATATATATATTATCTGTGGGGGTCAGCTGAGTATGCAACTATTAAGTATTATGTGGCTCTCACTAACTACTCATAGTAATAATAGTATACAGTACTCTGAGAATGAGAGGTGCCATCTCTGCTGAGCTGAATATGTTGACACAGTATTATAACATTAATTAGCAATGCTGAAAGAGGGTTTTACTTTTAGTAATTAACTAATTTAAATTTTAGCATTATATATAATATATAATTAATAGATACTGATTTACCTGAGACAGTCATGACTAATGGCATGTAACATTCTCACTTGTATACATGTAGTTTTGAGCACAGATGTTTTTTTTTTTTTTTTTTTAAAGAATTGAGTGTTTGCAGACTAGAGATACATGCATTTATTCTTTAATTTGGCACCTGTATATTTAAGGTTATAGAAGTGGAACTGATTTTTAGTTCTTAGCTTTAGAAATGATGTATTATATTTGTAACACAGTGTGAAAATGACAATGCTGCATGCTGAAAAATGGCACAGTAACTCTTTATCTGTTATTTTTCAAGTGTTAAAAGTGATAATTGTATGTATAACATTAGAATAGATTTAAAGTGTGCACAGCAGCATAATTTAATCATAAACTTGAAGTTGAAGGAGTATTTCCAGAGGGGTTCTACTGTAAATGTTAAAATAGCAAGTGCACATGTTTACACTTACAGCATATTTATAGTAATAGACATGTCATTAATCAACCACTGATAGTAATTAGGTGTATCAGTTGTCTACATGATAACTACAGGAAATCATGAGATGAGTACTTTACCCACTATCTTCATTGCCAATATTCCTGAATAAATAGCAGCATTGTGATACTTATTAAGTTATTAACAGGGCAGGCACACCATTAGCATAGCGTATTGCATAGAAAAAGTGAATTGAACATTCAGGGTTTTATAGTTTCTGTATGTGTAACAATTAACATCAAAGATGCAATAACCGCCTGTATTTTGTATGCTTAATCATTTCATTTTCAATCTGTTCTTTGTAGTGTGTTGCTGCGTTTAATGTTTGCGGTGTGTGGACTGGTGGTGATGACAGATGGAGGCTTGCAAACTGACCGCCGGCGCTTGGTGTTGGTGGCAAATCATGTCACCAGCCTTGACCCCTTCATCCTCAACCTGGTCATGCACTACACTCTGGTGAGTCACTGTGGTGTTGGTTGACCCATGACCTCTTCTTCCTCAACCTGGCTGTGCACCACACTCTGGTGAGTCAGTGTAGTGTAGATTCATCTTCAACCTGGCCATGCACTACACTCTGGTGAGTCAGTGTGGTGTAGATTCATCCTCGACCAGGTCATGCACTACACTCTGGTGAGTCAGCGTGGTGTAGATTCATCCTCGACCAGGTCATGCACTACACTCTGGTGAGTCAGCGTAGTGTAGATTCATCCTCAACCTGGTCATGCACTACACTCTGGTGAGTCAGTGTGGTGTAGATTCATCCTCAACCAGGTCATGCACTACACTCTGGTGAGTCAGCGTAGTGTAGATTCATCCTCAACCTGGTCATGCACTACACTCTGGTGAGTCAGTGTGGTGTAGGTTGACCCTTGACCCCTTCATCCTCAACCTGTCATGTAGTACACTGGTGAGTCAGTGTGGTGTAGATTCATCCTCAACCTGGTCATGTACTACACTGGTGAGTCAGTGTGGTGTAGGTTGACCTATGACCCCTTCATCCTTCATCCCCAACCTGGCCATGCACCACAATCTGGTGAGTCAGTGTACATAGTGTAGATTCATCCTCAATCTGGTCATGCACTACACTCTGGTGAGTCAGTGTGGTGTAGGTTGACCCCTGACCCCTTTATCCTCAACCCGGTCATGCGCTACACTCTGGTGAGTCAGTGTAGTGTAGATTCATCCTCAACCTGGTCATGCACTACACTCTGGTGAGTCAGTGTGGTGTAGGTTGACCCCTGACCCCTTCATCCTCAACCTGGTCATGCACTACACTCTGGTGAGTCAGTGTGGTGTAGGTTGACCCCTGACCCCTTCATCCTCAACCTGGTCATGCACTACACTGGTGAGTCAGTGTAGTGAAGGTAACGTAATGTATAGATCATTGTAGTACTTTAGTGTTAGACTTGTTTAAATCCGAGTCATCTTCAAAGAGGCACTGGTGGGGGACCAAGCTGCGAGAAGGGGGGGGGGGGGGGGGGGAGGATATATATAAATGGGTTCTTCTTCAGTGCTGGTCCTAGTTAGGGGGAATCAGAGGTCAAAACTGAAATAGCTTGCAGCTTATCCCAATTAGGCTTGTTGTGTTCCACATACATCCTATTTTAATCCTATTTTAAGGCACAATTAAAAGAAAAGCAGTTAGGACCCCGACTGCAAGTCAGGGTGGCTTCGAACATTTTTGCGTGACATGGGAGTATATTTTGCTAATAAAAAAATAAAAAAACATTTTTTTCCCACCATATTGCTCTCATTGCTTCTTGGGTGGATAACAAAGGGAATTTTCTCCATTTGGTGTGAAAAGAAGGAACTGGTTTACAACAAAACTGTTGCAAAGTGAGTGACTACCAATTAGGACCAGCACTGAAGAAGAACCCATATATATGTATACCCAATGTATGCTGTCACCTCCGCAATGATTCTGCAATAAGATGGGCAGAATTGTGAACCGTTTAAATGTTTCAGAGCCGAGCCACAAGACTGTCCATACACCATGAGTTTTGAAGTGTTTGGTTTGTCAGAATTTCAGAATGTCTGGTCACCTTCGGTTAGATGAATGTTACCATTATATAAATTACCAGTATAATTTGTAATGTGTACACAGCTTTGGTTTAAACTTTAATGATGATCTGCAGCTTCATGTGCGATGATTGTAATCTTGTTTTGCTTTCAGGTAACAGAGCCTTCATGTTGTACAGGCAATCTGACTCACCTGTGCAGCCAAGTGACCATCTCTGGGGAAATGAGCAAAGAGGACAGCGTGCAGTTCATCAGGAAGGCTGTGGAAGGTGTGCAGATGTTGATAATAATAATCACGCTGACTTTGAAAATCTTTTCTGTCGCTGGCTGGTTGAAGCTTCATGTAAAAGGGCTTGCCGAGCATAATTTGAAGTACCGTGTTAGGTCACCGAGCATGATTTTATGGCTGCCAGTGTTTGAACTGCTTGTCCACATTTGCAGAGAGCCATGGGTTGGGCACTCAGACCTGTTTACTCATATGATTTGGGCATATTTTGTACATCTAAATTTTTGGCATAAAAAAATATGAAGAAAAACAAACAAAAAAACGATCATCAATATTGCAAGACATATTTTGTGGTTCATTAGTTTTGCAGTCCAGAGCATGCCCAGTTCTGGGTTTTCGGTGGTGCATGTGTAAATGTCACAACCTCTCACTGCCGTAGTGTTGGTTTCTGTATTGCACTTTGTGTAGTCTCAGCACTGAATTCTCAGGCAATTCAAAGTGAGGCTTGTATTTCCGCTGCAAAATATGAGCATTCACCATTTTTCTAGAAGTCGTATTGGAATTGTTTTCAGATTATTTTCACTGAGGTCAAAATGAAACAAAAAAGAACTGATGGATAACAGTGCCAAAGCAGTGAGGGAACGAGTGTTCCTGTGAAGATACAAATCTGAGCCTGGCATAGTGAAATCTTCTGTTTCTAAATCTTCAGCATACTCATACTGCCAGTAGTGCTGCTCAGACTTGTCAGTAACCCATGGCGGGAATAATGACATCGATAAAAAGCACTGCCACTGGTCTGTGGCTAAAAACGGAAAATACTCTTATCTAAAAATATTTAATTAAAAACAAAATTGTACACTTACCTGTAGCTGAGTGTGAACGGGTCTGACCACTCCTCTGGTGGCCTTCCAGGCCTTAGTGGCTGGTTATTACTCTTATCTGTAGATAAGTGTTAACAGGTCTGGCCAGTCCTCTGGTGGCCTTCCAGGCCTTAGTGGCTGGTTATTACTCTTATCTGTAGATAAGTGTTAACAGGTCTGGCCAGTCCTCTGGTGGCCTTCCAGGCCTTAGTGGCTGGTTATTACTCTCATCTGTAGATAAGTGTTAACAGGTCTGGCCAGTCCTCTGGTGGCCTTCCAGGCCTTAGTGGCTGGTTATTACTCTTATCTGTAATAGTGAGCTGGTTTGGCCTAGCGGTAAGGCGTTAGGTTGGTAAGCGGAAGGACCTCGGTTTTGATAGCGCTTCGGCTCTCCTTTCTCTTCTCTGTGGATACTGTCCTGTGACTTTGTCCATCACTTCGTACTGAAACATTAAAATGGCTCTCATCGCTGCCCATCTTAATGCAGGAATCATTCTGGTGGTGACAGTGTAGCGATAGGTATGTAATCTCCCCCCCCCCCTTCATATTCCCCCCCCCCCCCTTCTCCCCGTCCCTAATAAGCCTTATGGTTTCTGTGGACATTAAGCACCATGTTTACTTACTTCTTATCTGTAGTTGAGTGTAAACAGGTCTGGCCACTCCTCTGGTGGCCTTCCAGGCCTTATTGGCTGGCTTACTGACCTTTCAGTTGCCAGTACATGTTGATTTTAAGTTTGGTCAGAAAATGGACAGTAAGACATTGATCATGCCCGGGCTTTTGTTTTTGCCTCATGTTTGGTCGTGGCTGTTGTTTCATGCTTCTGCTATAGCCCTGATTTAACCCTTTGTGGTTAACTGGGCTCAAAGCACCAATGAACTAACTAATGCTTCTGCTGCTCTTCATTTTCAGATTCCAGATTACCGCTGCTGTTTTTTCCAGAAGGAGGGAGAGCAAATGGCGCTTATGGGCTCTTCAAGTTCAGGTACTTTTTGGGGTTTTTGTTTGGTCACTACTTTCATAAATAAGTATAAATGATAATAGTGATGTGATAATCATAACTGCAAGAAGATGCTAGGTTGTCATATTAATCATAATGAAGATGAGGCAAAACAGAAGTTAATAAAGATATGAAACAAAATTATATGTTATTATGCATGTGTCCACTGTCATTGTTTCGGTACTTTTTAATGTTGTACATGTTCCTTTGATTGTTTCAGAACCTTGCCATTTCAACTGGAAGCAGCAATACAACCTGTAAGTTTGTTCTCAAAAGCAATGACAACAACAAACTAAATGCGCACTAAAGCAAAACATCAGCCTTTGGTCTGTCATCAGAGTCATCATGGTGGTCTGTCATCAAAGCAGTCTGTCATCAGGGTGGTCTGTCATCAGAGCAGTCTGTCATCAGGGTGGTGTGTTGTCAGGGTGGTATGTCATCAGAGCAGTCTGTCATCAGGGTGGTGTGTTGTCAGGGTGGTATGTCATCAGAGCAGTCTGTCATCAGGGTGGTGTGTTGTCAGGGTGGTATGTCATCAAAGCAGTCTGTCATCAGGGTGGTATGTCATCAAAGCAGTCTGTCATCAGGGTGGTATGCCATCAAAGCAGTCTGTCATCAGGGTGGTCTGTGTCCTACTGTTTTATCTGTATGGCAGCATGAGGAAACAACCTTTTGGCTTAGAATTAGATACTCAGTAAATACTGGGAGTATTAACGTTTTTTCAAATGGACGCTTATTTGGCATTACTAAACTGTGCTTGTTTTTTGTTCCATTACTACCAATACATCTCAGTGACTGCTTTCATTATGCTGATGTTTTCTGTTCCATTACTACCTATGTACATCTCAGTGACTGCTTTCATTATGCTGATGTTTTCTGTTCCATTACTACCTATGTACATCTCAGTGACTGCTTTCATTATGCTGATGTTTTCTGTTCCATTACTACCTATACATCTCAGTGACTGCTTTCATTATGCTGATGTTTTCTGTTCCATTACTGCCTATACATCTCAGTGACTGCTTTCATTATGCTGATGTTTTCTGTTCCATTACTACCTATACATCTCAGTGACTGCTTTCATTATGCTTATGTACATAAATGGACACCTGGCTGAATCGGTTGAAGACCCATTCAAATAGTATTGTAACTTGTATATATATATATATACTTTTTATAAAAGTCCTCACTGTGCTGATTGTGTTTGTGTGGTTTGGTTTGCAGATCGGAATAATTGCAAGAAGATGGTTTTTCGACATAAATATTGTAAGTATACTAAATATTGTAAGTATTAGAGGCAATATTGTACAGCAAACCAAGACCAGCACAGCAACAGTGGGGGGGGGGGGGGGGGGGGGGGGGGGGGTCACAGTTTTGCATAGTAGGAGTGGTCACATCTGTACTGTATCTTACTAGGTGTTGATTGTCATTCCTAATGCTAGCTGGGCACATTTTGATGGTCTGCACAAAACCTCTTTATTTGCACGCTGTGAGCCATTGAAACAGATTTTGGACAGAAACATTTGCTTTTTGTTAAAGGGGTCTAAAAATTCTGAAGGATTGCACCTGTGCACACACACACACACACACACATGTGTCCATGCACAAATGCACACTAACACAAATGCATGCATACACACGCACGCACACACATATGCACGCACAGTCTACAGTGATGCCATGGTTCATCAGCAGACACGTGCCTAACCAGTGGCAAATAACACATTTGGATCCCAATTTTGGGGGGGTGGGGGGGAACCCCATCTTTGGGTTTATTTGTGGAGGTCCTGGGGCCTTATCTGAGGATGGACAGTCAATACTTTCAGCAAAACAGAAGGATCACAATATTGTACAGGTTCCTTGTCTTGTGTGCAATGTAACCTGGGTAAATAAACTTCTTAATTTAGGATTACAGTGCTTAAATTGAAATAGAATCACACAGAAGCATCAGAGATGAGCATAACTGCACCACATACCTGTTCTTGATTGGAAAATTGTACTTTTTGTCCATTGTACTTGGCATCAACACTTACTTGTGGATAGTTACTGTCACTATCACTGTCATCATCTGGGTCAACCTTGGCATCCTTGGCCCTTTTTTCTTCATCACTTTCATTTCCGTTGCCTGGAGTATCCATAATAAAATGAACCACTTCACCTGTAGTAAAGCTCCAAGCTGTCATCTTGGTGTGGAGATCCGACACATTCAAAGCTCAGTGTTTTTTTGTGTGTGTGTGTTTTTCGTTGTTGTTGTTTTTTGCTTAATCAACTTTATCAACTCCAGCACCATGAAATTGGTGCCCTTTGCATTAGCTACATCATCCACCACATCAATTTCACAGACTGTTGCTCTGAAGTGGGTTGTCGTGAATCCAGGCCGGAATGCTCAGTCAGGACTGAAACAGTGAAAGGCTTAAAAGAGGGGTCCTGTGTGCTGTGCCCTTTTTATGCTTGCTGCTAACTGCATTGTCTCCGTGCGTGTTGCAGTCCACCATGACCAGTCCCTGGTGGGCCGATCTTCTCATCAGCTTTTTTGTTCCCTTCACAATCTACAACATCAAGTAAGGTCAAGTTTGTTTTACAGCCTGGCTTTTCTTGGTCTTGTTGATGTCGTTTTGGGGATGGGGTGGTTTTGTTGTTGTCGTTTTGGGGATGGGGTGGTTTTGTTGATGTTGTTTTGGGGGTGGGGTGGTTTTGTTGTTGTCATTTTTGAGGTGGGGGTGGGGTGGTTTTGGGGGTGGATTGGTGTTTTGAGGGTGGGGTGGTTTTGTTGTCGTTTTGGGGGTGGGGTGATTTTTTGTTTTTTGGGGGGGGGGGGGTTGACTTCATTGTTGTCATTTTGGGGGTGGGGTGGAGTGAGGGCTTACACATGAAACAGGCCAGCAGGGTTTGTTGCTTCCCTCTGGCTGTCAGCCCCACCTTTTGCCCGGACAGCGTCTCCTGAAGCAGTCCACTTTTTACAGCCAGCCTTTTTTTCCACAGGTATTTACCGCTGACAGAACACCGTGAATCAGAGGCAAGTGAGCAGTTTTCAGAGCGGGTGCAGACGAACCTGGCCAAAGGGCTGGGGGTGACTGCCACGGAGCTGACGCTTTCCGACGTCAGAGAGTTTGTGAAGTCCAAGCAACAAGGAAGGCCAGCGATGCCGTTGCCCTTGGCAGAGGCACAGCCGCCATCCAGTGAGCAGCTGATCTTGGCACTTAGGCACAGTTATGATTCTGATTTGAGTGTGGGTAATATTACATTTTGTAATGCTAAGGGGAGCGTGTAATGTCCCTTTTCCTGTTTATCACGGTAAGCAGTTGGTAGTATCATTTTCACCATTAGTCATGGTGAGGGGAACTCTTAGATTGCAGTGTCACCTTCACCAATTTTCATGCAAGCCTGTGATCTCACTTTCACCATTTGTCATGGTAATAGGAGTTTCTGTTTCTAATAACAATTTCACCATTTGTCATGTTAATGGGATTTTTTAATAAGTAATATCACTTTCACCATTTGTCACGTTAAGGGGAATTTCTACTATCATTTTCACTGTTTGTCATGTTGAGGGGAGTTTCTAATGTCACTTTCACTATATGTCATGTTGAGGGGAGTTTCTAATATCACTTTCACCATTTGTCATGTTGGGGCGAGTTTTTAATATCACTTTCACTATTTGTCATGTTAAGGGGAGTTTCTAATATCACTTTCACCATTTGTCATGTTGAGGTGAGTTTTTAATATCACTTTCACTATTTATCATGGTAAATAAGTTTGTAATGTCACTTTCGCCACTTGTCATGTTGAGGTGAGTTTTTAATATCACTTTCGCTATTTATCATGGTAAATAAGTTTGTAATGTCACTTTCACTATTTGTCATGGTAAATAAGACTGTAATGCCACTTTCACCATTTGTCATGGTAAATAAGTCTGGAATGTCACTTTCACCATTTGTCATGGTAAATAAATCTTTAATGTCACATTCCCCATTTGTCATGGTAAATAAGTCTGTAATGTCACATTCACCATTTGTCATGGTAAATAAGTCTGTAACGTCACTTTCACCATTTGTCTTACAAGCGGAGTTTTTAATATCACTTTTACTATTTATCATGGTAAATAAGTTTGTAATGTCACTTTCACCATTTGTCATGGTAAATAAGTCTGTAACGTCACTTTCACCATTTGTCTTACAAGCGGAGTTTTTAATATCACTTTTACTAATTATCATGGTAAATAAGTTTGTAATGTCACTTTCACCATTTGTCATGGTAAATAAGTCTGTAATGTCACTTTCACCATTTGTCATGGTAAGAGGAATTAGCACTGTGACTGTAACCGTATACTCATATCATGTTAAGATGAGCCTGTAAAATTGCAGTATCATTTTCACCATTTATCTTGGTCAGTGGAGTTGATGAATTGCAGCTGTCAATCGCCTTCTGTCCTGGTTCTGACCAGCTGCAGGGAAGTCACAAGACACGCCAGATCAAGAAGTCGTGGCAGAAAAGGTGACATCGACGGACCCTGCGCTGAACGTGATGCTGCAGCAAGTGCAGGTGGTGCTGCCCTACGCCAGTGGTCGCGCTGTGCTGTGCGATCTGGGTAAGGATGGAAGCACCACCCGCTGCTTTTGCATCACGCTGACCTGCTTCAACCAGTCTGCATTGCTGGGTGTCATTGTCTTGTTCTTTGTCTTCCAGTAGGAGTCACCACTATCAGCATTTTGATTCTTCTGCTGCTAATCTGCTGTGGTTTGAGACAGGAATTTTGGAATGTGTTGTTCTGCTGCTAATCTGCTGTGGTTTGAGACAGGAATTTTGAAATGCGCTTTGACTTAGGACAGTGTCTGTTCATCCTGAGATGACTGTGTGGTTGACAGGATGTAAAAATCTAATTACTTACCAGCTTCCTGTTTTGATGAAACAAATTCTTCCACAGTGCCCCACAAAACCAGTGATGTCTGAAATATTTCTGGAATGTGTGCCTTCAACAGTGCATCTGTTTCCAGACACCCAGTGACTTTGATTCAGGGATGAAAAGGCAGTACTTTCAATGGCAAATTGATTGATGGATTCCTGATGCTTAGAGCGAAGGTCATATGAGGGTGAAGATCAGTTTACCAAATTACGTGTGTCTGATTCGCTGCTCATGTGACTGTGCTGAAAGAGGATGTGAAAAAAATGAAGTAGACTGAACCAGGATGGCAGAGGTTACAAGGCAGATTTCCTGGCAGGGACTGAAGCATGCAAAGCTATATTCTGGCCTACTCCTAGCTTTGAAGAGAGCACCTTTTATAGATCTGGATTCTCAGCAGAGGTGAGATTAATTTCTGGTTCCACAGCACCCCAGGACAAGAGCTAGATAATCCATGCTCTCTCTGCTCAAATAGGAAGGCGAATGTGAGCTGATCTGGCATAGTGGCAAGGCGTTATGTTACGCTGGTAAGCAGAGGATGTTGGTTCAGTAACACTCTTCAGCGCTTCTTCCTCTTCAGAAGTTGTGATCTGTGGACTCTGTCTGTGACTTTGCTCCTTACAGTTAGTGAAACATGTGGCTTCCTTCACTGCCCATCTTAATGAAGGATTATTCTGGTCATGTCAGTATAGCATTAGGTATAGCCCCCCACCCCCACCCCCAGACCCCTGTGACCGTTTTTGTTGAGTTTGATTGGTTCACATATATATACTATTTTACTTGTGTTTGATCATAAGCCATTTTGAAAGTTTGGGCAGAATACAGCATTGTGTAGTTTTAGTGTGGGGGTTTTGGGGTTTTTTTTTCTGGGATAGTGTCTAACACTTGTGCACAACTACTTTATTATTTATTTCAATGGTAATCCAGTATGGAGAGGAAAAAAGGAGAAAAAACTGGCAGGAGACAACTTCTAAGTCTCAGGCTTTTGATGTAGCTGTGTTGAAGATAATAATACAATGCCTTTTTTGTGTCTGCGGCGATGTAGTTGTGTTGAAGATAATAATACAATGCCTTTTTTTGTGTGTGTCTGCTGTTTTCTTTTAGTTTGAGTCTTTTTGTGTGTTTTTTTTGTTTGTTTGTTTTGTTTTGTTATTTTTTGGTTTTTAACAAATTATGTCATTTTTATGGCAGTTCTGTTCATCTTTTTAGTATGGATGTGTGTGTTTTCAGAACAAACCCGTGATGTTGATGCAACGATAACTAATATTTTGGAAGGACGAGTCAACCTACAGCAAAAACAGACCCCAGTTCAGCCACCTTCATTGCAGAAAGAAGTGAGCTCTTTATTCTGTTGCCATTAACTTAGTTACCATGCATAGACTCTGCGGCCATCAGTGCTGTGAGATGTAAACATTTTTTAACAGATTTGTTATTGCTTATTATCCTTCGTGGGAAATTTGGATTGCGTTACAGGCTATGGTGAGGCACAGCAGCTGCAAGAGCAGTGCTGCCCATTCCTACCAGCTTGTCCAGTATTTTCTGAACAATGGTATGGCTGTCAGTGTTTGAGATTTGTATGCGTGCACAGATGTTGATGCATGCAATTGCACACAGGGGCTGTACAAACACTGTAAGAGAGTCTGCACTTTCTGTCTTTCTTTCTTTTTCTTTTTTTTCAGGGGAATTGAGGTGGGGGAGTTTGAAATGAAATCACCAAAGCAAATTTTGTTTTTTAATTTGATCTCTTCTGCCTGTTAGAGAAAGGATGGCCTTTTGGGGACAAAACAGTTTTGAGAAGGCTCATGTTCCTTTAGAAGGAGTACCCATGTTTTGGTGTGATTGCCTGCTACGGCTGATTGCCGCGTCACGCTGCATATTTTGAAATGAAGCATGGCGATTTGTCACCCTCTTATTTTCTTCAGATGGAAGAGTCCACTTTCAAGGCAGCAACTTTTTCCAAGTCAGCGTCTATGCGTCAGCTGTCACTGCAGGAGAGGAAAGAAGCCATGTTGGAAGCAGCACGGAAACGCTACAAGGAGAAACACAGCATTCCTTGACAACATCGGGTGTTTGGCATCCGGATGTCTGCCAGTGTGCTCGGTTTATGCAGTCACTTCGCAGCATTTCTCGACAGTCGGAATAAAGAAGCAGACTTCTTCATCAACTGAAAAATGAATGGAAACAGATTTCTTTGTGGTCTGGATGGAAAAAGAACTTGGACAGACTTTTTGAGTGATCAGAAAAGGAAAACGGACCTCCTCATTTGCCAAAATTAGACAGACTTCTTGAGTGTCAGTAGGTAAGAAAAGGGGAAAAGACTTCTTGACTGAGAGTTGGGGGGGGGGGGGGGGGATGATGTTAGCCGCCTTGGTTGACTAGAAAAGGAAATCCGAATTATTGATTTGACAGGAGAGATAAAATCAGACAAGCTGGGTGACAAGGAAAGAAGTGTGAACTGACTTCTTGAGTGAGTGAAAAAAAGACATCATGGTTGACTCAAAAAGGAAAAGAATTCAGACTTCTAGGGTAAAAAAACCCAGACCTCTTGGTTGACTGGAAAAGGAAATTAGACTTCTTGGTTGAATAAGGAAAGGAAATTGAACCTCTTGATTTAAACAGACCTTAATTGACGAGAAATAAAAATTGGACTTCTCCTTTAGTTAATTAGTAATTGCATTTTTAATGTCCTGGCAACTGCACAGGCTCAGCTCAGGACAGCTTGTTGAGGGACTGAAAAACTAAATCAGACTTGACCAAAAAAGAAAAGCTTCAGTTTATGGTGTGGCTTGTATTGTAATCGGATTGATTTTTCAGCCCACTAGCTGCCAAATCTGATAGTGGCGAAAAAAATGTTGTTTTAGTAATCTTTGCTTCTTCTTTTTTTAGAACAGATTGAATGTGAGACAGACTAGATTAGATAGGCAGACTAGATTAGATAGACCAGGTAGTGTAGAAACTAGAAGGATAGACTAGATTAGATAGGCAGACTAGATTAGATGGACCAGAGAGTGTAGAAACTAAAAGGATAGACTAGATTAGATAGGCAGACTAGATTAGATAGACCAGATAGTGTAGAAGCTAGAAGGACTAAATAGGTACCTGTTGATTGTTGTTTATGGTTGACTTAAAAAGTAGACATGCACTAGATGATGTGGAAGTAGACATTCATGGGGGGAAAACATCACCTGTTGGTGCTTGCTGTATTGTTTCTTCCCTTTCTCATGCAAACTGCGATCTAGAAACAAAACAGATAGTTCATATTCCCGTAATGGATTTGAAGGAATCAGTCAGTAACAGATAGGTCATATTCCCATAATGGATTTGGAGGAATCAGTCAGTAACAGATAGTCCATATTCCCATAATGGGTTTGGAGGAATCAATCAGTAACAGATAGTTCATATTCCCATGATGGGTTTGGAGGAATCCATCAGTAACAGATAGTTCATATTCCCATAATGGGTTTGGAGGAATCATGGTCAAAACTTTCTTAGTTGTGGTTGAAAGCAGTTTGTTTGTATGTTTTGTTTTGTGTGTTTTTTGTGTGCTTCATTTGGGTTTTTGCATGAATTAAAGTTGAGAAAAACACACAAAAGAATTGGTTGTTTTTCACTTGGGGGATGGGGGTGGGGGGGTTGCTTTATTTTGTGACATCCTAATGTGTACAGATGTAGATCTAGCGGTTGGTTAGAGGGAGAAAAGCAAGGTGGAGAAAGGACAGTGGTGAGGTGTGGCTTGACTTCACTTGAAACTGTTACCATGGATTCCCGTTGGGACAACTAGCTGGGAACATCAACTCGACTCAGCTTGAGGTGATATGCATGGCAACATGCATTCCACCCCGTCTCTGAGATATTTCCTTGCTGTTGTGGCCTTGGAACGTCAGCATTCCTCCTTGTCAGCGAAACTGTGTCCTGACAAACAAACTACACGGAAAATATACAGCAGTGGTTTTGGATGCACCCCACTGTAACTTACTTAAGCAAAATTTCACAGTAAAAAGGAGTGCATCTTGAGAATGAGAGGGCTTTAGTCACATTTACTGTGTCTGCAATCGCGTTAAATCAAGTGGTCTTGCTGTATGCCACCTGTTTGCTAGGTGTCTTAAGATTTCATAATGAATTGTTTTGGGGAGTTTTTGTTTTGCTTTTATTTTCACCTTTTGCATAACTTTCCTGAATTTGGGTTTATTTTTGACTGAAGCAAAATGCAGGGAGTGAAAAAAGGTTAAGGGAACTGAATTCAAGTACAGCACTTGCAATCCAGTGCTTTGGAAAATAGAAACTTGTCGTTTGTCCTTCCCTTTTCAAACCTGAAGCTTCACTAGAAACAACAAACAACACACACACACACACACACACACACACACACACACACACATACACACACACACACACACAAACAAACACAAAAAACAAAACAAAACAAGGATGACTGCTCGCATTCTAAAACAAGATCCAAACATAAACGGTTAAAAAAAAGCTTTAAAAAAGCTCCTCTATTTTAATGACCATACAACTACAAATAATTTCACTCTGAGCAAGTAGGGATTTTGTGTGCACAGTTGTTTTCATGATTGTACCGCAATACATTTTTACAGTGTCCTCTGTCCTTCAGTCATCTGCATTCTGATTTCAAGGACAGAGGGACCGTGCATTAGTTTCAGGGAAAATATGCCTTGTGTAGCTCAGTTTCTAGCACACCAGCCTTCGTTTTGTTTCACTGAAGTACATACATACATGCACACATTTGTAGATATGGGCATGTGATTATAGTCAAGAGTTGTCCTTAAAATGCAGCCTATCATTTTTTTGGAAGGCATTGTGGGAATTGTCTGACTCGTAACTCTGCTTTCTGATTCAGTACATAACAAATTTGTATTTTGTGTTGACAGGGATTTTTTTTTCTCCGTACCATCTATTTTTTCCCCAAGAGTTCTAGGCAGAACATGCTGCTTGTACAGTGCGACTCTTGTTTTGCCTTGGCCAGTTCCTTTCCTTGACAAGATTGTGAACTAAGCTGAGAGTATGTGTGTGAGAGTGTGTGTTATAGTTGTGAGTGTAGAATGTCTCCATGTGTGTGTTATAGTTGTGAGTGTAGGATGTCTCCATGCGTGTGTTATACTATAGTTGTGAGTGTAGAATGTCTCCATGTGTGTGTTATAGTTGTGAGTGTAGAATGTCTCCATGCGTGTGTTGTGAGTGTAGAATGTCTCCATGTGTGTGTTATAGTTGTGAGTGTAGAATGTCTCCATGCATGTGTTATAGTTGTGAGTGTAGAATGTCTCCATGCGTGTGTTACAGTTATGAGTGTAGAATGTCTCCATGTGTGTGTTATAGTTGTGAGTGTAGAATGTCTCCATGTGTGTGTTATAGTTGTGAGTGTAGAATGTCTCCATGTGTGTGTTATAGTTGTGAGTGTAGAATGTCTCCATGCGTGTGTTATAGTTGTGAGTGTAGAATGTCTCCATGTGTGTGTTATAGTTGTGAGTGTAGAATGTCTCCATGCGTGTGTTATAGTTGTGAGTGTAGAATGTCTCCATGCGTGTGTTATAGTTGTGAGTGTAGAATGTCTCCATGTGTGTGTTATAGTTGTGAGTGTAGAATGTCTCCATGTCGTGTGTTATAGTTGTGAGTGTAGAATGTCTCCATGTGTGTGTTATAGTTGTGAGTGTAGAATGTCTCCATGTGTGTGTTATAGTTGTGAGTGTAGAATGTCTCCATGGTGTGTTATAGTTGTGAGTGTAGAATGTCTCCATGGTGTGTTATAGTTGTGAGTGTAGAATGTCTCCATGGTGTGTTATAGTTGTGAGTGTAGAATGTCTCCATGCGTGTGTTATAGTTGTGAGTGTAGAATGTCTCCATGTGTGTGTTATAGTTTGAGTGTAGAATGTCTCCATGTGTGTGTTATAGTTGTGAGTGTAGAATGTCTCCATGTGTTTAGTGAGTGTGTGTCAGTGTGGTAGTTGTGAGTGTAGAATGTCTCCATGTGTGTGTTATAGTTGTGAGTGTAGAATGTCTCCATGTGTGTGTTATAGTTGTGAGTGTAGAATGTCTCCATGTGTGTGTGTTACAGTTGTGAGTGTAGAATGTCTCCATGCGTGTGTTTGGAGGGGGAGGAGGGAGTCCAAGTTTAATATGTACATAACATGATACTGTGTTCTGCTGATGATAACTTGCCATACCTGCTTTGTGATTCCTCTTCCTTCCTTTTTTGTCCTTTCTTTTCAGAGTTCATCATCACTCAAGTTAGTGAGTTGCTGATTATTATCAGGTTACTTACGGGAAAGGAAAAGAGGCTGAGCTGTAACTAAATAAATTGTACTTCCTGCCTCTTCATCAGGTACATCCAAAATAAAACTGTTATTTCATTGAGGTACTGTATTACTAATTTTTTGTGTATTAAACATTTTGCTTGTTGCGTTCTTGCATAGCTTGGAAAAGGATAAATTGCATGTAGTTCGACTAGTGTAATGTCTGTTTTATCCTAAGTTGATCGGATAGCTGTAATGTGCTGGTCTATGTCTGTTTATTCTGATTTGATCAGATAGCTCATGAATTGTGATTGTTTGTGCAACTTAGAGCAATTCTGTGGGTTGATTTGCCTGTCAGCTGTTGTCTGTTTTATCCTAAGTTGATTGGATAGCTGTAATGTGCTGGTCAGTGTCTGTTTTATTCTAAGTTGATTGGATAGCTCATGAGTTGTGGATGTTTGTGCAACTTAGAGCAATTCTGTGGGTCGACTTGCCTGTCTGTTGTATTCCGCGACTGACATGGGGTGCTAACTGGACTAACTTAAAACAGAGCAGCCAGGCTGCATGTCTTGGCATGTCACGGAGTGGCTGTGTTGGAGCAGGTGTTCACTGGTCATCTAGGAAGTGCCTGCATGTCTTGGCATGTAACAGTATGGATGTGCTGGAGCAGGTGCTCTCTGGTCATCTAGGAAGTGCCTGCACATCTTGGCGTGTCACGGAGTGGCTGTGTTGGAGCAGGTGTTCACTGGTCACCTGGGAAGTGCCTGCACATCTTGGTGTGTCACGGAATGGCTGTGTTGGAGCAGGTGTTCTCTGGTCATCTAGGAAGTGCCTGCACATCTTGGCGTGTCACGGAGTGGCTGTGTTGGAGCAGGTGTTCTCTGGTCATCTAGGAAGTGCCACAGGGACACATGCCAACTGTTCCAAGTTTTATCTTGTTGAAGAGATGTGCCCTGTTTGTAGTCAGAACAGGTGACTTGGTGAGGTGGTAGGTAGTACAGCTACCTGTCTGACCTGATGTGGTGGGGATGTTTTCTGGCAGCAGCTGCTCCAGGGTGCAGGCAGTCGCTGTGTTCTGGCCGTCTGTAAGTCACATTGATGTCGCCTCCTGTAAGTCACATTGATGTCGCCTCCATAAGTCACATTGATGTCGCCTCTGTAAGTCACATTGATGTCGCCTCTGTAAGTCACATTGATGTCGCCTCCGTAAGTCACATTGATGTCACCTCTGTAAGTCACAGTGATGTCAGTGTTGATGAGCACTCTAATGATGATGTGGAAGTCTAATCAGAATGACTTCAGGCAAGGCAGGGGAGGAGTCTGAAAACTGACATCTGTGAACAAGAATGTAGAAACTGAGACTGAGGTATAGATGTACACTACATGCCATGCAGTGCTGAGTGAAGTGGGTGAAGAACTCCATATCAGTTTGAGTCGGGCTGGCTGTGGACACTAGGCTTGCTGTCATAGTGTGAAATGCACTGTAGTAGTATTGAATATATTTTGGCCTAAACTGGCTAAAGAAGTCCTGGTTACTGTGGTGCTCATCAGGTACTGCAGCAACTCCAGTGGAAGTGGAAACTTTGTCGATACAGCACAGCTCTTGTATTATCATTGGCAGGAGCTGCCACAAGTATCATTTTTGTCCTGACAGACATGTGTTTGTCGCAGCAAACATATTTTTGTCTACAAGCCTACTTTTGTCATGACAATAACGTGTTTGTCACGACAAAACATGTCTTTTGTTGTAACAAAAATATTTTGTCATGACAAACAGTTTTGTCACAGCAAGCATACTTTTGTTGCAACAAAAGACATGTTTTGTTGTGACAAATGTGTTTGTTGCAACAAACATGAGTTTGTCACAACAAAACCTTTGGTGCGACGAAAACGATACTTGTGGCAGCTCCCGCCAAGGATATTGCATAAGAGCTCTTTGACTTTGGGTACAGCTGTATCCCTGTGGTGCTCATCAGGTACTGCAGCAACTCCAGCGGAGATGGAGACTTTGTCCATATGGCACAGCTCTCGTGTAAGAGCCCTTTGACTTTAGATACTTTTTATTCCATGTTCTGTGTAGCATGATACTTTGCATTCTGTGTTCTGCATAGCATGATACCTTGTAGTCCATGTTCTGCATAGCATGTTCTGCGTATCATGATACTTTGTATTCCATGTTCTCCGGATCATGATACGTTGTATTCCATGTTCTGCATAGCATGATACTTTGTATTCCATGTTCTGCATAGCATGATACTTTGTGTTCCATGTTCTGCATAGCATACTTTGTATTCCATGTTCTGCGTAGTGTGATACTTTGTATTCCGTGTTCTGCTTAGCATGATATCATTGTATTCCATGTTCTGTGTAGCATGAGCGAAACTTGCTCATGTTTACAATCTCTGCAAAGCCCATTGTTAGCTTGATCACTGCGTCAACCTGTAAACTGTTTGTATCAAACTTTACTTCACAACTGTGTGTAGCTGGGGTAGATTGCGAAAGTGAATGCAGCAGTAGAGTGCTTGCATGTGCAGCCATAATTAAGTGTGTGACTGGCATGTCAAACCATCGGTAGGAGTGCGGAGTGTGGTGTTGCTTGATGCCATGTACATTTCCTGCTTGTTCTTCTTTCACTGCCACTTGCCTTTTGTGCCCGACAAAGTTGAGCTTTTCATTGGTTTGTTTCATTTGGTTTTGCCGTTAAGAGTTAGACGTAGGAAAAGAAAAGTAATCCATTATATTAAGGGGTTTTTTTAGGCAAGAAGAACAAGGAAGTAATTGGGCTTGCTTGGATCTTACTGTCTGCATGCAGATTCATTATGCCCTCTCTCTCTCTCTCTCTCTCCCCCCCCCCCCCTCCCCCCCCCCCCAGTTTTAGGTTTTAACTACTTGTGCACACTGGTAGTCATCAAGAATTCTATGGATGCTGAGCTGCAAGCCTGCCTGATTCCTTCCTAGTTCTGTTTTTGTTATTACACTCGTCAGGACTCTTCATGGCCTGTGTTGTTTTTGATTATGTAGCACGCCATACTCATTGTTTTTAATTTTGTAGCCCCCAAAGGGAGGCATAGATGTCTGATGTTCCTCCTCCTGTCAGGGAATCTCTGGGCTGTCATTTGATTCCCCTTTCCTATCTCCTCTCACATGTTGTACCTAGGCTAGGTGCTCTTTCTGTCTGTTCATTTTTCTGTTAATGGTCCATTGTTCTGGCTTTTTTGTGCTTTTTTTCTTCTTCGGAAAATTCTGCAAACTGATCAGCTAGGAGATGATGGTAGGTGCAGCAATGCTGTTTTGCATTTATATAATAGTTTTTCATATTTTAGTTTATCTGTCCATTCCTCTTCTATACTTTTCTTTAATCTGGTATTGGTCAGTCAGATGGAATGGTCAGTGATACCAGTGTGTCTTAGCCTTATATCCTTTCTTATTTTAACAAGAGCAGTATTGAACGGACTAACTCTTTAAAAAAAAAAAGAAAAAAGGATTTGATGTTTGTGCATGTGTGTTTTGTATATAACTGTGTGTCTGGATTAACTTTGCAGATCTGATTTGAGAACGGGTTTACATATGAGAAGAGTTGTCAGCTGTGCATGTTCTTATGGTAGAGTTTGATCATCCTGAAGTGGCACTGTGTGGTTGATAGGACAATAAAAATCAAGTGCTAACTAACTAACTCATTTGTAGCACTGCGTGGTTGACAGGACATTAAAAATCAAGTGCTAACTAACTAACTCGTTTGTAGATTTGACTTGAGTATGGGTTTACTTGAAAAGAACTTTAAATGTCCAGATTTATGACGAGAGACTGATTGTCACGAAGTGACCCTGTGCAAGAAAGCAAGCAGTTGGATTTTAACATCCTGTCAATGGAAAGGCTGTCAAAATCCAACCCCTTGCTTGCTCTCACTTTACCCAGCGACTCCACACACAGTGGTGAGTTGGTCATGTTACAACAATCCTGTCGACCACACAAGGTTACCTCACGATACAGCAGAACTGGGATGACGACAGTCATAGTGCAGCATAAAATGTACTGGTCTGTTAAAACTCCCCTATGATAGTGATAGGGATTATGGCCCCACAAGTGGGCTCTTTAACATAAGACGTTCTCGCCATTTTAGGTTCCAACCTGGAAGAAAGTGGCCTGTCAGCTGGGACTCTTAAGATAATAATGATAATGATAGCAGTCTTTTCTATAGTGCTGTATCTCGGCAACAAGGGTGACCACACTGGGCTTCACAAGAGCGACAAAAACAACAAAAGTGTGTACATTAAAACCTCAAATATAATATATAGTCATGATATTGTATTCCTCGCACACCACGCCCACAATTGCACACACACACACACACACACACACATTTTTAACATAATAATGACAATAGCGTTCATTTCTATAGTGCCGTATCTCGGCAACAAGGGTGACCACACTGGGCTTCACAAGTGCGACAAAAGTGTGTACGTTAAAACCTCAAAAATAATAATTATATAGTCATGACATTGTATTCCTCTCACACCACACCCACAATTGCACACACACACACACACACCACTTTTAACATAATAATGATAATAATAGTGGACATTTCTATGGTGCTGTATCTCAGCAACAAGGATGACCACACTGCGCTTCACAAGAGCAACAAAAGTGTGTACGTTAACACCTCCAATATAATATATAGTCATGATATTGTATTCCTTGCACACAACACCCACACTCGCGCACACACACAGAAGGAATGTAACAAAGAGTGGGGGGAAATTCCACTGCTTTTGAGCACAGCAGGAGGAACGGCTTTGGCCAAAGGTTTTTGTTCTGACATGGGGGATACAAAGTATCCGTGTGTCTGCAGGAGAACGAAGCGGCCTGGAAGGGGTGTACACACTGAGAAGGTCAGAGAAATAGGCACATGAGTCAGAGAAGAGGTTGTGACAGATAGCCGACAACTTGTAGTCTGTTCTGGATTGGACCGGTAACTGATAAAGAGCTTGCAGAAGAGGTTGCACGTGATCACGTTTGTATGCTTTGAAAAACAGTTTTGCTGCAGAGTTCTGCATAAAATACACTTGCCAGACAGAGAGCTCTTCCGTGGGAGATGTAGAGTGGCCCATGGTCCATGCCTGCTGGGCCTTTCACCCAGAATCTACTTGTGTGATAAGGCTTTCTCCTTGCAGCTGGTGGTGGCATCAGCCAGTGAAGCCTGCAGATGGAAATGTTTGCACATATTCTTCACTTTCAGGCCAACTTGCGTCTTCGCTCCAGGTCTCCTTTAAGGCTAAACCAAGGTGGTGTAGCTATCATGCAACCTGAATTTGTCATTGTGTCTTGCATTCATCATGCATCTGTCGGTTCAGCTGTCCATGCTGCGTTTTGATGTAATGCCAAGCACAGCGGATATTAACCCCTTCACTGCCCCAACCTGCACAATTTCTGAGCTGGAAGATGCACGGATGTGCCTGCAAGCAGTATATTTTCTGGTCCTATAACATCTACTTTCAATGTATACGTTTTGATGAAAGTCCTTTCACATGCCATTGCGAAAAAGAAGGCAAAAAGGCTTACGGGTTTCAAATTCCACGCTTTTATTGGTCGTTTTCAAGTGACATCATGGCAGTGGAGGGGTTAATCAAACCACTTCTGTCAAGTTTTGGACAAGCCACTGCTCATCATCCTTGACTTGAGGAATTACAGAGATGTTAGGCATTTTGTTAAAAATTCTGACAAGCTGGTAACATCGACAGTCAACATCAACAGTCATACCTGTAGGGATTATGCAGACATTGAAAGAAGTGGCTTGGTGTAGACTGTGCTACACATTGTCGTAATGTATGCCATTTAGACAGTTGCACAATGAATGTAAACCACTCAACACTTCCAGAGCTAATGTTCACACCATAATAATCTTCAAGTTTGTGCCAACATGCCTAATGAAGACTTGAATTTAGTGTCAAATAAAAGGGGGCGTCCTTATGCACAATGGCATACAGCATGGAATTTGAATCAAGGACACAAATGGCTTGTATGAACTTTAGGAACTTAGTAGTTTTGGCTAGTTTTGTCTTTGGAAGATTCCACTGTCACTCATGTGTGTGTGTGATGCAGGTGTGTGTGTGTGTGTGTGTGTGTGTGCGTGCATGTGTTGGGTGGGGGTTGTTATGAATTTTGTGATGTAATGTTTACACTGGGCATTTCCTTAATCCCTGCAATTTGTTTGAGATTATGCATGTTCCTCTTGAAAGTGTGCCAGTTAGAGAAAAAGAAAAAAAAAATGAGAATAAAATCTTCCCACATAAATAGTTTCTGCTTTTCTCCTTTACTCTCCTCTCCTGAAATTACATACATTTCCTTCAGCAGACATGGTGCAAGGGAAACCTATTTTTATGTGTAGAGTTACTTTGTTTTCTTCTTTCCGACAGTCGCATGTGTGAAGGAAAAAATCAGTTTCTATGCTGATCAGTGTTTAGGTTGTTCAGCTGTCTGGCTGGTTGTGGCAACAAACAAACAAAAACTTTTAACATTAACTTTTATCTCTCTCTCTCTCTCTCTCTCTCTCTCTCTCTCTCTCTCTCTCTCTGTGCAACTGTAAGCAAGATCCTTCAAGCCTTGTATGATGGTGATCTCCCTTGAGCTTTGGTTGACAAGGTGTCGAGGGTGTCAGATAGACCGTGAAACTGCAAGTTGCATTTTCTGAGCATGCTTCTTACCCTATCACAGTTAAAACCTCATGTGCATTTATATTTTGAGTCAGTTTTGAGATTAAAACTAAAAGACAATACCTGATCATGAAAAAATAAAAATAAAAATAATAATTGGTTCTCTTATTTTTGCTCCATGCCCATTTCATCAAGTGCACCTGACAAGGGCAGTACACATCACTTTCATCCCATGGTGACCCTATGTGGTTGATGGGATGTTAAAATCCAGGAACTATGAGTCTTATCTAACACGCCACTGATGAGCATTCCTGTTTATTTTATGGGGATGTGGCGCATTGGTGGTGTTCATGTATCTGCCTTACAGAAGTGGTTACCTTTCTGCAGGCAATTCAGGTCTGTGCTGTCACATTCTGTGATGTATGTGCAGTGTCTAGCGGTTGTTATTTTTTCTTTCTCATTGATGATTTCAAACTTTGTACGGATGTTCCATGCACTGACATGATCACATACAATACACTTTTCATGACGGGCATTACTGACATACTTGAGTGTTTACTCTTGTTGTTAATGTGCTTCTGTCTCTAGGGAATACAATATTTCTGAGGGCACTGAAGGGGGTTTATAAAACTACTTTTGAATCCTAAGCTTCACTTGTTTCCCATTGTGTGACTGCTATCACGTGCTTATTATTTACTGTTTAGTCTAATGTTTCACACACACACAACACACAAATGCATGCATGCACATCAATCATTCAACACTAATAGTTAACTACATGTATAATAAATGATATTGGCATATCATTTTATTTTTAAAAAACTTTTTAAAAATTGTTTATTAAAATCATGTACAGCTGATTTCAAAGTTTCACAAATACTAATACAAGCTGTTCCACAAAACATGACTGGTGTCAGTTTTCACAGTGTGGCACTTGGGTAGAAGCTGCAGACACACACACACACACACACACACACACACACACACACACACTCGCACTCACACAGTGAAATTATGACTAGGCTAGGTGCTGTTCTGTTGCAGCCGGCTTTCATGCAGAGCAAACAAACAAAAAGAGGACAATTTCCCATGGGAGAACTTCCCAAGAATCACAATAAGGCCTGCAGCAACCTTCATATACGCAAACATTACCAGCAAACACCTACGTACACCCACTCACACCTACTCACAAACAGCTGTACACCTGCGCACACACACACGTACACCTCACCAGTACACACACACACACACACACACACACACGATGCATGCATTCGGTCAACATCCAGTTAACTGTGCCCTGTTCCAATCTTATCACAGAAGTTTCAACCAAAATATGCTCCATAAGTCCATAAATCAAATCAGGAAGCTGTGCTGTTTGCAGCAAACAGGCCTTGAACAAACTGAAAAAGTGGGCTGTCTGCATCCTTGCTGGCATCTGATATACTGTTTTCCTCAGGCTGAAAGGGGAGGGTGATCTCCCCCTTCTTCATGCCACTCAAAATGAGGGTCCGCAATTTGGCAAGATCAGCAGACAGGGCCTTCAGTTCTTCTTTGTTGCAGCCGGCACCTGGGCAGCAAATGGGATGGAAGCATTGATTAGCCCAGACTGGCTGACTCAACTGGATACATACACACACACACTCACATACAGCAAATACTTAATTCCTATCCACCAAGAGAGCAGCCAAAACAAAATATATAAAAATCCCTGGAGACCCTGAAAAATGGTCAGTTTGAAAGTAATTAAAATACAAAGTGACACTCAGAATGACACATCTCTTAATTTTGTCCTTTGGGGATCTGCAACCGGACTTGCAAACATAACAGAAGTTGGGGATCTGTAACCGGACTTGCAAACGTAACAGAAGATGGGGATCTGCAACCGGACTTGCAAACATAACAGAAGCCAATGACACCACTATGAGTATGAATGGGCGGAATCTCAGTCTAGCTAACATGCACAGTTTAACAGAAAGACCTCCCTGAAGAGATCATGGCAACACCAGTTTTAAAGTACTTCTCCAAGGCTGGAAACCTGTTCTCTCTAACATCGCCACAAACTCCTCGCCTATAAACTGGCTTCAGGGATGCAACATGCTGATTTTGCAAATGCTTATTTCAAAGGTGTGCAACACAGTACTAGCACACGATACAGGTAGTAAACAGTCACAGAAAAATACATTTGGCAACATTGTTTTTCCTCATACATAAGGGTGGTCACTCAGTCCCTTTACCTAATTGGGTATGTTTTGGGAGGTACTACAACTAAATGAATGATGATGAAGTGGACACAAAACTCAAATAAACAGGGATACAGAAAGGTTGTGTTAATTTTTAGGCCATTGCCTGTCATGAAGGGGTGCGGGTGGATGACATACAATGTCACAGTACACACTGGTTATGCACATGAAAAACAAAACCAGCAAACTAATGAAAATGAACTAAAACTGAACAAGAGAGAAAGACAATAAAAGAGCATATTGCTTACCTTTAGCTTTGACCATGCGCAGCGACACACATCGGCGCAGAATCTGGTCTGCTTGGTGAATGGTGTTGGTGGAGCAGATGTAGCGACTGATTACCTTGGCATCTGTATCTTCTTCCAGTGAAGGTCGCTGTGGATCTGCCATCGCCTGGTGCGCAATCTCCAAAACTGCCTGGCTGTAAATGTGAAAGACCGAAGTGAAATACACCCATGTTGCATTGTTAATTTCACTTATGTAAGATGTTCCCATTTTTTCTTGAGGAAACAGAGTGTGCAGTCACACAGGACACAAATCAATGCAATGCAACAACTTGTGTATCCAACATATATTAAGATACACTTCTTTTTTTTTAGTATATCCAACATATGATCTTACGCTTTTTAAGTACACTTGAAGAAAACCACAGTCAAAGTTAAGTCCAAGAAATATTCAAAACTAAAATCCCTTTACAATCACTTTCTATTCAGACATTTTATTTTAAATTCCCAAGCAAATATTCATAGTAAAAGTATACAGTTCTCTTTATCAATATTTGTACCCTAAAAGTTGCAAGAAATTAAGCAAATTAAAGAATTGGGAGTTTGGTTTTTGTTGTTGTTTAACAAATGAAAAAGAATAAGAAGAAACTAATCACAATCAAATACATATGTGTTAAGAATCATATCATTACAATCGGAAAACAGAATGAGGCCCAGAAACAAACAAAGGAGTTAATCTCTTCTTCTTCTTCCTGTCAAGAACTGGGCTCTGTCAAAGCATTGCAAGTCCTGCAATTTGTGCTTGAAAGATGTCACACAAACACAACAACGTTACAAAGACCTGAGTCGCCTTCAGTAACTCTCACCTGGCATGTGAGTAAATACAACGTACATAAACTCCACCAGAGGTACAATGCAACTAACTCCTTTGTTCTTTGAATCACATAATTACATCCTATCCATAACAAAACAAGCAATGAGATGTCTTACAAATCAGTGGTGGCTGTTCCATCAACAGTGATACAATGCCTTTCCCATGGATGTTTGTCACTCTCAGGAATTTCTATCCGCTCATGCATGGTAACTATGACATGGTCATCAACCTTGTCCTCTGCCCTTGATCTGTTTCGTTCCAGAGCTTCTTCCAGTGGACAGGCCACATAGATGGTGCACAGACCCACTTCATCTGCATAATGTAAAACAGCATCTAGTATATTATCCAGCCAGTCAGCACTACAAGGCTTCTGGAAGTTATAATAATAAAATAGTCGTAGTGAGTATTTACCTGCGCCTCACCTCAAATGAAAGCAAGGCACTTATGAGTAAATTTGATGAAAACTACTCTCTTTCTCTCTTTCTCTCTCTCTCTCACACACACACACACACACACACACACACACACACACACACACACACACACACACACACACACACACACACACACACACACATACATTTTCTCTCACACACATGCACATGGCATAAGTGCATGCACAAATTTGACTAAGGTATTTTTCAAAAAAATGGGGGTTACGTAGAAATGTGTTCTGGCTTAAAGAAATTATATCTGAGAAGAGATCTGACAATGGACGAAGCACAAGAAAGAGAAAGGTCTGAATGCTGACACAATTACAGTGGAACTGCTCTCTGGAACCACTTTTGCTTGATTTTTAGGATGGTCTCAAAAGAGAGATGGTCCTTCATGTAGGGTTCTTTCACAAGGAAACTCAGAGAAAGGCTGCAGGCAAAGTGTCTGTGAAAGAAGGGTGGTCCTTCATACATAACAGTGGTTCCCTCATACATAAGGATGGTGCCTCATACAAAAGGGTAGTCCCTCATACATAAGGATGGTGCCTCATACAAAAGGGTAGTCCCTCATACATAAGAGTGGTCCCTCATACATAAGGGTGGTCCCTCATACTTAAGGGTGGTCCCTTTTAAGAGTTGTCCCTTATACAAAAGGGTGGTCCTTCTACCCTGATACATAAGGGTGGTCCCTCATACAAAAGTGTGGTCCCGCATACTTAAGGGTGGTCCCTTTTAAGGGTGGTTCCTCATACAAAAGGGTGGTCCTTATACCCTCATACATAAGGGTGGTCCCTCATACATAAGGGTAGTCCCTCATACATAAGGGTGGTCCCTCATACATAAGGGTGGACCTTCATACATAAGGGTGGACCCTCATACATAAGGGTGTCAGGGTTCCAGGCAAGATCAAGAGGAGGGAGGTGGAGCTGGACCCTCAAGTTAGCCCAGAACAGATCATGAGCAGAGAGGTGGAGCTGGGCTGTGAAAGTTGGACTTCTTTCGCTTCGGATTGTTCCTCAACAGCAGTGCAACGGACATTGTCCTTGTGACTCTGCCCAGCACGGCAGTTGAAACAGCAATTGCGCAGTGCACTAGTCGCTGTGCAATGGCGAGGGGACACCACCTTAACACTTCCATTGTTCTGGCGGTGGTCCATGGTCTCTCTGGTCTTTTTCAGGTGATATCCACAGTCGAGCCTTCACTTTCTTGCCCTCTTCCCCCCCTGTCCCTGTCCCTAATAAGCAACCTCGCTTCCGTGGACGTAAAGCAAAATTGTCCCACATAAGGGTGGTCCCTTTCAAGGGTGGTCCCTCATACAGAAAGGTGGTCTTTTATCAGAGGTTCCATTGCACACAAAAACTGTATAATTAGGACAGCCAACTAACTGTTATTACACCCCACATTCAGCCCCCTACACTCACATTTACGTGCAAGCTGACAATACTCGTACCGCATGCTGCTGTACTGCATGTTGTCGTCGATCAGCACAAGCCACGAACACAAACCAGTGGCGCGGCCATTTTCATTGACCAATGTTGCTTTCAGAGAGTCGTGGATGGAGAGAATAAATCTTTCCCACAGCGCAAAGTCCACATTGGAAGGTTTCACCATGCACTGCAAGTGCTCAGACTCAGTTGTGGTGGCTGCCTGGTGTTGCGACTGCAATGTCGGGCCACTGGGGTTTTCACACAAGATGGTCAGCTCTCTGACAGGATTTTGGGCACGAACCAGAAGATTCAGCAAACAGTCCACACACGTGACGATCTGACTGCGCATGGATTTCCAGTGTGAACTCCCCTGAAGCAAAGAAGAGAAATGAAGACAAATAATTATACACAAGTTACGGATAGTTTGACTCAGAGGATAGCTCGTCAACACCCACACAGATAGGTTTAAAGATCACTCTGACATATGTACATGGGAACCGAATGCATGCTTGAAATGCTTGTTCAGTTTTCTAGAGCAGATTGCTTTACCTCAGTTTTAGACAACTGCTTTTTTAAATACTCATTCTGAAATTATATCAAGGTTATCCATGAAGCAACAAAAGTATAAAATATGCAAACACGCATGCTCGCTCTCTCTCTCACACACACACACACACACACACACACACACACACACACACACACACACACACACACACACACAAATGTGCACACATGCACAAATCCACATCATTCTGCCCAGCAGTACAGTAACATCCTCTGCCCTAGTACCTGGATGTTTTAAAACCATGTCACTAGATTGAAATTCTCCCCCAACAGATGCTGGGAGAAATATATAATGCTTTGGCTGTTCTTTGAAAATATCTGAAGAGGTAGCCCACCTCTGTCCAGTCACACTGAAGTTACAACCGTCCTTTTTCTGTTTAAATTGCATAGGGCCAGGGCCCTGGGCAGTTTCTCCATCTTTTCCCCTCTACCTTTCAGACAAAACTACATCCTATCCCTTCTACCTACACCTTTCAGACAAAACTACATCCTATCCCTTCTACCTACACCTTTCAGACAAAACTACATCCTATCCCTTCTACCTACACCTTTCAGACAAAACTACATCCTATCCCTTCTACCTAATACCTTTTCCCTTTCAGACAAAACTACACCTTTTGCCCTCTACCTTTCAGACAAAACTACACCTTTTGCCCTCTACCTTTCAGACAAAACTACACCTTTTGCCCTCTATCTTTCAGACAAAACTACACTTAAGAGACTCCTGAATATGCAACCTGAGAATGATGTGATGATTACAAGAGTGCTCTATAAATATGCATACATCATCATCACATGCTGTGATGTACCTGTTCAGCTGTTTGCAGAATCAGCTGTCTCTCGAGGTGGGCAGGAATCAGCCTGTCATAGTGCAGCAGCAAGACATGCAGTTGCCCTGGCAAGACATCGGCAATATGGTCTTGGAGGCGAGCTGCCAAACTGGATTTGCCGCTGGCTGGAATGCCACAGAGAAGTCCCAGGCAAACCCTCGTCGCTGAGCTGTCTGCCATTGCATGTGGCGGCCACAGTGCTGCTCGGTTTGGGTCTGAAAGTGAAACAATGAATAGCACAGTTTCTGAAAGTGAAATAATGAATAGCACAGTTTATCACAGTGCTTCAGTCAATCTGTTTCAAAATTCTGGACACTCAACTAAGTAATAAATGAACCGCCCCCCCCCCCCCCCCCTCCACCATGCTTTTTTAATCAGTAATTGTTATACATCAACACTTCTTTTTTTTATTAAAAAATAAGTCTGCAATCAACTTTTACATTTTTTGGATTGCAATATTAAACATAAAGCTTGGGTCTGGACAGCAAGACTGTTAAAAAAATTTTTTTAAATGACACGAGTCTGCATCAGTCAGTTGTCGATGTGGTATGTTCACCTTTCCCTCAAGACCAGTACTGACAAGCTCCGTTAAGACAACTCTCAGGATGCAAAGGAAATGAAAGACCACCCAGATGAAAGGAGAGAGACCACCCAGATGAAAGACCACCCAAATAAAAGACCACTATTATGAAAGGCCACCCTGATGTAAGACCTACCCTCTTTTAACACATTCTTTCTGAAACCATTCACTTCAATATCTCCATGTAAATCAACCTATTACCAAAAACCATCCTTCTTATTAAGACACTTTTGCTTGATCCTAGGGTGGTCTAAAAGAACGATTCCAAAGAACTTTGACCTCATTTTCATCATCAGTGATTCTCATTCTATCACAGTGTACTTGATTCTTCCTTCCTGCATATGCATGACTTTCACTCTGTAATGAATGCCTTTCACTTTGCCCACTGGAAAGACAAGACGCCTTCCTGGGCAGAAGACCATGTGCAATCTCTTTGCCCACTCTTCAACCCTCTAATCATTGGAGGTCAGGTTGCTCATAGTTTGACATTATGAAACTGTCAACAGCAGTGTTATCAGCCAAGAGCTGGGTCAATGTAGTGACCAGGTGAGTCTGCGGTTGACATACACTATGAATAATCATGGTCCAGGCACCAATCCCTGTCATACCTCTGAATGTGTGCCAACAAAAAAGGAGAGAGCTGTTAATAACATTGAATAAAGAACTGTGGTAGCACTCTCACTAGCCCAATGATTTAGCCTCCGCTCTGTGTGTGTGTGTGTGTGTGTGTGTGTGTGTGTGTGTGTGTGTGTGTGTATGCGTGTGTGTGTATGGTCAGTCTGCCGTCTTCCTTCTCTGCAGAGGACCAACTTACTTGTAAAGAAGCAAAAGTTCACACTGAGGATGCAAGGGCACACACACACACACACACATACATGCGCACACACACACACGCGTGCACACAGGCACGCATGCACACACACAAACACACATATGTGCACAAGTAAAAAGGAATTTGGTACACAGAACAAAGGATTCTAAAAAAAGGTCTCCTTGCAGACAAGCCATAACAACACAGAACAAAGGATTCTACACACACACAAAATTAAGCTCCTTTGTTGTTGTGTTCATGTAGAGTCTTTTGCATGCTAACTAATTCCCTGGTTTGCTGATTCTCTTTGCAAATACTGTTTTTGAGAACCAGTAAAAATCATGGGGGACCAGTCAAGTTTGTGGGAATTTCAAGCCCTGCTCTGAACTCTGGAATCAAATGATTCAAAGGAGGCCAGAGACAGAGCAATGACAACAGCTTCGGGGAGGCTGCCCTACTCCAGGATAACGTGGAAGAAACAGTTCTGTTGCCAGCATTGGGGCATGTGGAAGGGCATGTCAAAAGGGCAGGAGTCTGTCAGATGATGGCTCTATTCCCTGTTGTTAGAGCCTGCTTGGAGTCTATCTTCTTCTTCTGTATAGGCTTCAACACTGAAGATTCTGACACTTTTAGTGTATGCTGGGTTATTTTGGCATTTCCATAATCCACCAAACTCCGACATGAATATATATGTATCTTTAACATGTATGTGTTATCTTTTTGCATGCATATACACACGGGGGACCTCAGTTTATAGTCTCATCTGAAGGATATTTGTAGAGTGCACAGAATTTGACTCTGGAGAAGTTCACCCATCACTTATCTTCAGCAGACCATGCTTGAATTTGCAGAGCGTGATACGCATGCATTCAGTTGTATGATTTGATGTGTGTGTGTGTGTGTGTGTGTGTGTGTGTGTGTGTGTGGTGTGTGTGTGTGTGTGTGTGTGTGTGAATTCAGTTGTATGATTTGCCTGTTTGTTTTGATGTTGTTTTGCTTTGCGCCGTGTGAAGCCTGTTTTGTAAAGCTTATCCAGGGTATTACCACTAGCAGACGAATTTTTCACAATCGCACATTCAACCCACGGAGATACGCAGTTACCTGCTATCAGCAGCTTTAACTTACAACGGTATGATGCTTATCACTCTAAAGTGCACGTCAGTGTCTCACTAGCAAACAGTCACTCGTAAAAACTGGATGCGTTTTCATGCTCGAGTTGTTACACTGGTTTTTCTCGCGAATGCTGCCATTTTACTTTGAATAGCTCCGCAGATATAAAAGGATTCTGTTACAGAAGAGTTGATTCGAGTGAATATCAGCCAATGTTACTTTCGAACCGGAATAGTATTTTCATGAACCTCAATAGTTATTTTTCAATGTACATGTAGAATAAAATTATTTACTTTATAGATCAATGTTGTGCAAAACTGAGAGCATTCTCTGCAAAATGGCTTTGGAATGCATACAATTTTGACCAACCGAAAAGCGTTTTGTAGGTGCATAAGACAGCTGCGGAATTGTGACGTCACGTCTTTCACATGGTGCTATACATGGCGACATGCGATCAGTTTAGAACATTGCACAAGGAGGCGAAAACTTCAGAGTTCATCAATAAGTTATTGAAGGGAACTGACAACGGGAAGATCGAAGGCCGTCTATCAAACTAATGTGAATTTTTACATAGACAAAAACAACCGAAAACACTGGAGGAGAGTTTGAGAGTCTTCTGATTGAACTGAACCATACGGACATCGGGAGGAAAAACTCCGTCGTGAAAAAAAAAGTGACTGTGTCAACCTGTCGGAATGGCGACAAACGGTATAGACGGCGAATCGAGTGCGGACAGAAATGTGGAAATATGGAAGATCAAAAAATTGATCAAGAGTCTTGAAGCTGCTAGAGGGTAAGCTGATCAGGAAGCTCTGGCTGATAACAAACTTGTCGGTCAGTCTTGAAAAAATTTGGCATGGGTGCCTGGCCGGACAATCTTATGACGTGTTTTGTTTATTGACATCATTTTTGTTGGTTGTGTTTTTCTTATTTCTTCACAGCAATGTGGAGAGCTCGCTGTCACATAGGAGTATTGTTTTTAAAGGAAGAATGTGTGCGAGAACTTCACAGAATCATACGTAGAAAAAGAGAAATATCGGTAAACTTTAATTGTTTCAGCGGTCCTGTCCTGCGAATTCATGCTTTGAGATGACACCTATTCCGTGCCAGTTTTTGTTTTTCAGGCGAAAAAAGGAGTTTTTACAGAAAAAAAAGGAAGACTACTGATCAAAGGACACCAAAATTTGGCCTGTGTCAAATTTCGCTCCCATTTCAGTAACTAAAATAATGACTATAAACCGTAAGTGGAACAGGTGCATCACAGGGTTCATAAAGTCCTTGAGACAATGAGAGTGCATGAAAATGAAAGTCATTGGGTTTGGAAAGGCCCATTTTACTGCCTTGAAAGTCCTTGAAAATCAATACAAACTAGGCACAGTACTTGAAAGTCCTTGAAAATTGCAGCTGGTGCTCTGGGAGTTGTAAAGTATTCTGACAACTGTATGTGTGCCTCTGACCAAGCTTAGCAGTCCGTGTCCTGCTGGGTTTTTTTTTCTTTTTTTCTTCCCCAACTTGATCCAGTAATAGTTTAATATTATGTGTTTTGTCTGTTTAAATTTTTTTTTGCTTGGTTCTTCTTGTTTTTTATTACACAATCCTTGGAGAAGCCAGACAGAGCACATGGGTGATGGTAAGTGAACTCAAGCGTGGTACAGCTGACCTGCCAATTGCCCAATAAGGACTTGATAGGACAAGGCACTAGGCAAAGTATAGGATGGGAAAATAGTGGCAACAACTGCAGAGAACAAAAACTGTTCACCCCAACTATTGTTAATACAATCTTCAAAAAATAAAATATGCCAGCATCTCAATTTAGCTTGGTTACATTCGAACTCAATCTGTTTTGGTTCATTAGTTTTCATTTATGATCTTTTATTTTCTTCTACATAAAGGTAGAACTTAGTGCATACACACATATACATGCGTGCACGCACACACACACACACACTGTCCTGTCTGGTGGACCTGTGAGTGTGATACACAGTACCACTACCAGTCCTTTGATTGCAAGTACAGTGGAATTTAAATAAGGCCGAAATAATGATTCAAATTCCCACAGTAGACCCTCCTGCACTGAACAGGCCCCCAGATCTGTGCTGCAAGATCAAGCTGAGGTGGGGGAGGGGTTCCAAAAATCTTGACTGGCACTACATCATTGTAAAGAAGATGTTGAGACTACAATGTGACATAGTCTACTACACTGTCAGTGCCATTTCTAGAAAGAGTATACGGCGTCCAAAACATCAGCACTCACACAGACTGATGCGTGCACACATGCTTGCCATGACACACAAGCATATTCACATGTGTGCGTGTGCCCACATGCATGCACGACACAGACACACACACACAATGGATGATTTTGAAAATAACTTTGTCTTTTCGTCGATCACCACCATTCTTGTAAGTGTATCGCAAAGAAGCAAGTGCAGTGTTTGTTCCTCCTCAGGGAATCAGGAAGGCGCAGCTGTGTCACAGTAAAGAAAATGTTCCTAAATTGCACTTTTTTCTTTCTTTCTTTTTGTGGAAATCATCAATTTCATCAGTTTTTTTTAAAAAGGGTTTAGAAAAGGTTTTGAATATCCTTAAATTACTGTTTGTTAAAAAGTATTAAATTTTGTCACCAAAACAATGTAACTTAAAAACAAAAATTGGAACATGTATCATTGTATGCTAACATTGTAACAACCACATGTATCATGGAAAAGTACATGACAGGTATTATGGAACAGTTAGGTGCAGGAATTCTTCTCCAGTCATCTGTCATTTGGTATTAACTATATAATATATGTAAGGCATTACTCTCATGTCCAGGGAAGATAATTTAAAACTGAAAGCCAAAGAAAAGGTGTTAATAATTTGATTGCCGTTGAAGCTGTGTGGCTATTAGTATTATTACAGTAGTAGTAATTGGACTTTAACTTCCTGTCAACCAGTGAACCGCATAATCACCTTAGGTTGTAAATCTCATGCCCAGAAATGCAGTACTCTAGTAGTACTTAAAAATGCAGCTGTAAACTTGCACCAGGAGGAAACATGTTTTATTGCAGTCTGGCTGCCCCTCAGAGTTGCACTAGCTGCAGATAAGACTGGGCTACGTTTTGGGGCAGGTGATAATATCCTGTCCCACACACAAGGAAGCTGGTTGCCAGGTTGGCTTACTGTAAAAAGTCCTTACCTCCGCTGAATTCATTGGTACATTTGGTTGTAACTCCTTTTTCTTGCTTTTGTTGGTTGGTTCTTCATCTTTGCTTGGAGTGGAAACATGGCCTTTGTCACTTTGCAGATGTTTATACATAGTTTATAAGTTTTTAAAGGGGAACTGAACTAAAGAAGCATCACCAGCTGTAGGAATGGAATGAAAAGCATGCTCACGCTGGATTGACATAATATTTATTTTGAGTGGGTGTCAAGTTCACACTCCACTGTCCACATTGGCACATGATCATTTATAAATTCATGTGGGTAAAGTTTATGGTCAAACACAAAAGTCAGAAAACAGCTTCATCAGTATACTTACTCAGTCACAGACTAATGTATAGATGTGTAGATCTATCTGTCACATTGTCAGTTACACACTCCTTGTCCAACAGAGTGTTTGGCTAAATCAGTATTACACATTTTAAGAAAGAAAACTGCTTATGCAACTTATGGTGGTGAAAGTGAACCGCTCAAACAATCAATTTAATTGGTCAGATACACAGCTGTCTATACTACTAAGTACTGCTACTAGTAGCCATCCACCTCCCTTCCCCACCACAACATGCATGACATGCCACAGACCCTTTCTGTGCTGTTTGGTTTGATTTTAGGGGTTGTTTTGTGGACCTTCCATTTCCAAATTCCAGTCGGGATTCAAAAGTGCTTACCACTGCAACTGGCACAACTAGGCGCTGCACCATGGCCACTAGTTTATTTATTCATTGGTACAGATTACAGTGTTATTTTCTGTCACATTGTAATTCGTGGTATTTCATTGTTTGTCTTTCCTGTGCAGCAATGGCACCAGTATGATCTCCCTCATCATTCCACCCAAGGACCAGATCGCACGAGTCAACAAAATGCTGGCAGATGAATTTGGTACAGCATCCAACATCAAAAGTCGGGTCAACAGACTGTCCGTACTTGGGGCCATCACCTCAGTACAACAACGGCTAAAACTTTATAATAAAGGTGCGCAAAGCCAAAGGAAGGTGGTGTGGTGTGTTTGCATGTCAAAAGAAAAAAGCAATGGTGTGCTTTTATATTATAATTAGGCAGATTGAAATATTGCAGCTCTTTGATGGATGGCAATTTTACATCCACATGATAAGTGATTGAATCTGTTTATGTTCCTTCGTACTCATCCATGTGATAAATGGTTAGATCTGTTTACGTTTCTTCATACTCATTCATGTGATAAGTGATTGAATCTGTTTACGTTCCTTCATATTGTTCTAGTGTTTAAGTTGTATAACATCAGAGTACTATTGGATGACATGTAATTGAAATATGCTGTCACAATGGAAAGCTCACTTTAAAAAAAAAAACTAGCTGTCAGAGAACGTTGTTTTAACATTTGGCCAGCTCAGTAGCTGGTATGGCTCGATCTGATGTATTGGGAGGGTGGCTGATGTTTGCCAACAAATGTGTGTATGTAAATATTGTATGTTTTGATGTTATTTAAAAAAAACTGAGTCTGAAATGTACAGTAACTTGCCATGGGCTCATTTGAGAAAATGTGCTCAAAGGCCCCACTGTTATTATTATTACTAAGGTAGCTGGGATTGCTCAGCGGTAGACTGCCAGACTTGTGATTGAAACTAACGAATGGTTGCAGGTGCGTGTAGCAGCAGGAAATCTTTTTTTCTCCGGGGTCGGCTTTCTGTGCTGACTCTTATTTCAGTATCTGTTCCACCCCTGTGTTACCACAGTAGCACATAAAATGTGCAAGTGGCAGGTTACAGCTAAAGACCCACGCACCCAGCGTATATGGCTTTGCATAAAATGGCACTCTGAACTGGTGCTTGGTTGTATGGTGCACACAGAACATGCGCTGAAATCGCAGCTGTTTCACATGACTCCAGCCATGTAACAATCAAACAGTGCTTGTAACAATGTAAGTACACCACTTCAGTGGATATAAAAACTTGCTTGGAAAAATGGCTGTGGAGAACAGAGAATAGTGCTATGTAAAAGCAGTCAGCAGTTAATCAACAGACAAACAGTATTTTTTTCTTTTTTACGTACCTTGTTTTTTAATTTGTATAGCATCAGGTTTGTGTTGTTGCAGTCCCACCCAATGGCCTTGTGATATACTGCGGCACCATCATCACAGAAGAAGGGAAGGAGAAGAAAGTCAACATCGACTTTGAACCTTTCAGACCAATCAACACATCCCTCTACCTCTGCGATAACAAATTTCACACAGAGGTACAAACTGAAGCAGATCTTGCATTGCAGATGTTTTTGCCACTCCAGTGGTGCCTTCAGGATAGAAAAGTTGTGTTGTTCTTGTTTGTGGTATATTTTGTTTTGGAAAGATGTACTTTTTTTTCTTCTCCACTTTAATCTCCATTTGTGCATGGGTCTGTATTCATGAAGAAAAAAAATCTCCTAAGTATAGGGATTTTGTGAGCAAAAGACTGTTTCTCTCCATTTTTTAGTCTCCCTCCACTGTCAGACCCGATGCTGATTAACAGTTTGCTGCGGCTGTAGTGTGCATGCACATTGCAGAAAGTTGGTTTACGCTTTTAATTAAATTTTATTTACATTGAGAGGTGTTGAAACTTGGACGGTACAAATTGCACTCAGAATGCTGGCCAGATGTGTGGTTAGGATAGACAAATGCAGTTGTTGTTTTTGTCAAGGCATTACATATGTTATATGCTTAAGTGAATGAGTCACACAGCATCTGTGTAGGTTTTTGTATTGAGTTGAACCATATGAAAAAGTTGTGAATATATGAAATTTGTTTTAATTTTTATTGTGAATCTGTTCAGCGCTTTCTCTTTATTTATTTATTATTATGCTGATGGCTTATACCTATGATTTGGCTGTGTGTATGTCTAGTAATATTTTGCTAAACTGGTTTTGTTGCTGTTGTTTCGCACTCTTAGGCTCTCACAGCCTTGCTAGCAGATGACAACAAGTTTGGCTTCATTGTGATGGATGGAAACGGCGCCTTGTTTGGAACTTTGTCAGGGAACACAAGAGAAGTTTTACACAAGTTCACAGTTGATCTCCCGAAGAAGCATGGTATGATTAATTAATGACACGCAAAGACATCTGTTAGTTAGTGGACACTGAGGATTGATGGTTGTTGAAATTGACAAGTTTGGTCATTGCAAGTTTGTCAAAAAACACACATTTGTTGATTGTTTTGTTGAGCTTATGGTACTTGGTCTGTTCAGTGAAAGAAATATTTCTTTTTAATGATTATGAAAAGTGCAAATGAATCAGAAGTTTGCTAGTTCAACATAAGCTTACTGATTTGAATGAATATATTATGTGTACTGGACAAATGGAATGCTCTTCCAAGAATACACCCAAAACATTTTCCAACTGTGGTCGTATTCCTGTGCACACTCTCTTACACACACACACACTATCTTGCCTCACACACTTTCCAATGCACACACTCTGTCTCTGTCTGTCTGTCTGTCTGTCTGTCTCACACACACATACACTTTTGAAAAGAAATGTGCTGTCAAATGAACCATGCTAAAACAGGACATTGTTTGTGATGACCAGGCAGAGGAGGTCAGTCGGCACTGCGTTTTGCTCGACTGCGCATGGAGAAGCGACACAACTATGTACGCAAAGTGGCAGAAGTGGCAGTCCAGCTGTTCATCACCAACGACAAACCCAACATCTCAGGCCTGGTCCTGGCTGGTTCAGCTGACTTCAAGACAGAGCTCAGCCAGTCAGACATGTTTGACCCAGTAAGTACGGGACAAACATGCACGCTGCTTTCATTTGTCTGTAGTTGCTCATAAATTAATGAATGAAAATAAATGAAATGAATAAAAACATTACATACATACGTATTTAAATATCTGTGGTATGCAAACTAATGCATGTTCACAGCTCCATGTGCATGCTAAACAGTACAAGAACATTTGAACAACAGTACAGCCCTCAGAAACACCCCACCAGACTTGATACGGAAGTGTAAGCGTATGACTGACTATGCGTGCAATGTTACAATTACACAGTGAGGCCCTAATCAAAGACTACCCTGATGAGACACCAGCCCTCTTGTAAGATCACTTTATTGGAAACCTTGCTGTTCATACTGCCATGGGAAAAGCATATTTTGGATTTTTAGTATTTCATTGTCCCCTGTGGCAGATTTGGGTCACCTTTCCGGAGTAAGGCACAGTTACCACAAGAGCCACACGACCCATTTTTTATTTGTGTGTCCAAACAATATGGATTCCAATGTTTGGGATTTTTAACATGCACACAGATGTTGATGCGTGCAGTTGCACACCAGGGCTGTACGGACACTGTAAGAGAGTCTGCACTGAAAGTTGGCTCTGGGAGAAAAATCCTTTGCTGCACTGGGGATTTGAACTTGCATCAGTATTATGCCAGGCTCTTCAGTCAGACGCTCTGCCCACTGAACAATCCCCACCCATATTCATAGAGAAAATAAGCCGGTGCATTTTGGGCTGATGCTGAACTTGTAATCTTTGTAACAATAGCATGCATGGCATTTCACAAAGTGTTTCCATGTTCATGTGATTTGACAGAGGTTTGCTCTTTCTGTTTGTTTTTGGTCATGGATCTCTAGGCGGATAATTTTCTGCACAGTTGGCAAGTTACAGTTGCTGCCCTTTGATCAATTGGCTGCAAATGATAATTGCTTCAGCACCGGAATATTTTCATTTGTCTGTCTTTGCATTGATCTTGTTGTGGGGCAGTGCCCATTTTTGGGATGCACACCAGTACCACTGTTACAGTATTTGTGAGCCTAGGTATTAAGTGAGACAGGCATTACCCATTTTTTGGATGCATGCTGGTACCACTTAGTGAACCTAGGTATTCTCATTGGGAGCTTTTCTGCATCAAGTGACATGCCATTCCAGTGCATGATTGTGGACAGAGAACATTAAGTGAAGTGGTGGTAATTAGTGTTCTTGGAAAAAATGCTGCGATGCTGCACTTCCCAGTGGTCATTTTTTCTGCATTTTGAAGAAGCTGAATCAGACAGGCACCACCCATTTGGGGGGATCTAGGATTTTTGTTTCTTTTCTTTGGTATTCTCCATCTGGTAGTGTATGGCTTTTAGCAGAACCAGAAGGATCAAATTCTCACTGTTACAATTGTGTGTACAATGTTGGTGTTCTTTGTCAACAGCGGTTGCAAACCAAAGTCATCAAAATCGTGGATGTGTCTTATGGTGGCGAAAATGGGTTCAACCAAGCAATCGAACTGGCCTCAGATGCCTTGGCAAACGTCAAGTTCATTCAGGAGAAGAAGCTTATTGGTAAGTCGGATAAAAGTGGTCGTTTGAACAAATTTTGTTTTGTTTTGTGTCCTGCTTTTTAAGCAAGAAGTCTCTTTTCCTCCAGCTTTTAATGCTTTATCAACTTTTAGTACTCCAAATGTTGTCTGTGGTTTTACTTTACTGGCAACATGTAAGACTGAAAAAACATTCTTCTGGCAGTAGCTTTGTTGGGTTTTTTCTTTGTCATGGGATAGATATGGTGGGTAACAGCTATGCACTTCAGATGTAAGGCACAGAAGTGCCAACTGGGGAAGGGAGGGTTGGATTGGCTTGCCAAGATATGGAAGGAACAATGTGCTTTTTGAATTAAAGTGGTAACATTTTTCAGCAAATATGATATTAACATTCCAACCTTTTATTTTTATTTTTAGCTGGTCCATTCCATAAAACAAATACTTGATGCAGCTGTGTGTGGGGTCATACACAGATGACTGCATGGATTTGTTGTTTTATTCCGTTGTTTATGTTGTTCCAGAACAACACAACCATGATGAGACAGGATTTGATAAATGCCTGTCCACAAGAAATGGTTGTTGTTTGGACCAGGACCTGTCCATCGTGGAAAAGGAAGACAGTGTTTGACATTCAGATTTTGCTATGTTTGTGTGTTCAGGGCGATACTTTGATGAGATCAGCCAAGACACAGGAAAGTACTGCTTTGGTGTGGACGACACGTTGAGGGCACTAGAAATGGGTGCTGTCGACATCCTCATTGTCTGGGAGAATATTGACATTCAGCGATTTGTTCTTAAAAACCATACAACAGATGGTAAGCTTTGTTTTTCATTTGTTTTCTTTTTTGACTTGTGAGAAAAGGGTGAATCTGAAAAATGAGGTCATTGTCAGGCCAACCATCTTTCCTTTGCAGTCATTTGTCACTTAGTAATTTGACTGGTGCAATGAGTAATAATTCAATCTTTACATGGCCCACTGTGAAAACAAAATTTACATGTGTTGATTTTTTTCATACTTATAAAAAAATTTGCATTAGATGTAGAGTGGTATGTGTCTATAGAGGCATGAACGCATATGCACACACACACACACACAAAAAGATGATGATTTCGTAACTAAGGCTGCTCATTCTTAACTTGAAGACAATTCAAGAAAAAAGGGTTAGTAGCATTTGGTTTCCCCAAAATAACAGAACAAGGAAATCATATTTTGGGCACAACTGTGCTCATGTTGAAAGGTATATAGGCAGACATTTTGCTCTTTTTATGAATTAGACAGGTTGCTTGCTGACTATAAAATTGAGTACTGCATGCAACACCAGAGTTTGTCATAGCTATGCTTTGTTTGCAGAGGAGCGGATCTTGTTCTTGAGGCCAGAGCAGGAAAAAGACAAAACACACTTTACAGACAAAGAGGTATGTCCTTTTTTCTTTTCTTGATGGGGGTTAAAAGCTGGAGTAAAGCTGGGTCAAGAAGTTGCTGCTGTAGCATTCCTCAGGAGAGTGCCCTTGGTGTTCATGCCATTGTTGGTATGTGACAGCCCCCTGGCTTGGGGGCCTAGGGGAGAGCACCCTTGGTGTTCATGCCAGTGTCGGCATGTTGTGACACAGCCCAAGCCATGGCAGGGGGCCAAGATGTAGTCTGTCATTTTTCTTTTGTAGTAATTCTTTTACTTGAAGGTTAAGTTTCTTCTCCTCCCCCCTTTTTTAGTTCTTTGCTTCTTTTTTCTTCTTCAGAATTTGTGTTTTGTAGAGATGTATGAACAAAGAACCATTCTGTTCAGCTGTGCAGTTCAGACCATATCAAAGTGTTTTATTAATTTTCTGCAGCCTTTATTTTTTTTTAATGGATCTTGAATCACCAGTGGAGTTGCATTTTGCGCATAGGCCTTGTGTTACACTTTCGTCCCAGCTTGGATGCAAAGGGGGTGGGATATTTTGGCAAAACCTTTGACCTGTACCACCCAGGTTCTTTTCTTGTTTATGTTGGGAAAATTCACCTTCAGTGTGCCATGTGTGTGTGTGCATGCATCTGTCATATTGTACGAATGCTAGTTATCTTTTTATTTTTGTATAAATGGACACTTTGTCTGATCATATATGATCCATCTTTGCTTTTCCAGGGGAGGTTTTTGGGGTGGTATTGTTGCATAAATTTGTATTTTTGTGTGTGTGCTTTTTGTACAAGAATATCTGTTCATACCTGGTGCTGTGAGCATGTAGTTGTCAATGTTTATGATGCTGTACAGGACCATTAGCTCCTAATTTTGTTATAGGTATAACACTAAAAGGGTTGTTATTATTAGTAGTAGTATTACACATCAGCACGTGTGTTGTGAGTCACTGCGGCCTAGGGCACAGAATTGAAAGGGCAGCCAACTCAAGCATCACTAGCCCTGTCAATGGGAATGAAATAAAAAATATACACACAGCAATATTTCATTCAATTTCTTGTTCTGATTGGGAAAAAAGAACAAGAAGAAAAGACATTTGCAAGTCTAGAAAACACAACCGTGAATACTGCCATTTTGTGGCTAGCAGTCTGTGTTAGTGACATCATAAACTAGGCTAGCGAAAGGAGCATGTGTAGCAGAAATACCAAGTATGTTGGTCAAGAGTGAACCAGCATGGCTGTGCCCTGTGGAGATCAGTTTTAAAACAAGAACATACTTTGTATAAATATTGATAGAACAACCAAAAAGGCATGCACATTTCCAGCTTGGTTGGTTCTTTGGTTCAGTTTCCCTCGAATTGCCTTTTCTGGACAAAATGAAGAAAGAGCGTTTTGACTTGGGGTTGGTCCAACTTGAAGCAGGAGCAAGTTGTGTAACTGGCTAAAGGCCCTGGTCATGCTTCTGTCGTTTCAGACGGGAGTGGAGATGGAGCTGATGGAACAGATGCCGCTGTTGGAGTGGTTTGCCAACAACTACAAAAACTTTGGTGGGTAACTCTGTGCCCCTGCTACCGTGGTTTGACAACAGCTGGAAAAAATTAATTGTCGTGGGTAGTTTGGCTGGATTTTTTTCTGTAGAACTCTGCCCCTGTGACTGTGGTTTGACAACAGCTTTTTTTTAAAAACTGTCATGGGTAGTTTGGCTGGATTTTTTTGTGTAGAACTCTACCCCTGCTACTGTGGTTTGACAACAGCTTCAAAAAAACTGTCATGGGGCAGTTAGCTGATTTTATTTCTGTATAATTTTACCAGGAAAGTGCAGTGCACAGGATCTCAGTGTTTACCTCGTCCCAAAAATAAACATAGCTCTTTGAGACTAACTTGGGAAAGGAAGGCAGGGGGTTACTGCTCATACTGCCTTGTGAACCATCAAACTATCACTCCTAAATCTCCTGCGTCTGTGTCTTAACTGCTGAGACACACCACCTTAGTCTCTGATCAGAGTGGTCACTTTCAGGTAACAGTAAAAGGGTGCTGGAGAAAGGGTCAAGAGGTTATGACGCAAACCTGCTGGTTCTGAAGTTGCAACTTATTGCCTCTGTCTTGTTGCAGCTTGTCTCTGGTTTGTCTTCCAAATGAGACATAATACCCATCACCCGTGAGAGGGGTTGGTAGGATAACTAGTCTCCATTACAAGCAAAATCATATTAGCTGGTGTGCAGCAAAATCAGATTCTGGTTTTTAGAGGTGGTCTGTATGTCAACATTTTAAAAGTATTTGCACAGTGGGAGAGTAAGACTGATGCAAAAGATGTGAACAGTAAAGTCGCCTTAATGACCTGGTTTGAATTGGTTTTTTGTTAAATCTTGTCCTGATAACTCAATTTATTTTTGGAGAAATTACCCTTTTTGACAGCTCAGACAGTGTTTTTAGTTAACCATAGAGAAATTTAAATATCAGTAGACAATGGTCACATTTTTTGGTTTGAACCCTGTCGTCACATGCGCTTGATGTTGAACCATTTGTTTCAGGCGCTACTTTGGAGATCATCACTGACAAATCTCAAGAAGGAGCACAGTTTGTAAAGGGCTTCGGAGGAATTGGAGGTGAGCAAACATTGCTGTTTAGAGTCCACCGCTGGCCTCTTTTTCTGTAGGGTTAGTCATTTCAACAGTCTCCAGTGACGGAGAACATTTTTGCACACCGCACCAGCAGGTGAATGGTGACGAGTAAAATGTAATATCTGTCACATTTTACTTGGGGAAATGACACCAACTTGCTTCCTTGGCAGTACTCATTTTGGTGGGATGGGGGGAGGGATTATTAATAATGGGAGGAGATTAAAAATAAATGTAATGCTTTGGGAAATTATATTTTTATTGTTGTTCTTTGTGTTCTATATGTAGCAGACAATTCTTTTTGCATCCAATGCAATTGGGAGTCAGTCATTATGATTATCGTTACTTAGTTTATGGCTGATCCTTTCCGTCTTACAACTTTGTGTAACAAGGAACAAAGCGTGTGACTTTATCACACACAAAATGACTGTGGTAGAATGTTAGATTGTGTCCATTTATATCAACCCATTCTAAATGTGTTTCTTTTCTCTCTTTTTTCCTCACAGGCATCCTGCGGTACCAAGTGGATTTTCAGTTGATGGAACCCATGATCAATGACTTTGATGACTTTGATTTGGATGACTACTAATTGGTTGGATGTGATTGGTTGCTCCTGGCATGGGCTTCCGCTCAGGGCAAATGATGGGCACGTTCGCCACAGCCACACGTCCTTGATACAATATCAGCAAATTTTGGGCCACTGGAGGGGGGCTGTTCCCCACCCACCTGCAGCATCTGCACACGCCCCAGAGGGATAGAAATTAGAGGGCTTGACTGACGGCGGTCAGAAGTAACTGGACACAGTTGTTTCAGTCAGGTTTGGCACTGGGTGGGGGTCGGGCTGATGCGGGTGTTTTTGATTATCTGGTCACGGCCTTGCATGATCAAGGCCATGAAATGTCAAGGTCACGAACGTTATTTTGCGACTGCTGCCTGCAGCTTCTGTCAAGCGTGTTGAGCATGCTGACGGATGGGCAGTAGGCTGCACGTCACACAAGACTTGCCAGGAGTCTTCCCTTCCCCCTGTAATGTACAGTTGATGTGGATGATAACCTGTTTCTCAATCAGTTATGCAATGGAGCGTGGCTAGTCCTCAGTGGCAAGCTGTTCACCATGTTGTGGTGTGGGGGCTGAAGGTCTGGATGTGTGTCTCTGCCCTGCTCTTAAGCAGTCATTTTAGTACGGGGGTGGTGGTGGGGGGGGTAAAGTCGAAAGAAGGTCGGGGGTATGGGGATTTAATTGATGGGGTTTAAGACTTGTCTTGTGCCTGTTGGGTGCTTCTTCCTCATAATCAGTGATCCATACAGTCTCAGTTTAGAAGAAAGTGATGTTTTGGAGTTGTCTGTTGAAAAGTATATGTTCAAGGCAATGAACTGACACCATCCGGGTCACGATAAGTGACTTGTACAGTAGTGGCACCACAGCCAGTGGTAAGTGGTGTCAACCATGGGTGATTCCAGTGAGGGAGACAAACTGCAGTCCAGGTCTGGGCATTGCAATGCAAACCACCATCAGCTGCTTGTAATCATGCCTTTTCACTGCAGACTCTCATTCCCAGTGCGCACTTCGTTTGCAGATATTTCTTCATTTTGTTTGCAATCATGCAGTTGTTTGCTGCTATCCTAGAAAAAGGTGATCCATGTGAAGGCAAGGGCTGGCCATCATGCTATCTGAGTATCTCGATCTCCCCTTAATCAAGCTTTCCTTTTATTTTGTTTCTATAGCTTTTATCTTCAAGGTACCAGTGTCTCACAGTGACCTTCATGCTGTCACTGTGACTTCTGATGATCAAGGTGCCAAAATGTAAGACGAAAAGGGGCTGAGATGTAGTGACTGCGCTAATTGTTATGGTGTTATTAATCTCAAGTGGTCAAGCTTCTTGATGGAAAAGAAGTTGGGGGGGGGGGGGGGGGCTACATATTGATTATTCTCTCTGGGATGTGTGTGGAGGCTGTGAGTGTTACGCTGCAGTGTGGTGACTGGCCGGTCGCAATCTGTGGATGATGGGGTCAGCCAGCCAATGTATTGAGAAAAGAAAAGAAATCTCCTATGCATCTTATTTTGACTTCAGGCGCAGGTGTTTTATATTTGTGGCCTGCACACACCTTGACTGTCACTGCTACCAACCAAGCTTGATTTGGGGGAAGAGAAAATAATGATTTATGGGTATTTTTTATTATTGTTTTGCATTTACATCTTCTTCTTCTTTTTTGTCCTTTTTTTTTTTTTTTTTTTTTTCTCCGGCAATATTCTCATAGAGGGTTGAAATTCTTCAATCCGCCACTGTACATTCTTGAGACAAGTCGGTGGCATTTGATTTCCCAAGATCAAACGAAATATTACAATCCATATATATATCACTGTACAATCTGAGAGCTGTTGAATAATGAGTTAACACCTTTGTCAATTTTCTGAATGATGATGCTCATTAAAAGAATTCAAGGATGGGATTTCAGTAGTTTTTGCGGTTTACTTTGACAATGTGTGCGTGCGTGAGAGAAAGGGTGTGACAGAGAGTGTGAGTGTGTTGCTTGCACATAGAATGCAAACTAACTGTTTATTTTTAATAAAAGAGCGATGGCATGTCCAATCTAGATTGTTTTCCACAGTTCCATTCTGATGGATAAGCAACCTGCCATATTCTTAAGGTTCATATGTTTTCCACAGTTCCATTCTGATGGATAAGCAACCTGCCATATTCTTAAGGTTCATATGTTTTCCACAGTTCCATTCTGATGGATAAGCAACCTGTCATATTCTTACGGTTCATCTACAAACGAGTAAAAGTATTCAGTTCTGACGTTCATCCCACTTCTCTTCTTGTTGGCACTGCCGACATCTCGTTCACGACCTGTGCTCGCAAACTTGATTCACGATTGATGATGAAGTGATGCTTAATGTCCTCAGATGTCAGTTGACATATTAGGGACAAGCTGTGACCAATGCCGAAGCATGGTTCAATAAATCTTTACGTCCACGGAAGCCAGAAGGCTCGTTAGGACGGACAGCCCCGGACGGCCACCTCGACTCTCGCACAGCTCCTGAACTATGATTCACGATTTCACATACAGTGACTCTTGACAAGCACATTTCAACCGTCTGCCGTTCTGCTTACCTGGAAATCAGACGAGTCGGATCTGTCCGTCAGTACCTGACTGTTGAAGCAACCATAACTCCTCTGTGCCTTTGTTCTCTCCAAGTTAAGACTATTGTAATTATCTTCTATCTGGCTGCCCGTTTAACCTCAGTAGAATACAGAATGTTCAGAACCCTGAAATGAAACTGGTTTTTAAAGCACGCAAACGTGAAGTAGCCTCTTCTTTAAGCTCTTCATTACTTGCCGTCCGAGTCGGAATAGACTACAAAATGTCGACTATCTTTCACAACTTAACTCTCTGACTCGTCTCCTGCCCATCTGTGTGACCTCGCTGTGTACACCCCTTCTAGGCAGCTTCGTTCTTCTGCAGACACACGGATACTTCGTATCTCCCATGTTAAAAACTTTTGGCTAACGATCTTTCTCTTACTGTACTCCAAAGCAGTGGAATTC
>JABMCL010000752.1:220000-230000 GCA_018857735.1 Alviniconcha marisindica
GAGAACAGTGAATCAGAACTGTACTCAGTCGTAGACGGTCAATGTGCGCGCCCGGCGACTCGTCCTGGTCGTGTAACTGCCAGGCAACACAGACCACGGCCCCGGTCGTTCCGGCCTACGCTAAATCCAAGTCAGGTCAGTCACGCGGCCACAGTGAGAGGGCGGAAGGGGGGGGGGGGTGAGGGGTCTGTGGACTTCAGTCGTCCTTCACAATTAATGAAACATTGAAACGGCTCTCATCGCTGCCCATCTTAATGCAGGAGTCATTCTGGTGGTGACACTGTAGTGATAATTATATAATCTACCTCCCCCCCCCCCCCCCCACCACCACCACCACCTCCATACCCCCTTCTTCCCGTCCCTAATAAGTCTTGTGGTTTCTGTGCACGTTAAGCATCATGTTTACTTACTGACGTCACTGGCAGTGTCTGACGGCCACAGAGCGGACCGATCTATGGTCTGACCAGTGGTCAGTTGCAGCTGTACAGCGGTGCTGTTAGTGTTAGGCTACACAGTGGGAGACCGTTTTCTGTTAGTGTTAACCCAAGTCGTTCAGTTCTCCTTCGATCTGTATTTCAGGTCCAGTCTGGACTGACTCACAGTTCAACCGGCAGCGGCGGCTTTCAAGAAGACTGGCATTGTTTGTCAAGAAGTGCATGATGGCCGGACTATTTTGGTGTCAGCTTCCCGTCATCTGGCACACAACTCCGAGCTCAAACTCTAAGCACTGGTTTACGACATCCGTCCTTCAACCACTGCCGTATTTAGTTACGCCATAGCGTCCAGAAAACTGTCAGCTAACGAGCAGTTTTTTGTTGGTGTTCAAACAGTAGTATGTTTGTTACAAACAACTCAGATAAAACAAGGACTGTTATTTATAGCCGCCAACAAAGTTTACACCAGCACAAATAAAACCACAATCGTTTGAATCGAGACGGAACTCTTTTTTGCCCGGGGTGGACGCGTCTCATGTTTACGTGCGTGCTTTGGCGCTAGGTTGCTTCTACAGTCATATTAGTACCCGAACCTTTCGCGGAGGGCGCTGACCGCGTCGGTGGACAGCTACGCGGAGATAAAGAGTGCCCCTTCAGTGGCGTAACCAAATCTGGCAGGGTTTGGAGGAAGGTGCCGGAAAGCGACGCTCAGAGCTGACACTATGACTAGTGATGGACACGGTCCGAGCATCGCTTTCCGGCACCTTCCTCCAACTGACTCCGCCTCCACAACTGGTTACACCGGTTCAGTTTATTTTGCTTAATGTCCTCAGATGCTAAAGAGCATCAGTATTAGGGACAACCTGTAGAATGATCTTGTCAGGTTACACCAATGACTGAAGGGGCACTCTTTATCTCCGCGCAACTGTCCACCGACGCTGTAAGCGCTCTGTCAAAGGTTTGGGTTAATAAGACGGTGGAAGCAACGTCGAGTAGACTGTGAGTTCAGGAGCCGGCTCAGTGTGAAAGTCGAGGTGGCCGTCCTGGGCTTTCCGTCCTAATGATCGAGCCTTACGGTTTCTGTGGACGTAAAGCAACATTGAACCATGCTTCGGCATTGGTCACAGTTTGTCCCTAATATGTCAACCGACAACTCCGAGGACATGAAGCTCTACATCATCATCACACTCTCCGTCTGTCTCTGTCTGTCTCTGTTTTTGTCTCTGTCTGTCTGTCTGACTGTCTGTCTGTCTCTCAGAGTTCACTGAGGAGCTGTGTCAGTGAAAGTCGAGGTGGCCGTCCTGGGCTTTCCGTCCTAATGAGCCTTACGGTTTCTGTGGACGTAAAGCAACATTGAACCATGTTTCGGCATTGGTCACAGTTTGTCCCTAACATGTCAGCCGACATCCGAGGACATGAAGCTCTACGTCATCATCACCACTCTCTGTCTGTCTGTCTGTCTGTCTCTCTCTCTCTCTCTCTCTCTCTCTGCCGACATGTAGACAGGAAGAGGCTTGACACCAGAGGCAACCTGCATGTCCGAACGGTTGGAGGAGCCACAGCGGGAGACATTGCGGCCTGCCTGCTGAACCAGTCGTCGCGGGCAGACACAAAGCATGTCGTCGTGCATATCGGGACTAATGACTGCTCAAGAGACAGCGACTACAACAAGCAGCTGGTCATGGTCAGCTTTCAGGCCCTTGCCAAGCAACTGGTAAGGGTCTTCCCCAAAGCTGCCGTGGCCTTCACCTCCATTTTGCCCAAGAGAAGTGGGCATACGCTCGCCACAGAGGAGGCAAACAAAATGTTGAAAGACATGTGCTCCTCTTGTGGCTTTGAGCTCCTACACCATCCGCTACTCGGAGGTTCGACTCGGTCCCTCCAGAAACAGCTGTATACCGACGAGGTGCATTTGAATCAGCGAGGACTGGCGACCCTCCTGAGAAGCATCACTGCCTTCCTCTCTCGGAGTCGGGGCGGCTGCTCGCCCATCCCGAAGGAGAGATAGCGGCATTCTGCCAGGCTCTACAGTGTTGTGGCAAGGGGCGGTGGAGTTGACCAGCTGAGAAGAGGATCGGCTTCTCTGCCAGTGTCGCATACCATGTCACAACGGCAAGAGCTTCGAGTGCAAGACTCTCAAAGAAAAACGGACTCAGCGCCGCGGCTGCAAGACCACCAGGACAACCAGCAACCCCAGCCTCGTGACGGTTTTGGCCACGGTGCTGATCCGCACCACACGCCACCACCCGCATTCCCGCCATTCCTCCAGTGGCGGCACTCTGGCGGTCCACCCTTGCCGCCGACACTGCCTCCCTTCCCCTTCCAGACTCCCTGGAACTTTAACCCCTATCACCCCTGGACCCCACACTTTCCCCAGCAGCGTCTGTTGCAGACACCCCCCAGCTATTTTTGATCCATGTTATCTTAGCGTGTGATCAAGCGTCGTAGGCTCCTCCGCTCGTTAGTTTGTACGTTGAATTGCAACCGGACACTGTTGTAATTGCCGAGTAACCAGCATTTGTTCTGATCGTGTGTGCTGACATTTGTTACTGTCAGTGCCTGCTGTGTGTAACCAGTGCCCAACATTTTGTTAATAGTTACACAGTTTGTGTGACATTCGGGGATTTCTTTTAGCCTAAACTGATCCAACCAGGTGGACTTTGCACGTGGATTGCTCAGGTTAAATATTCCATTAGTAGTTTGTAGCGTTTAATCTCTTGCTGCTTTTTATCCTTTCTCTGTTTCGGAATTGCGTGTTATTTGATTTATTTGTGTAGTTTTAACGTTTTCTTTACATCCATTGTTTTATTGTAATGTTGCGTGTAGGTCATCAAAATGTATACCATCTGCACAATAAGGTCCTTGATTTGAGTGTATTCCTTAACCAGTCAGCACCGAACTACAATCTGTTTGGTGTTACGGAATCAAGACTAGACTTCAGAATTTCTGACCAGGATGTTAATATCCCAGACTATCGCATACAAAGAAAAGACTCAACTGCCATTGGCCAGACTGGTATTGCAGTCTACATACATGACTCCATAGCAGACATCACACATAGACGTCATGACCTTGAAAGTGACTGTGTGGAGTGTATTTGGCTCGAGCTAAAACCGAATGCAAACGCCCCATCTCTTTTTGTATGCTTCTTGTATAGAAACCCTTCAGTTTGTTATGAGTGGTTCGATGACTTTGTACAGATGATAGACAATCTCCGCGCTGCAAAACCTCATGCCGACATTCTTTTATTAGGAGATTTTAATATTGATTTGCTGAAACCACACTCCTCTTGGGACTCTACTATTACACTGCTGGGCCTAACCCAACTTATAGAGTCACCAACAAGAATTACACCGACATCTGCCACACTGATTGATCATATATATACAAACAACCCAGATGCATTCACTGATGTCAGTGTATCTGACCTAAGCATCAGTGACCATTGTCCCATCTCCTGTACGAAATCTGTTAAACTTTCAAAATGTAAACTCAAAACCCATTCTCTTATATCATTTAGATCGTTCAAGCACTTTAATAAAACAGCATTTTGTGCTGACCTGAATTGTGCCCCTTTTATTTCGGTCCTGAATTATACTGACCCCGAAGAAGCTTTGTCGATGTGGTACAGTGTGTACCTCAGTGTAATCAACAGACACGCGCCACTGAAGCACAAGCGCGTCAAACATCCCAAATTACCACCCTGGCTTAACAAAGATGTAATGCAGCTAATGGCTGAGCGAGACAAACTAAAGAAAGAAAAACGTTTTTCAGAATATAAGAAGCTAAGAAATAAAATAAAAAATCAGGTGAGAAAAGCAAAAAAGGACTATTTCCAGAAACTCATTGAGCGAGATAAAAATATTTCGACTGTGTGGCGTGCTCTAAATACATTCACGAAAGGGAGCCAGTCTCATTCTGCCGATATCCCAAAGAACCTAACGGCTGATAAATTCAATAATCACTTCCTTTCTGTGGCAGAATGTTTGGCAAAACCACGATCGGATGATGTATATGACTCTGAATGCTCAGATATTCTACATGAATTTTGCGAGCGAAAAACACGAGGGCAGGAGCCATTTGTCATCCCATATATTTCCATTCCAGAACTCGGTAAATATATATCCAAACTGGATAACAAAAAGTCGTCTGGACCCGATGGCATTAGTAACCACTTACTTAAATTGTCAATGCCTTACATAATAGACTCACTTACTTACATTTTTAATCTATGCATCGAGAAAAACCATTATCCATCTGAGTTTAAGAAAGCAAAAGTGGTCCCATTGTCAAAAACTCGCGACAAGACAAATTTGACTGACTACAGACCAATATCACTGTTATCTGTCCTGTCCAAACTCCTCGAAAAGCATGTGCATGTGCAGTTAAATGATTATTTGGAAAAACACCTACTCATTCACCCCTTTTCCCGTCTGGTTTTCGATGTAAACACTCTTGCAATACCGCATTAGTACGGCTTACACATTCTTGGCTGACAGCGATGAACAGATCTGAGGTGTCTGGCGTGATATTCCTAGACCTGAAAAAGGCCTTTGACCTTGTGGATCACAATATCATGATGTACAAGCTTGGATGCTACCTTCAGAATTCAAGTTCTCTACCGTTTTTCAAATCGTATCTTGAAGGCAGAACGCAAAGTGTTTTCCTCCATGGCTCATATTCTTCTGAAGGCTCTGTAAAGTTTGGGGTACCACAAGGATCTGTCCTAGGGCCTATTCTGTTTAGTATTTTTATCAATGACCTACCATTGCATGTAACGAATATTTCTGTTGCTTGCGACATGTTAGCAGACGACACAACACTCCACACATCCGGAAAAGATATTATGCAGGTAGAACACACCTTACAGGAAAGCTTAGACCAGGTCTCATGTTGGTGCGACAATAATTCTATGGTCATCAATCCAAAGAAAACCCACTCTATGACAATCGCTACAAGGCAGAAGCATCAGCTGTTACCTTTATCGCTTGATCTGTTACTACATGGAGTGAAAGTTGAACAAGTGGCAGAACACCGACTTTTAGGAATAATTATAGACAACAAACTTCGGTGGGATACACATACTGACACACTGTGCAAAACACTCTCTAAGCGTGTCTTCCTTCTATCTAAGCTAAAGTACATTGTTGACACTGATACTTTAAAGCTTTTCTTCAATGCCCACATTAAATCCCACATTGACTACGCATCCGTAGTGTGGGGCGGCTGTAGTGATGCTCTCAAAAAACGATTAAATTCTCTACTAAGAAGATCCGGAAAGCTAATCCTTCCAGATAAAATCTAACCACTGACCAGAAACTGAATAAGATAGGAATATTGAACCTTCACAAACAACTGGACTACAACAAGGGTGTTTTTATGTATAGGGCACTTACCAACAATGCGCCAGTGTACATATCTAGCTTGTACAAAGCTCCCCACTCTAGCTCCAGAAACAACTACCTTCAGTTACCAAAGCCAAGAACAGATTTATTCAAAACAAGCATGGCCTTTTCTGGTGCCCTGTTTTGGAATAGTCTTCCAGTGCACCTCAGATCATGTCACTCACTCAGCTCCTTCAAGAAAAACCTCCGTGAGCACCTTAACACAACCGTATAAGACAGCTTATAACCCCCCCCCCCCCCCCCCCCCCCCACCCCCCTCATTTTACTCTGTAGACCAGTGCTTGCAATACAGATGCCGGTATCATCGTTTATCACATCACTGAAAAGTGATTTACTGTTGCTACCGCGCTGTGTGTGTGTGTGTGTGTGTGTGTGTGTGTCTGTGTCTGTGTGTGAGTGAATGCAGCATTGCCTACTGTGATTTATGATCTGATCAACATTTTTTCTTTTCTTTTTCTTCTTCTTCTTCTCCCCCCCCCCCCCCCCCCCCCCTCCCCCCACGTACCACTGAACCATGTTATGTTTTCGTGATTTACAAATAATTGCGAGATACGTCAACACCATTTTTGCTATGTATACATCTTATTTATTCATTGTCATTTCAAAGTGTTTTCAATGATTTTGCTGTTCCTGTATGTTTATTACTATTAATAGTGGTAGTATTATATTTTATTTGTTTATATATTGTTTATCCTGTTTAAATATTAATCGAGTTTGTCAAACATTTTAATTTTTATATTTATATAATTGTTTCTCCAGTTTTCACTTATTCGATAGCTTAGCAAGGACTAGTTGTTAGGCAAGTCTAAATGAACCTAAACTACAATCCTTGGAAAATAAAGTTTTCGAGTTCGAGTTCGAGTTCTCTCGCTGTCTCAAAGTATTTTCACTGATTTTGCTGTTCCTGTATGTTTATTACTATTCATAGGGGTAGTGTTATATTTTATTTGTTTGTATATTGTTTATCATGTTTAAATATTAATCGAGTTTGTAAAGTTTTTTTGTTTTTTGTTTTTGTTTTCATATAATTGTTTCTCCATGTTTCGCTTATTCAGTAGTTTAGCAAGGACTAGTTGTTAGACAGGTCTAAATGAACCTAAACTACAATCCTTGGAAAATAAAGTTTTCGAGTTCGAGTTCGAGTTCTCTCTCTCTCTCTCTCTCTCTCTCTCTCAGAGTTCACGGAGGAGCTGTGTCAGTGAAAGTCGAGGTGGCCGTCCTGGGCTTTCCGTCCTAATGAGCCTTACGGTTTCTGTGGACGTAAAGCAACATTGAACCATGCTTCGGCATTGGTCACTTTTTGTCCCTAATATGTCAGCCGACATCCGAGGACATGAAGCTCTACATCACCATCACCACTCTCTGTCTGTCTCTGTCTTTGTCTCTGTCTGTCTGTCTGTCTGCCCCCCCCCCCCCCCCTCTCTCTCTCTCTCTCTCTCTCTCTCTCAGAGTTCACTGAGGAGCTGTGTGAAAGTCGAGGTGGCCGTCCTGGGCTTTCCGTCCTAATGATCGAGCCTTACGGTTTCTGTGGACGTAAAGCAACATTGAACCATGCTTCGGCATTGGTCACAGTTTGTCCCTAATATGTCAGCCGACATCCGAGGACATGAAGCTCTACGTCATCATCATCACTCTCTGTCTGTCTCTGTCTGTCTGTCTGTCTGTCTCTATCTCTCTCAGAGTTCACGGAGGAGCTGTGTCAGTGAAAGTCGAGGTGGCCGCCCTGAACCATGCTTCGGCATTGGTCACTTTTTGTCCCTAATATGTCAGCCGACATCCGAGGACATGAAGCTCTACATCACCATCACCACTCTCTGTCTCTGTCTGTCTCTCTCAGAGTTCAGGAGCTGTGTGAAAGTCGAGGTGACCGTCCTGGGCTTTCCATCCTAATGAGCCTTACGGTTTCTCAGTGTGGACGTAAAGCAACATTGAACCATGCTTCGACATTGGTAAAGTAAGTGAACATGGTGCTTAACGTCCACAGAAACCATAAGGCTTATTAGGGACGGGGTGAATGGGGGAAGGGGGTATGGAGGTGGGGGAAGAGGGAGAGTATACCTATCGCTACACTGTCACCACCAGAATAACCTGCATTAAGATGGGCAGCGAAGGGAGCCATTTTAATGTTTCAGTAGGAAGTGATGGACAAAGTCACAAGACAGTGTCCACAAACCACAACCTTTTTGAAGAGAAAGGAGAGCCGAAGCGGTATCGTACCGAGGTCCTTCCGCTTACCAGCCCGCTACCGCCTTACCGCTAGGCCAAACCGGCTCTCTCGGCATTGGTCACAGTTTGTCCCTAATGATATGTGTCAACCGACACCCGAGGACACTGTGAAGCTCTGGCTTCACCACGTCGAGTAGGCTAGCGTTACCCGCAACACGACACTCACGGCATAACCCAAACTCCAAGCACTGACTGGTTTACATCCTTCCTTCAACACTGCCGTATTTAGTTACGCCATAGGCTCCAGAAAACTGTCAGCTAACGAGCAGTTTTTTTTTGTTGGTGCTCAGACAGTAGTAAGTTTGTTACAAACGACTCAAATAAAACAAGGCGTGCATTTATAGCTGCCAACAAAGTTTACACCAGCACAAATAAAACCACAATCGTTTGAATCGAGACGGAACTCTTTCTTCTTCTTTTTACCCGGGGTGGATGCCGCGTCTCATGTTTACGTGCGTGCCGGCTTTGGCGCTAGGTTGTTTCTACAGTACCCGAACCTTTCGGAGGGCGCTGACCGCGTCGCTGGACAGCTGCGCGCAGATAAAAATTCAGTGGCGTAACTAAATCTGGCTAGAGTTTGGAGGAAGGTGCCGGAAAGCGGTGCTGGGAGTGTGGAGTGCCCCTTCAGTGGCGTAACTAAATCTGGCTAGAGTTTGGAGGAAGGTGCCGGAAAGCGAGGCTCGGAGTGTGGCGTCCGCCCCGCGGGATAAAATATCAGCGGTTCGGTCTCGACTGATTCAAATCGTTCAGTTTTGTTATATTTCCGGCTCTTGGCGTGGCAACGTGGGTGGTTACTCTAAGAAACGCCTGATATATGACTCTTTGAGCTGTCTGTTACACTGAAACTTAGTGCCAGTGAGCACTGACCGGCAGCAGGCCAAAAACTGTTCAGTCGTTCAAGCTCAGTGACAGCTGTTTTCGCCGGGAGAGCTATGGCGTCACCAGTTCGGGCAGCACGGCGGGTTAGAAGAAGCGGGATGTCGCGGTAAACCAGTGCTTGGAGTCTGACTGATGGACAGATGACCTTTCAAGTAAAAACGTTCCCGTCAGCAGTACTGATTCAGTGTGACTGATTTGCTCTCTCATTTGTTCTTTTTTTCTTCAGCCGTTTTGACACGGGGGCCATGCAGGTTCAAGTTGCAGACTCATCACGGCCAGGACTGAACTAGTTCAGTCGGCAGAGTCTGCACAATAAGTCCTGGTTTCACTGTCGGTTGTACTCAGGGCCGTGACAGCGTTGTGTGTGTGTGTGTGTGTGTGTGTGTCGGTAGACCGGATGACCGCAGCGGGCAACTCGGGCCCGGCAGGCACTGAAACTGAAGTGACTGACAACTGACTAAGTCACGTGGCGGCAAAGTGGCAGTCACTGTCACTAAGTCACAGACTGCAGCAACTAAACCTTGCAGCTACAGCTCTCGCCGGACTGTAATAACTGCAACTAGAAAGAAAGAAGACGAAGAAACGAAAACGCAACTGTCGTCTTTCCCACTCGGCCGTGAGCTAGCCACGTGAGACATCGTTTTTGCCACGTGGTCAGTTTGACGCAAGATAATTCTGTCATTCGTGACTAGTACCGCAGTCACACGCGCTTGTCTCCCTTTAATTTCTCAATGCTCTATTTACAGTTCGTGCCACTAGGCCATTTGGAGACAGTCTGGTAGCCGTAACCTGTGCCACTAGACCCACTAGAGATAGGGCTACTCTCTTGTCTTCCTCCCCCTCCCCCCTTCTCGTCAGTGTGTGTGTGTGTGTGTGTGTGTGTGTGTGTGTGTGTGTGTGTGTGTGTGTGTGTGTGTTGAATCAAGCTAAGCCAGCGCACTGACCCAACCCCCACACCCCCACACCCAACCACACGAACAACACACACACACAACACACACACACACACACACACACACACACACACACACACACACACACACACACACACACACA
>JABMCL010000752.1:232500-292500 GCA_018857735.1 Alviniconcha marisindica
CTGTCTGTCTGTCTCTCTCTCTCTCTCTCTCTCTCTCTCTCTCTCTCTCTCTCTCTCTCTCTCTCTCTCTCTCTCTCTCTCTCTCTCTCTCAGAGTTCACGGAGGAGCTGTGTGAAAGTCGAGGTGGCCGTCCTGGGCTTTCCGTCCTAATGAGCCTTACGGTTTCTGTGGACGTAAAGCAACACTGAACCATGCTTCGGCATTGGTCACAGTTTGTCCCTAACATGTCAGCCGACATCCGAGGACATGAAGCTCTACATCATCAATGTTAATCGATAATTATGAATAATACAAACAGTAATAAATCAATTCATAACAACACCGGGAGATTATACATGCATGTGTATACACTTTAGAAACCAAGAAATTGTTTTTTTGTTTGTTTGTTTTTTGAGTGTGTGTGTGGTTATTTACAACAAACTGCTTCTGAACCATTTGTGGAGTTGTGTTTTGAAGCTGATAAGTGAATTGCATGACCTTATTTGAGTTGGGATAGTATTCCATAGGGACGCGTCTGAAAATGAGAAGCTCGTTTTAAAAAGGTCTATTCTAGGTTTGGGCAGAGTAATGAATCGAGATGTGGCGCGAGTGTTGGAACAGGTAAAAAGCTGTGGTTTAAGATACGGAGGCGCAAGATTTTTGTATGCTTTGAATACTAACACTGCCTTATTGAACATAAGCTTTTCTTTGAGTGGAATTAGTCCCAAATACCGTAGCTTTGTATCGGTTGTTAAAGAAGAATCAGATATCATCAATTTTACAGCTCTTCTATGAAGAGAATTAAGTTTGTTAAATAAGATATCACTACAACCGCCCCAGACAGTTTGATGCATAGGTTAGGTGAGGGGAAATAATTATGAGCATGGTAAAATAGCATGCTCTTAGGAGTGTCCACAAAGTGTCTGAGCGGTGACAACAGATAAAGATTTTTTGAAACTGTTTTACATGTGCCTGTAATGTGTGGTCGCCAGCTAAATTCATCATCAGCAATAACGCCAAAGTGCCGGTGCTCATGAACTTGTTCAACGTGAGTGTCATTAAGACTAAGATTAAGGTGAAGCTGGCGAAGCTGATGTTTTTGCCTAGTAGTCAAGTAGCATTACTTTTTGTTTTTTGCAGTTAAATACATTTTGTCGCACCAGATAGATGCTTCATTTATGCTTCTCTGTAGTTCCTTTTGAACAGTGTCTTATTTTATCAGATAAGTTTTAGTAAGTATCATCCGCAAACATGTCACCATTAACATTTATTGCTGAAATTTATGAGGGGAGAGAATGAAAAAAAGAAAAATAGAAGGGCAGAAGAGATCTTGAGGAATAGAGCGAACAATGCTCATTAGAGTATCAGTAAATAAAACTCATTTGCTGACTTAGCTCCAGTAAGATTAAGTAACGAGATAAATGGGGAGTATCGCTGTACAAAGGATAATTTCTTAACTGAGTAGAATATTATGATTAAAAGACAAAAGCTTTTTAGCTCAAGAAAAACAGCCCCAACAGCCTCAGCGTTGTGTGATGGAACAGAAAGAGTATCACACAGAGCTAATGACTGTAGAAGAGAGAGAGAGAGAGAGAGAGAGAGAGAGAGAGAGAGAGAGAGAGAGAGAGAGAGAGAGAGAGAGAGAGAGAGAAGAAGAAGAAAGAAAGGAAAAAAAAAAAAAAAGTCAGTTCGGCCCCCTGACGTGCGGCATAACTTACTGCTACTGACAGGACTTATCAGTTGGTGTACGCCTGACTAGTACTTCGCAGCCCCGGTAGTCAGCGGACGGATGAACTGACTGAGTTATGAAATTCCTGTGACAATAGATTATGTGTATGTCTGTGCATATATAGAGGCCATGTGCCCAGCTCCATGCACTGAGTATTTCAAGCATTTTAACCCTTTTAACCATTTGTTTTTCAGTTTTAAGTGGCACCAAGCCACAAGAAAGACTGACCACAAGACTCTGAGCTAATTACGCCCAAGGAGGCCCGGCTCTTAAAAGGAAAGAGGAGGAGGAGGAGGAAGAGGAAGAGGAAGAGGAAGTGAGGAGGAGGAAGAAGAACCGAGAAGCAGAAGAAGAACTTGAGAAGAAGAAGAAGAAGAACCTGAGAAGAAGAAGAAGAAGAAGAAGAACCTGAGAAGAAGAAGAAGAAGAAGAAGATGAGAAGAAGAAGAGAGAAGAAGAGAAGAAGAGAGAAGAAGAAGAAGAAGAAGAAGAGAGAAGAAGAAGAAGAAGAAGAAGAAGAAGAAGAAGAAGAAGAAGAAGAAGAAGAAGAAGAAGAAGAAGAAGAAGATGAGAAGAAGAAGAAGAAGATGAGAAGACTGAAGAAGAAGAAGAAGAAGAAGAAGAAGAAGAAGAAGAGAAGAAGAAGAAGAAGATGAGAAGAAGAAGAAGAAGAAAGAAGAAGAAGAAGAAGAAAAGAAGAAGAAGAAAAAAGAAGAAGAAGAAGGAAGAAGAAGAAAAAGAGAAGAAGAAGAAGAAGAAGAACTGAGAAGAAGAAGAAGAAGATGAGAAGAAGAAGAAGAATGAGAAGAAGAAGAGAAGAAGAAGAAGAAGAAGAAGAGAAAAAGAAGAAGAAGAAGAAAAGAACCTGAGAAGAAGAAGAAGAACTGAAGAAGAAGAAGACAGAAGAAAAGAAAAGAAGAAGAAGAAGAAGAAGAAGAAAAAAGAAGAAAGAACCTGAGAAGAAGAAGAAGAAGAAGAAGAAGAAGAAGAAGAAGAAGAAGAACCTGAGAAGAAGAAGAAGAAGAAGAAGAAGAAGAAGAAGAAGAAGAAGAAGAACCTGAGAAGAAGAAGAAGAAGAAGAAGAAGAAGAAGAAGAAGAAGAACCTGAGAAGTAGACTGAAGCTACCCATTATTATTATTATTATATTACTTATGATACGACCACTACGGCACTTCAACCGCCCAGCAAGACTGTGACAAGTCAGTCAGTGATCAGCCAGAAATCGGCCCACTGAGTCATTCAATGCCTGACTTGACTGATCAGCTAAACGGAAAAGACTACTCAGTGACAACGGCGGCAAAAGAACTGGGAAATCGCGGGTGACCAGCCGTGTGCAACCGTTATTGTATCGTAATTACAAAGCCGGTATTTACTGCTGCTAATTGACCCAGTGACTGTTTGCAGGGCCGCCGCCGCCGCTCGGGGTGATACTGACTCGGGGTGATACAGTAACCCCGCGGGAGGCGGCCCGGCCGGGTCGGCGAGCAATGCCAGATCCAGTCCGTGCAAAAAGTTGAACGCTGTCAAAACTGAGTTGTCAGCTGCGTGGCATGATTGACTGAAGCCGTAGATTTAAAAATAAAAATAAATAAAAAGCTCTCCACCACAGGCAAAGACATTGTGACACCGCCCTCCCACCCTCCACCCCCCGGCCCCGGAAAAAAAGTAAAAAAAAAAAATATAAAAAGAGAGAGAGAGAGAGAGAGAGAGAGAGAGAGAGAGAGAGAGAGAGAGAGAGAGAGAGAGAGAGAGAGATCATCAGAGTGCCAAAACAGACTGACGTGACTGACTCCTGAACTGACCCGGCCGCGACTGAGCAGGCAAACAAAGAAATCAGCAAATAAACAAGACAAAGACACGCCATTTTAATAACTGGTAGTGAAGCACACACACACACACACACACACACACACACACACACACACACACACACACACACACACCTGTAAGTATTAAACAACAACAACAACAACAAAAACAACTTGGAAAACAAGAAGAAGAAACGTTGATGAGAAGGCTGCTGAAACCGCATCACACGGGCAAAAACGTCAACAATTTGTTCTCAGCTTCTTAGGTCAACGAGCTGAGACACGCGCTTTTTTTTTTCCTTCTTTTTTCCTCCTCTCTTCAGGGTCGCGCCTAACTCAAGTTACAGCTGCCGTTCAAGTGGGGGTCTCAGCTCACCCCCCATTATGTGCACAAAGCGGCAGAGCACAAAGATTTCTCCCCACTACACGCCTTTCGCTGTGACACGCTACGTCACGATGTGTAGTTGACGACACGCCGGCAACACATTGGCTGTCTCAAACAGGTGTTTGTTTGACTCTTGTCACACTTATTTAATTTCTGAGTGTTTGGGTGGTTGACCGTTCCAGATATAGTTGACTTTATGTTATATTTTTCTTCGAATTTGGTGTCTCTTTAATGACCATTGATGACGGCATAAAAATTATCATAGCAACTTCCGGTTCTGCCAGGCGGGAATCCCTTCCGTAGACAGGGCATCCCCAACCGGAAACATCCGATATGTGCCACTGGCATATTTTCTATGACCGTTGTGCCATTTTCTAACACGACCAAATTAATCTCTCCAGTCGTAGTCAAATCTATAAGTCCGTTAAAAAAGAAATTCTGGCCACGTTTAAAGGGACCCCCGATTCCCAACATCTCGATAAAACTCGTGGTGACATTTCTTATGACGTCACGCGAGTGAGCATCAACAAAGTTGAGCAAGGACACCCTCATCAGTTTCTGTTCTTCTAGATAAATTGTGCGACTTTTATTCGCTTGGTAAAAATGTGAAATCGTTCGACGGATCTTTCGGCCTTCGTCTGAGTGTGCCAACACCAGGCAAAACCGAACAGCAGACATTTATTCGGGGGATGTCTAGCACCAGCGGTGGACGGCCATCTTGGACATTAGGCAGCAGTTCACAAGTGCGCCACTCCAGCGAAGGTAAACCGTAATGCGCCATGCTGAAAAGCTTTTTCCGTATCCAACTGCAGGGACTTGTTGAAAATGAATTTTTCTTTACAACCGTGAATTTGTTTTGAGTGGTGCGTATTCGTCTTGCTAACATCGGTGCACCAAATTTGGTCAAAAATTTGCAGGACTCGACCTGACGTTCTCGGTTTTCGACCAGTGCACGGCTTTGGGATTTGGGATATCAGGGGGTGGTGAAAAGCCAATTATTCTCTGCCATTGACGCAGGCATGCTGCCGCGAAGAGACTGGGGTGAAGGATGGTTAATTTAGATTAGTGTGCATCAGCATTTTACCAGATTTTGTCTTGTGCGGCTTGTTTGCAGTTTTATTTTAGCGATATCAAAAGTCTGTGACGTCAGCGAAGAATGTTCGACAGATTGTTTATTTGAGGTGGGCCTTGTCAACAAGGACTGTAGCTGGTCAGGGACACGGGTCTGATCTGGGGTCAGCATTTGTGTTGATTGTCACAGCTGACAGCCACGTTCGGTCTTGACACAATTAATTTTGTCATATGTTGGCATTGAAACTTAACTGCACCAGTCTTGTTGCCTGGGGAGACACACCTTCATCACTGATGGGACTAGTTAGTCTTCTTCTTTACATCCATCAGCTAGTTCAAGTGTAATGAATTTTCTCTTAGAAGATATACGTGTTTAATTATAGTAATTGATGTATGAACAAGGAGGTTTGATTGTGACCAGCCCTTTGCCAGAAAAAGTATTATTTTCTTTCAGAAAACATTTTGATCTATCAGCAGATCTAAAGAGAGATATTACATGGGATGTACTCATCAAGATCATGTAGCGAGGCCATTAGAAAATAACTTTTCCAAGTTTTCCTGATTTCAGCCATTGGTCTACTTTCAACAACACCAACCAACAACTGATGTTGAACTGATCAAAGTGTTAATAATGAGTGTACACTTTTCAGTTTCAAGGCCATTTGCCTGAGTGATTGTACATTTGTAGTTAAGTTCTGATTTAGTGATTATTACATCATACATGGAAACAAAACCAGAGTACTTACCTATGACATTTGATGTTTCTCATGAGCCTCACTTATTCATAGATGTTGGAATACTTGGATTCTCATTCAAGTCTAGTGAAACATGTGACCCAAGTGGCCTTAGTCCCCAACGTTGGGTCCAACATCTTTCATGATTTATACATTAATATATAATCTGAATTAGTATTAATTATTATTATTTACACTGTCACAGTGTCAGTAAGTTTTGATAATGTAAAAGCACACTTTCAAATTGAATTATAAAACAGTATTAAAAAAACATGCCAGTGACATTCTCTGGTATTTGTCTAAGTGACAATGACATTGGACTGTTTTTACTTCTTAGAAACTTCTTACATCTTCATCCCAGCTTTGGCTGTTGTGCTAGAAAGGGATTTGGATGGATTCAGACTATTACACCAACTACACCATAACAGTCACAGCACCCAGGCATGTTAAGAAAAGAAAAGAAAAAGAAGAGGAAACAAATTAGGACAGGGGTGCCCAACTGGCACTGTTCTTTTCATGTACTTTGTCAGTGTGTGGCATTGTAATTCGTAGCTGTAATTAAAACTGCTGTAGTGGTGCTGGGCTATTACTACTAATAGTAATACTAGTAATAGTAATATTGACTGTTGACTGGCTATCATTTTTATCTCCAACTCCAAGACTTGATTTGTGGGAGCTATACTGAGCTCTTGCACTTGAAGAGAGTAAATAAGTTACAAGGCATGAACTACAAACAACAGCAGGGTCATAGAGCTTGCTGTTAAATTAGTCACTCTCACTGTCTCAAGACATTACCTTGGAACTGGAAGATCATAACATGTTCAGCTGTGAAACTAGCCCCTGGTCATTTCATATCCGAACAGGTTCTTGTCGATGTGTTAGTATTAGTATTACTATTATAGATTGTGTCCTTGGCTTTAGTTTTATGGATCTAAAGTAAACTGATGGGTTTTTCATACAGCTTGCAGAGGGCAACTCCCATACTGTGTACCAGGTAGGCACACATGTTCAGTTGTTTGGCTGAGATTAGACTGACCAGTGTGAAATCACCAGCAGTATGCATAACAACATGAAACAAGGCACAACATTGACAGTGCTTGTAAAACTTGTACTTTCTTTGGGGTACATCTGGTCCATGCTTGCTACTTGTTTGATGGACAAAAGAAGAGGAGTGGAGTGGGTCTTGACAGATGAGTGTCAGGCTGTAACTGTAACAGATAACCCCCCCCACCCCCCAATACACCCCCATCCCCCCTCACCCCCCCCAACACACATACCCGTCCCCCCGCAACCCCCATTTCCTTGCCCCCACCCTACACCCCTTAGATGGTGGTCTCTAATTCTGCAATTGCTAATTGATTATCACTTAATAAGTAGAATGATGCATATAGCTTTGAAATGTGACTCTGTGTGCTGCAGGTTTTGGCATGGATAACATTCATGTTGATCCCCGGAAGCAAGAGTTGTTGGAAGCGCGATTCCTTGGTGGAAGGGTACGTTATTTTTGTTGTTGTGGTGTCTTGTTCTCAACAAAACCGAGTTTCCTCTTTCATCAGGCTTCAGCCTTTAGGCCAGTTTGAATGTCTGAACTGTGATTGTGATAAAATCATCCATAGTTGTAATACATACGTGTATGCAGGTGTATTGTTGTCACATTTTAGACAGAATAAGTTACGTATGGCGTGTTACCTTTTAATTATTAATGCAGGCAGTATACTGACATTTACAAATGGCAGCTTGCAGGCCTTCTTTATTCAGTTTCACTTTCAGACATTGTCCTCAGCTGTCATAAAATGATAAATATACTGCTGTATTTTTAATGCAGTTTGAATTTGTACACTAAACAGCTCCAAGATTCAGCATGCGTTTTAGCATTTTACTTGGAATAGAATCAAGCTTATGCAGACACTTTTCTTTTTAAGAGTAGGTTGTGTTTAAAAAATCAAAAAAATCATTTCAAAACCAGATAATAAGAGTGATTGCTCTACTCGTTTATTTAGAAGAAAATGGAGACAATTACATCTTTAATCATTGGAGTTTAGACCACACAGGGCAGTATCTGCAATGTTACTGTTACAGGTGTTAGTATTTGTTACAGTAGTACTGTTACTAGTATTAGAAGTGGCCTGAAGAAGCAGGCAGCAGCCTGTTTCTCTGCAGTGCATAGTTCCATCACAGAGTCTGTGGCGACATGATGCTGTCTGCTGCAATTGGTTGCCAAATCATCCCTGAATACACCAGTGCAGTGCGAAGGAATGCATGTTAACTTCACCAGTGTCACTGCATCACTATCTCTGTTAGTCTATCAGAGAGAGATGTAATAATAATTAATAATTCTTATAAAGCGCTATTCTCTAACCAGAGACCTGCAGTGGCCTGAAGTGGCCAGAATACTGTACAGTATTCCCTTTCCTAGATGGCTTGTCACTAATGTCTGTGACACTGATACTCTGACAGATGGTTGCCCGAAGTGTCATGTAGAGGTTCTGTCATATGAGTTTATGACACACAATGTGGACAGAAAGTCAGGTGTGTGTGTATGTCTCAGTGGTCACAGTGTGTGATAACAGTGATTGCATTAGCCAAACATTTTCCATCTTCGATGGGGTGGGGGGACGGGGGGCAAAGGAATGGTGGGGAAGTTTGGAAGCTGCCCCTCAGGGTGAGAGACAATTTGTGCCTGTTCCTCAGTTTGTGCAGTGATGCACTGTGTGCTGCCGAGCAGCCCGAGGTTGTGAACTTGCAGTCCTACCTTCCTACTCCTGTATCATGATGGACTGTGCACAGGGCACTTCAATAGTTATGCCACCAGTCTGCTACAGACAAACATTATTTGGACAAAAATGTATAAAAATATCATTGGGATGATTGCCTCGATGTTTTTTCCCCTTTTCTAGGAGTAGGAGTAGGAGTCCCACACTCAGTGCTTTTACACTGAATGGTATGATGAAAATGCATTGTGACAGACATTTTTTATCATTGCCCATCATGGTATGGATGTAAAAATAAGGAACCGCTGAATAGGAGAAGAGGGGGAAGAAAGAAAGAAAAAAAGGGGGGGGGGGGAGAGGATAATTATAGAATTAAAGTTGTGGCAAAACTTGACAGTCTGCATTAAATATGAGCTGAATGAGAATACTTCATTAAGACTTTTATAATTTACAGTTGCTAGAACAGTAGAGGTAGAACCTGAATTCCCCCAGAAGTTTCATCTACAGCCTGATATATAGTCTTAAGAGATCAGCTCTCACTGTCTGAGCTGTACAGAGTTTGTTCACAGGGAACTTTGTTCTTTTATTTAGTATCATCTAGTTCAGCAACACTTACAAGCACTTTTATACTGACCTACTATTTTTGGCAAGAGATTAATAGCTACCTAACACTGGCATTGCTGGTTGTATTGGTAAACAGTTCTTACTTCAGTGGGTTTCTCATCATCTTACAACAGTTTGTGTTTCTTTGTTTTTCAGAATCAGCCTTCGCTTGGTGAAATTAAGGTTTCTGAAAATTACTTTGAAATGCAGAAGCAGGTAAAGTTGAGCCTTGTATACATGGCTCTTGCAGTTTCTCTGAGACCAACTCGTACACTACCACCTCGTCTCTCTTCTTGGCCTTCGACATCGCTCCAACGCAGTTGGAAATGACCTGGGTCTTTCCTCTGTCTTTGGCCATGTTGTCTTCCTTCCTTCTTTCTTCCAATTCTGAAAGTTTCTTCGTTGTATCAGCTTTCTGTACTCACTTGCCTTTCTTCTGAGCTGTGACTGCAAGTATAGCTAGAAAACATTTCCCAAGTGTAAGACTGCAGTGTACCTTCATGCTTACCCTCTCTCAGCTGTGATTAGTAAAAGATGCACAGCTGGAGTGGAATATGTTTCTGTTGTTTGAAATTGCAAGTGCTTTTATGCTTGTTCCTGAAAGCTGTGTGAGTGTGACAGACACGCCGGTGGAAAGTATTTCTGTTGAATATGATTACAAGTGCTCTGAATAAACATTTGTACTAATTGTAGCCACACTTCCGTACACTTCGTTGGAGACCGCTCAGTCACTAGATAGTGCAGCCTGGGATGTCTCTAGTCTTTGTTGTTTAAGTTTTTGATAGTTGTTTCTGTGAGGTCTTTCAGATGCGGAAACAGCTAGGTTTTGATTTGAGAATAAAAATTATTTTTTATTAAGTTGGATCGTTTTTTGTGATCATGATGAGCAGTGGCTGTCATGGCATCAGAACTACTGTGTTAATCAGAATCCATTTTATTGACATTTATTGCATAGGCTGGGGTAAATTGGTTTGGAAATGCTGAACATTGGCGTTTTCCATCGTCGTAACTGTCTTTGTAATGATTTCCAGCAGGTGGTCCTATATAGAATGGAGAGGACGTGTGTGCACACACATGATAATGTTGCCGGAGGTTGTAACTTGCATTTAAACTAAATGTAAAATGAGAAATGTGCCAAAGAGAAGGATGGTGGTACATGTATGAACACCAGTGCCTTAGACTGTTAGAGTTTGATTTACTTAAGTTAAAGTTCACTCATCAGTCATTGAACACTAGTATGTTTACTCATCATGTATCACTATCAGACATTGTGAAATTGCAGTTTCCATGTGCAGCTTATTTGTGAATTGCATCAGCCTTGTTATTGATGGTTACATGAAGTAGTAACTTTCCAAGAACAAGGGGTTAGGCTGCACTTACTGGATTAGATATCGTAGTGTTACCTGCCAACACTTTGTGAAGTTGCTGTATTTTTCCCTGAGCTGTTTTGTTCAAGAACTGTTGCAAAATCAATTGTCCAGTTTAAACAATAACACTGGGATGGGGGTGCGGTGCGGGGGTGTTTTGTTTAGAATATATCTAAAATTTGAGCCTTCAAATTCAGGATTTTGTTTTAAATAGCTATCATGATTTAAATCTCTTGTTTAGGGTGTTGATTTTTTTCTTTCTTATGTCTGACTCATCCAGTACATGTGGTGTGTGCCTGCTACTAACTTCCATGCAGCAGCCAAGTACTCTTGCTTGACTTATACATAGAACCTGTTTATTATTATGCCAAACAGATCTCTTTGAAAACATGGCAGGAATGTCATACATGTGTTAACCCAGCAGTGATCTTCGAAGGGGTATTTTGCACACACGTATCTGGACTGTTATAGATTCAGTCAGTCATCTCTGACAGATGTTTGAGATGCAACAGATTACAGTCATTGAGGCATTTTAAGACAAAAACATAAGTTTGTTATATTCAGCATAATGGACCACAGGAGATAGTTATTTTGAATTGCATTGAGCCTCAGCTTTGCATTTGACTGAGCCCTTTTCAGATGGATGTGTGCTTTGTGTGTGTTTCAGTCGTTCCCGCCCATTGCCCAGGTCCCACAGCTCCAGCCCCCAAGTGCTCAGCCAGCGCAGCAAGACAACAGCAACCTCAGCAGTGGTGGTGCCTCCATTGACCGTGAGGATGCCGCTGAGGTGATGTTCCTTACTGACCCACTCTGAGCTGGTTCATTCTGTGTTGGTCTGTTCGACTAGCTCAGGGGGTACTGTGGGGGTAAAAATCTAGGACTCCTCCCTCTGCGGAGAATCCAGAACTGTGTTTATTTTTAAAAGTGGGACTCCTTGATACATTATGTATCCTGAATACATCCTGATACATTATGTATCAAGGAGTCTCACTTTTAAGCTGGAGAAAGCCAGGATGTGTTGTTGTGGCAGTGCTCCCTGTTTGAACACTGTGGGGGGTCACCTGGTTTGTGCAACTGTACACTGACAAATATGTTCCGTAGGGTGAGAGGAGTGCGTGCACGACCATTTTTGTTTTTATTACCCTGCCACATGGGCAGCTGCACACTCTGGAGGATTTTTTTGTCACTATTTCTGGAAGATGCGTGCTGTTACGCAGAGAGCTTATTGTGGCTGAAGATTATCCCTGCTTATCTATGCAGCACATAACATTTTGATGTAGTCGAGTCGAGATGTTGTAACACAGGCTAACCCAACGCACGTCCAGAATATGACTGCATGCTTCATCTAAAGCCTGAAGTTTTATGTTTCTGTTTTTGGATTTCAAGGCTCATTCAGCTTCATTTTCTCTCTGCCAAATCCTCTTTTCAGAGAAAAAAGTGATATGTGTTGAATTGAACAGTGAAGGGGCTTGTTTGGATGTGTCCTATATGTGTCAGTCACCTTTGTGGTTACTTTGACAGTAAATGTAAGGCTAAGGAACTGGCCTTTCTGCCACTGCGTTTGTGTGTGCCAAGAGTGAGGATGGAACGTGAAGAATGTGATGTATGCAACAGAGCATAATTGTAAAACAAACATTTTTTGCCCTGCAACACTCAAATGTGATGGTTCACTTTGCCTCTGTCCTGTAGCCTGCGTCAGATTGGCTCCGTTTACGTTAACTTGTTCTGTGATGGTTGATTGGCTGTGTTTACGTTAACTTGTTCTGTGATGGTTGATTGGCTGTGCTTACATTAACTTGTTCTGTGATTGTTGATTGGCAGTGTTTATGTTTATTTGTTCAATGTCGGTTGATAATAGGGCTAGAGATTTCATTGTTCATGTGTGCGTGTATCGTTTCAGCACCATCAGGTGGTTGGTGTTACCCCGGAGAAGGGGAAGTCATCAGAAAGGAAACGGAAACGGAAGACTGCGATGGAATCTGGAGACGCTGGTAGGTCTTATTCTTCTGCCCTTTGCGTTGATAACAGTAGTAATACTACCCAAAAAATAACTCTTCTAGCAATAAGTAATCACTAGTACTTCTTGTAGATTGACTTGACAGAGGGTTGATATATATGTGAGAAGAGTTTAGAAATGTGTATTTGCTATGACCTGAGTGACTGTCCTGAGGTGGCCCTGTGTGGTTGACAGGACATTAAAATCCAATATACTACTCTACTACTACTACTACTACTACTACTACTACTACTATAAAATTGGTATTGATATTCTGTGTTAAAGCTGACTGCTGAGGATTGTATGAACTAAAACATTTTTAGCAAAAGGTAATTGATAGATAATATTAAGAACACATTCCTTTACTGCGTTTTTCAGCAATGAGTTCCCAGTGCTTTTACTATAGCTATGTTAGAAATTTAGTATTCACATGCTATGTTACTGTTAGATTTGAGAAGTGTATGGAGTATGTTAAAACATGTTTAGCAGATGCATAATTTACAGTGTTGGATAATATTTGGTGAATGGAAGGGCAATTTTTCATTGAAACTACATCATGAAAAGAAGAAAATGAAAAGGCAGGTTAAACCTATGAAAATAATGCAGTTTACATTAGTTATACATAGTTGGTGTTTTGGAACTATGTTGCACAACCGTAGTAGTAGATAAAATTAGAACTATGGTGATTTCTTTCTTGTGCAGTAGCAGTCAAAAGTACCAGGGCTGAGACAAATGGGAAAAAGATCAGCGAGTACTTCAAGGTAAAGGCGTGCTGTACCATTGATCTTTGTGTGTGTCTTGGCTCTTCTCTGAGACCTCTGAGACAGATGCTTTGAAAAACATGGGTCCTCGCATGCTCTCATCATCCGCTACCGGCCTGTCATCCTTTTGTTCCAGCTGCAGCTGGTCACACTGCTGCGTGTTTCAGCTCCGAGCTGCAGCTTGCCTGACATATGTGCACTGACTCTTAGCTAGTGGGTATCTCAGTTTTTGTGCTGCAGTAGTTGGATGAAAAAGAGATGAAAGGGTGATAGACTGTAGCTGCTGCATGGAGTGTGTGGGGCCCTTGATTTGAACCTAGCTTAGCGCTGTACTCTGTTACTCTGATGGGAAAACTCTGTGACAGAGGAAGGAACACTTGCTGGACCGGTGTGCTTCTGGCTGTGTGTGTAAAATGAAAATGAAAAGATCCCTTGTCAGTTGAAAGTCAGAGTAGGGTTGGCAGGAAATGTTTCCACTCTTGCTTGTGGGAAAATCATTTCTATTCCCACACTATGGTTTTGTGGTGGAAGGATCAAACAGCTGGGTAGTCTAGCAGTTGCCACAGTGGCCATACCTAGTGAAGGTAAACCAAATTTCCTGCAAGGTGTTTAAGTGCTAGTAATGTAAATAAGAGACTAAACTGTGGCCCTGTCGCCCCTGGCTGTCCCATGTTCAACTCCTGACATCTCTTTCCACACACAAAGTTTGTGCTTCCTGCTGCTTGCCTGCAAACAGCAGTGACATCGGAGACATTCCAGCCCTGTTATTCACCAGTTTATAGTGTTAGATGTGCAGATGAAAATGCCTCCAAGTTGGCATGCTTTGCCATCAGCCTGCTCTGTTGTCAAATCTTCAACAATGCCCTTTTGGGTTCTGCATGCGCAAGTTGACAGTCAAATAACTCCTTTTCACACTTGGAGGAAAATCTGTTTGTGATGTTTTTTTATGGATCTTTTGGGGAAACTGAAACATGGAGTCTGGTTTTCAGTTAATTTGCAGATGTTTTGTCTTTTGTTTTTTGTAGTCGCTGATGAGGATTCTTTTCTTTTTCTGACAGAACCAGTCACCTAGCAGAGCTAACCAAACAGGGGCCAAGTCGCCGTCTCCACAAGGCTATCCACCGGTGAGACTTCTTTTCAGTGCTGTGTGTGTGTGTGTATGTGTGTGTGGAAGACGTGGGAATTTCAGAGTGCGCAGAAGGGATGGGTGGTGGGTTATATAAATTTTTTTTTAAAGGGCCATGTTTTCCATTTACCTTTTTTCACAAATGGCCAAGTTCAGTGCTGCTAGTTGTGTTTTCTTACCATACCTTCATAGCAAAGCTAAAGGGGGTAGGGGGGGGGTGTATATTGGAATGACTTGGTCCTCTGTCTGGGTTCTGAACTGCTCAGCCTTTGGTAATGAAACTTGGTAGGGTGAAGATTGGTTTGCTGTCTTCAACGAGTTCAAGGTTAAGGTCTCACAAGGGCTCGTGTAATCAAAATATGACTGTTCTTTTTTGACCTGCTGATTTTGGTCACGAGGGTACATCATAATTTCAACGAAAGTCTGCCTGGATGAGTCATTATTCTCTGAACCAATGGACCGTTTGTAACCAAGCTTGTTTGATCAGGTTCAAATGAATTCAAACGTGCATTGTTGTGACTTACCTGAACAAGATGGTCTGCAAGCAGCTTTTGGACATAAAATTTGTTATTGGCAAGTAATTAACTGAGGTGTTTCTGGACTCTGCAAAAACTTTAAAATTGGCTTTTCCTTAGGACTCTGCAAACACTTTAAAATTGGCTTTTCCTTAGCCTCCAAGAACATTTGTTAAGAAAAGTAAAAGCCAGTTTTAAAGTTTTTAAAATTGGCTTTTCCTTTTTCTTAAGCAAATGTTTTTGGAGGCTGAGTGAGTAGAGCTTATTTGAACCAGTTTTGGCATCTGATTAAAAATGAAGCAAAAATCTCAGTCACAGTGGCACTGACACTTGTCACGACTTGTGTGACAGGATGAGGAGTTGGGGGGGGGTGTCCTACAGAGTCTGCATAATTAAGATGTTGGATCTGTGATACTGGTTTATGTGACTGTCACCAATTTTCACAGTCATATGATGGTGAAAACAACAAACACCACCTCTGTTTTCCCATTAGCTGTCTAAGCATTTGTCCATTGTTGGGATGTGTGTGTGTGTGCATGTTACTTTCTGGTGTACACACTGTAGAGAATTGGTTTTTAACACCCAGTCAACCAGGGTGGTTGTATCAGGGCAAACACTTTGTATGTTTAGTGCACTGAGTTTTTGTTTTGCAGAAAGATGTGCACTCTGTAACTTGTGCAAGAGCTATCCTTTGCTTATTATTGTGATTGTGACCTATTTTGAGTTTGTTGAAGCTGGTTGTGTAAACGGAAGCGGTGAAGAAGAAGTAAGCTTTAGTTCTGCCGCAAAATCAGGACCTGCGTAGCCTGTGGAAGACCGTGCCTATTTTGTGACGTAAGACTGTGCTTTTGTTTGGTACCCATGGCGTTGCTCTGTACCGGATGTTGCATTGTGCAGTGTTTAGTTTCATTACGGTACTTGCAGTACATCGCCACATCACCAGGGTCATCATCTAACTCCATTCATGAGTTGGGTTTGGGCTTCCCATCGCGCACCCTGTCCTCACCAGCCATTGGTTGCCCGCTACCCCTCCACAAGCCCATGCAGGTCAGTGGTTGTGATACTGGGGGTGGGGTGGAGGAGGAGAGGGATGTCCTCACATGGTGTTGGTTGCCCATGCAGGTCAGTGGTTGTGATACTGGGGGGTGGGGTGGAGGAGGAGAGGGATGTCCTCACATGGTGTTGGTTGCCCATGCAGGTCTGGTTGTGATACTGGGGGGTGTGGGGGGGGGGGGGGGGGGGAAGGAGAGGGATGTCCTCAACCGTTTGGTTGCATACCCTTGCCCATACAGGTCAGTGGTTGTGATACGGTGGGGGGGAGGAGGGGGGGGTGGGAAGGGAGGGATGCCTGTTGTTGGTTGCACGCTACCCCTCCACAAGTCCATACAGGTCAGTGGTTGTGATACAGGTGGGTGGGTGAGGGGGGTGGGGTGGGGAAGGAGAGGGATGTCCTCAACCGTTGTTGGTTGCACGCTACCCCTCCACAAGTCCATACAGGTCAGTGGTTGTGATACAGGTGGGTGGGTGGGGGGGGGGGGGTGGGGAAGGAGAGGGATGGCCTCACATGGTGTTGGTTGGCCACTGCCCCTTCACAAGCCCATGCAGGTCAGTAGTTGTGATACAGGGGGGTGGGGAGGGGGGTGGGATAGGAAAGGGATGTCCTCACATGATGTTGGTTGCCTGCTGCCCATGCAGGTCAGTAGTTGTGATACAGGGGTGTGGGGGGGTGGGGGGAGGAGGGGGTGTCCTCACATGGTGTTGGTTGCCCGTGCAGGTCAGTGGTTGTGATACAGAGGGGTGGGGAGAGGGGGTGGGGGATAGGAAAGGGATGTCCCGTCACAAGCCCATGCAGGTCAGTAGTTGTGATACAGGGGGGTGGGGTGGGGGAGGAGAGAGATGTCAGTGGTTGTGGGTGGGGAGGGGGTCCTCAACAGCCATTGGTTGCCCGCTGCTCCTCCACAAGCCGATTCAGGTCAGTGGTTGCCTGCTTCCCTTCATAAGTCCATGCATGATGATTGTAATACAGGGATGGGTCTCCTCATCTGCTGCTGGCTGTATGCTTCCCCTTCCTAAAAAAAACCCACGCAGGTCAAGAGTGTTGATGCAAACAAAGGTGGGGGTGGGTTTCCTCATGTGCCATTGGCTGTTTGCTTCCCCTTTGTAAAACCCCATGCAGGTCAGGAGTGTTGATGCAAACAAGGGTAGGGATGGGTTTTCTCATCTGCCACTGGTTGTGTGCTTTCCCTTTGTAAAACCCCATGCAGGTCAGGAGTGTTGATGCAAACAAGGGTAGGGATGGGTTTTCTCATCTGCCACTGGTTGTGTGCTTTCCCTTTGTAAAACCCCATGCAGGTCAGGAGTGTTGATGCAAACAAGGGTAGTGATGGGTTTTCTCATCTGCCACTGGTTGTGTGCTTTCCCTTTGTAAAACCCCATGCAGGTCAGGAGTGTTGATGCAAACAAGGGTAGGGGTGGGTTTTCTCATCTGCCCCTGGTTGTGTGCTTTCCCTTTGTAAAAACCCACACAGGTCAGGAGTGCTGATACAAACCAGGTAGAGATGGATTTTCTCATCTGCCACTGGTTGTGTGCTTTCCGTTTGTAAAAACCCATACAGGTCAGGAGTGCTGATACAAACCAGGTAGAGATGTATTTTCTCATCTGCCACTGGTTGTGTGCTTTCCCTTTGTAAAACCCCATGCAGGTCAGGAGTGCTTTTCTCATCTGCCACTGGTTGTGTGATTTCCCTTTGTAAAACGCCATACAGGTCAGGAGTGCTGATACAGACCAGGTAGAGATGGATTTTCTCATCTGCCACTGGTTGTGTGCTTTCCGTTTGTAAAAACCCATACAGGTCAGGAGTGCTGATACAGACCAGGTAGAGATGGATTTTCTCATCTGCCACTGGTTGTGTGCTTTTCCTTTGTAGAACCCCATGCAGGTCAGGAGTGCTGATACAAGGGTAGGGATGGGTTTCCTCATCAGCCTCTGGTTGTGTGCTTTCCCTTTGTAAAACCCGATGCAGGTCAGGAGTGTTGATACAAGGGTGGTCCTAACCTACCATTGGTTCATTGGTTTCCTGCTACCTCTCCACAAAGCCCTGCAGGTCAGGAGTGTTGATAATGGGGTGGAGGGTAGGGGTGTGTTTTCTCACCTGCCACTGGTTTCCTGCTACCCCTCCACAAAGCCCTGCAGGTCAGGAGTGTTGATAATGGGGTGGAGGGTAGGGGTGGGTTTTCTCACCTGCCACTGGTTTCCTGCTACCCCTCCACTAAGCCCTGCAGGTCAGTAGTGTTGATAATGGGGTGGAGGGTAGGGGTGGGTTTTCTCACCTGCCACTGGTTTCCTGCTACCCCTCCACAAAGCCCTGCAGGTCAGGAGTGTTCATACAGGATGGGGGGTGGTAGGGGGTAAGCAGCTGTTTCTTTGGGGGTAGTTATGACACATATAGTAGGTTCAGTGTTACTTATTAAGTGTTTTTCACCATTAGCACTCTACAAGCCTGTGGACACTTTCCTGCATGATGTCATGTGATTTGATTTTTGTTCTTTTGCTTTGAAACATTTGTTGTTGGATAAATTTGTGGTTGTGAGAGGCAACAGTTATTCTATTGTTGTGTGACAAGTTTGTGTTGTTAGAAGGAATTAATTCCTGCCAGGGCAGGTATGTGATTGATTAGTTTTTTTGTCCTCAGACTGATTTAACCATGACTCATCTGGATACGATGGAGAAACAGTCACAAAGTGCGTCTGACCTGGAACAGAAAGATTCCAGAATAGATGAACTTATTAGAGTAAGTTGATATGTGTTATCTACACAATGTTTGTGTGCATGTGTGAGTGTGTGTATATGTGTCCATGTGCAAATGAATCTAGACCTGTCTGGTCTGGTGTTTCCATACTAGAAATTTTAGGTTTACTTTCTCTTTTGTATTATGTCCAACTGTTGGTGAAATGATGACAAAACAAAAATAATATGGGTTAGCAGCTGGGTTTGTGCCAGACATGTACCTTATTTTGTTTATTGGCCCTTTGCTGTAGACATGCATCACTGTTTTGTTTCTGTGTGAAAAGTTTATTCAAACACTGTTGGATTTGCTTTCTCTAGGTAATTACCTCCCCTCCATTTGCAGTAACTGTCTTCTTCTGGTCTTCTTTTGTCTGTCTTCAGCGTTTGTATCATTTTTTTGGTCATTTTTCTCAGTCTCAGCCTTGTGTAAATTGGCAGGAATTAATATATTTTGTGACAAACATGTATTTCTACCACACTGTTTTTCAGCAAAATGATGAGCTTCGTCGACAGTGTACAGCCCAACAAAAGTTGTTGGAAAAACATAAGGAGAACTTGCAAAAGTGTCTAGAAGTTAACAAGTCTCTCTTGATAGAAAAGGTGAGGGAAATGGGTGCTCCTTGGTATTAGAGGTGTTAGTCGACCTGTTTGAGTTGTGTTTGTTAACCCTTTTGAACTGTATCTGGTGATCGTGAGTTTATGTTTCTTATAGCACTATTTTCCCATGTGTTAGTCATGCTCAGAACACCTGTTTAGACACTTTGTTGAAACAGTAGAAGGAAAACAAGATGCAATAAAGCTGGTCAGACTTGTAGCCTCGGATGACCCTTGTTAGCATTGTATTTCAAATTACATGTCACTGTTCATAGTGTACTATAGCATTAGTTGGAACTGAGTTGCCTTTGCATTTTGCCCTGATATAACCATCTGTTGACTGGATGTTAAGAACCCATTATGTATTTCCTGTGCCTTGGCAATTGGGGTTAAAACACTGGCTGTTTTTGAACAGCATGGAGTGACATTGTTCCACTTTTGGGGGATGAGCCATCAGATGTTTCCATCAATAGACAGAATTTCATAAACTGAGGAGCGGCAGGGGTCATTCTTGAGAAGAAGAAAATGTACGAAACTGCTTGAGTACTTTTTGTGGCAGTTATTTTGGTAACAGGTTTGTGAATAGCTGTCCAAACTGATCTTTTGGAATCTTTTGTCTGGGGATCATGGGGTGGAAGAGAAGCATACTCCACGCCCCCACTCCCACCCCCCCAAACTCCCACGGCCCCCACTCCCACACCCCAAAACCCCTATGCCCCTACTCCCACCCTCCCAACCCCCCACGCCCCCACTCCCACCCCCCAAACCCACACCCAGAAAGAGAATAACTCCACAAAATTACAGATGCCTATTTCAAGCTTTTTTACTGTCCTGTGGCAGTTGGAAATTGCAAATAAACAACAGGTGCATAACTTTCTGTGGCAATGCAGGATATAATGAATTAATAATAGTGATTACTCATTTCTGACCCTGTCTTGGGGACGTTACCCGCAAAAAATGGCAAGAGAAAGGGGAGGCTGAGAACGTCTTGGTCTGAATTGCTTGATCATTCCCTTGACTCGCATCTGTGGGTTTTTATTTATCTGTTATCTCGTTCCTGTCTGGATATGTTAATTTTTGCGTTGGCTCGTGATTTATCGTAAGTCTGTAAACTCTCTTTTGTCTCGATTAAATTGTCATTCTGTGAACTCAGTTTACCCTCCCCCCTCCCTCCCCCCAATAAAAATGGCTCACCTTGCTGTTGCCGTGTGACAGAGTACGATGGAGAAAAAGACGACGCGGCAGAAGTGCATGGAGAACCGACTGCGGCTGGGTCAGTTTGTGACGCAGCGCCAGGGAGCCCAGTTTGTGGAGAACTGGGTGGATGGCTGGGCTTTCACAGATCTTATGAAGTGAGTCACCGTGTTGGTTTAAACAGTTTCTGTGGATGTAAGCATACCAGTAGACAACAGAACAGTTTGGGGAGTGTCAGACACACAAATATATATGACATGCTCAAAGTGACAAATATATAATGTGGTGTGTAGGCTAACGCTGCTAGGCTTACACAGCTTGAGTTGTGTCAATGTACAACTTGAGTTGTGTCACTGTACAGCTGGAGCTGTGCACTGGTTGAGTGGTGTTAATGTACAACACAAGTCGTGTCAGTGTACAGCTTGAGTTTTGTTGATGTGCAGCTTGAGCTCTGTCGATGTCCTGCATGAACTCTGTTCTGGTTGAGTTGTGTCAGTGTACAGCTTCAGCTGTGTCAAAGTACTTGAGTTGTGTCAGTGTACAGTTTCAGCTGTGTCAACGTACAGTTGAACTCTGAACTGGTTGAGTTGTGTCAGTGTACATCTTCAGCTGTGTCAAAGTACTTGAGTTGTGTCAGTGTACAGCTTCAGCTGTGTCAAAGTACAGTTGAACTCTGTACTGGTTGAGTTGTGTCAGTGTACAGCTTCAGCTGTGTCAAAATACAGTTGAACTCTGTACTGGTTGAATTGTGTCAGTGTACACCTTGAGCTGTGTCAAAATACAGTTGAACTCTGTACTGGTTGAGTTGTGATATTGTACAGCTTCAGCTGTGTCAAAGTACAGTTGAACTCTGAACTGGTTGAGTTGTGTCAGTGTACAGCTTCAGCTGTGTCAAAGTACTTGAGTTGTGTCAGTGTACAGCTTCAGCTGTGTCAAAGTACAGTTGAACTCTGAACTGGTTGAGTTGTGTCAGTGTACAGCTTCAGCTGTGTCAAAGTACTTGTGTCAGTGTACACCTTGAGCTGTGTCAAAGTACAGTTGAACTCTGTACTGGTTGAGTTGTGTCAATGTACAGCTTCAGCTGTGTCAAAATACAGTTGAACTCTGAACTGGTTGAGTTGTGTCAGTGTACAGCTTCAGCTGTGTCAAAGTACTTGTGTCAGTGTACAGCTTCAGCTGTGTCAAAGTACAGTTGAACTCTGAACTGGTTGAGTTTAGTCAGTGTACAGCTTCAGCTGTGTCAAAGTACAGTTGAACTCTGTACTGGTTGAGTTATGTCAGTGTACAGCTTCAGCTGTGTCAAAGTACAGTTGAATTCTGAACTGGTTGAGTTGTGTCAGTGTACAGCTTCAGCTGTGTCAAAGTACAGTTGAATTCTGAACTGGTTGAGTTGTGTCAGTGTACAGCTTCAGCTGTGTCAAAGTACAGTTGAACTCTGAACTGGTTGACTTGTGTTAGTGTACAGCTTCAGCTGTGTTGATGTACAGCTCAAGTTGTGTCAGTGTCCAGCTTGAACTGTGTACTGGTGGAGTTGTGTCAGTGTACAGCTTGAATTGTGTCCAGGTACAGCTTGAGTTGTGTCAGTGTACAGCTTGAGTTGTGTCCAGGTTCAGCTTGAGTTGTGTAAATGTCCTGTTTGATGTGTCAGTGTACTGCTTGAGCTGTATCATTACGAGACAGTGATTCAGAGCAGTTGAATGGCATCTGAAGTGAGAGGCTGGCTGCCTGTTCTGACTGCTGCTTCTCTTTAATGAACTATGGAGAAACCCTACAGATTATTTTGAAACTGCCAATAAAAGACCACTGGCATGAATAGTCGTTTTGGCCCATGTCCACTTGTTGTTCTTGTGTCTAAAGTTACCTCTTTTCTTTGTGGTGCTTTAAAATGTGCATGCGTTTACAGATGACTGGGTTATATATGTAATGGAGCTGATTGTGTGTGTGTAGATTCTTTAAGGTTGTGAATATCATTACTGGGGTAAAATTTTATTTGAGGAAATTTCTTTGGATTAGGTATTTGAATACTTGAAAGAGATCAGTATTTTTGGAAGATTATAAGTTTGTGATAACTCTTTTGATCTGCTTCTGTTTCTACCCATTTTTAACTCTGTTTAATTTTTTTTGATGATATACTAGTTTTGGTTTGTGTATGTTCGAGCATATAATGTGTGCTGACAAGACGTGTTTTGCCCTGATATAACCATACTGGTTGATTGGGTGTAAAAAGCCAAATTACTTACTGACTGTGGTAAAACTGGTGTGCTCTGTGCATTGGAAACCTTTTGAGGGTGACAACTAAGACCAACAAGGTGAAAGTGCCTGTAGTTAAGTCCTTGTTATAACGTCCTTTGTGGTTAGGTTTCATGGTTAGAGGTGTACTTTGCAGAGACGTGCCCCCGAGGAAAGACCACAGTGATGGGAGACCACCCTGCTTTTAAGACTGCTTTCAGTCTGAAACCTTTCCCTTCATATTTCTGTCTGAATGAACACAACACTGAGCAAAAACCTTTCCCTTCATATTTCTGTCTGAATGAACATAACACTGAGCAGAAACTTTTCCCTTCATATTTCTGTCTGAATGAACACAACACTGAGCAGAAACCTTTCCCTTCATGTTTCTGTCTGAACACAACACTGAGCAGAAACCTTTTCTTGCATATTTTTGTCTGAACACAACACTGAGCTGAAACCTTTCCCTTCACATTTCAGTCTGAACACAACACTGAGCAGAAACCTTTCCCTTCATATTTCGGTCTGAACACAACACTGAGCAGAAACCTTTCCCTTCATATTTCGGTCTGAACACAACACTGAGCAGAAACCTTTCCCTTCATATTTCGGTCTGAATGAACATAACACTGAGCAGAAACCTTTCCCTTCATATTTCTGTCTGAACACAACACTGAGCAGAAACCTTTCCCTTCATATTTCGGTCTGAATGAACATAACACTGAGCAGAAACCTTTCCCTTCATATTTCTGTCTGAACACAACACTGAGCAGAAACCTTTCCCTTCATATTTCGGTCTGAATGAACATAACACTGAGCAGAAACCTTTCCCTTCATATTTCGGTCTGAACACAACACTGAGCAGAAACCTTTCCCTTCATATTTCGGTCTGAATGAACGTAACACTGAGCAGAAACCTTTCCCTTCATATTTTGGTTTGAATGAACATAACACTGAGCAGAAACCTTTCCCTTCATATTTTGGTCTGAATGAACATAACACTGAGCAGAAACCTTTCCCTTCATATTTCTGTCTGAACACAACGCTGAGCAGAAACCTTTCCCTTCATATTTCTGTCTGAATGAACATAACACTGAGCAGAAACCTTTCCCTTCATATTTGGGTTGATGAACATAACACTGAGCAGAAACCTTTCCCTTCATATTTTGGTCTGAATGAACATAACACTGAGCAGAAACCTTTCCCTTCATATTTCTGTCTGAACACAACGCTGAGCAGAAACCTTTCCCTTCATATTTCTGTCTGAATGAACATAACACTGAGCAGAAACCTTTCCAATCATATTTCTGTCTGAACACAACACTGAGCAGAAACCTTTCCCTTCATATTTCGGTCTGAACACAACACTCAGCCCATTGCACAACAGTTAATTAACGCACAAAATCCATAACACACGTACAACAACAAAGACCCGAGTCACCTTCTGTAACTCTCACGTGGCATGTGTATAAATACAAGGTCCATAAACTCCACCAGAGGTACATTCGAGGATGTATCTCTGGTGGAGTTTATGTACTTTGAGGCACATAGAATATTCTGCTTTTTAAGACCCCTTGCTGCAACTGCAAGATTTTTAGGTAGTTTGAAAAAGAAGGGGGCCTGTCTACTAATAAAGGGGAACGGGTGTCAGGGTGTGCAGAGCTGCCTGAGTTGTTTTCTCTTCATGTGTAGAGCAGAACTCATGCTGCAGCTGATGTGGTTGCATCTGAAATCTTGTGAGGCCAATGGACCAAGGGAGATTACTTGGAATTATTAGTTGTTGTTTTTTAAGGGAGTTGTTGATTGTGGATTGTTTCACACTAGTTCGTGCTTCAAATCCATGGTTACTTGACATATGTTCATTTTGAATTAATAAAAAATTGCTACTGGGGAGGTGGAAGAATAAGTACTTTGATAGAACAGAAAAAAGATGAGCATGTTATGCATTTTATTTGTTTTCCAGTGATATGTTGATGAAGAACAGGTTGCTATCCTATTCACTGTTTTACTGTTCCCTTTGTGTGTGTGTGTTTTGCAGGCAGCAGGAGCGGATTGCTTCAGAAAGAGATGAAATAGACAAAAATAGACGACTGCTCATGAAGCGAAAACCTCCCAGTTTACCAAAAAATCCCAAACAGGAACACCAGTTCGTGAAGCCTGGAGAAAAATAGTAAGTGATGCCTCTTGATGTTGTAATAAATGCCTTAAGGTTGTGAAATAACTGTGTTTATGCTTTTGTTTTACTTTGGGAGATGTGAAAGGAGGGGTGAGAGGGGGCAATTTTTCTCACGTTAAAATATGCAGACATCAGATTTTCCATGAGTAGGTGGAGTTCCTGTTGATTGAAGTGGGGCAGGAGCCATTCTTGAGAAGAGAAATGATGTACAAAAACTGTCTGAGTGAAAAATGAGGGCATTTTTTTTGGTTTTGGTAATGGATTTGTGAATTCCATCAAAACTGAAATTACAGAATCTGATGTCTGGATATGGGTGTTTTAATTAAATTTTTTTAGTGGAAAGCTTGTGTGTAAAACAAAAACCAAGTTAGTCCAGTGGAAAGCTGCTGTGACAGAATTGCACTGTCCAGCTTACCAATTTATTAATTCCTAATGTCCAACAAAGTCCTACAGAATTTTGGTGTGGAATATTTTTCTGTTGCTATGTAGATCTCTGGAGTCTAGCTGCCTGTTGTACCCAGGACATCAGTGTTTTGTGTCCGTTTTGTTGTGCTGACACTGTGTCCACTAGCCAGATGTACAGGAGCAGGGGGAGAAAGTTGCTTCCTGAACTCTCAGAACTGAAATTCACATCCATAGCCTCCTGCTCTGAGTTCATTGTTTTTTAATCACTCATGTTGCACGCCCTCCTCGTCCAACCGTTGAAAGTCAGGTTTGAGTATGAGATGATTAACTGTTTGTTTTCTGAGTTTGACCATTTTCGGAGTAGAATCTGGAGGTGTTTGCTGCGGTTCTGTGTGTGGAAGAGAGAAAAACTTACTTTGTTAGAATTGCCTTGATATAACCACAATGGTTGGCTGGGCGTAAAACACCAAGTTACTTACTATTTTAGAAGAAAACATAGGAACTGGACTTAAACTTCAGAGTTCCTTTAACTAGGTCTCAAAGACTGTATGCACTCTGTGTGTGCCTTCTCTTTCAGTTTGTCAATAGCAGACTTCTACGAGCAGGATGAAATTTTGAAGCTGCGGCAGGCGGCCTTGAAAAAAGAGGACGCTGACCTTCAGCTGGAACTGGAGAAGTTGGAACGAGAGAGGAACCTCCATATACGAGAACTCAAACGCATCCACAATGAAGACAACTCCAGGTGAGCAACCTGTCAAAATCGGTGGCTCGGCAGTCCTACGGATGCTGGTTACCTCTGCTCTCGTTGTCTGATCGTAGGATCAGCAGGTGCTCTGTGTTTCCTGCTGGTCTTGGGGTCAAAAGGTCAGAGGTAACCTGGCCAAATTTTGAGGTCAGAGACCACAGCCATCGGAACTCGGTGCATGCCCAGAGAACCGGGAGATTAGAATAGAGGGTTTTGCCCTGAGCTCATAGCCCTCCTCCACATATGCTCCCGCAAGCTTTTGATCTGACCATCAGTGTTAGCTGATGGAATACACAGTGATTCGAGTCTGATTCTAGCTTTCATCTAGCTTTGGGCGTGTTTTGTAAGCCTACTTTTCAGCATTTGGAAATGTAAAATTAACAACATAAAATCATAAATATTTTGGACATGTTTTGCAGTGCGTTTGTTTTCCAGTCTGGAATATGCCCAGTTTTGGTTTTTCGGTGGCACATGTGTCAGTCTTGTATTTCCTCTGCAAAGTATGAGCGTTCGCCATTTTTCTGGAAGCCATGTTGAAATTGTTTTCAGGTTATTTTGACTGAGAACAAAATCAAATGGAAAACAAATAAAAATACTCTTAACATTTGTAGATATATATATATAAAATTTAAAAAAAAAATACAGTCATGAGATCAGCTTGAAAATTAGTTTACCTGTCAGAGATTCCGGACAGATGAGAAATGTGTGCATGTGAAAGAGCTGACAAAACTACAAGTGTGTGTTTCTTGCCAGCCCTGATTTTTGCTTGTGGTGCCAGAGAGGATGACTGGCTTCGCTGTGCCGGTGTGTTGCAGGTTCAAAGACCACCCCATCCTCAACGAGCGGTACCTGTTGTTATGCCTGCTGGGGAAGGGCGGCTTCAGTGAGGTGCACAAGGTCAGTGTGGGGCGGTGCTGACATGCTTTAACCCTTTCTCTGCAGTGAGATGTCATGCGACATCCTTGGCAAATCCCTTCCAGTTTGCCTTAGAGAATGCACTGTAGTGGCATGCTGGAAGACAGACTCTTTGCACATGCAAAGATGTAGCAAAGCACTTGGAATGAATGCTTTTCATTGGTTTGGCCTCTCTTTGCTGGCAGGGAAAGGGTTAAGCCTGCTGTCTGGTTTCAGTGGGGCGGTAATTAGCTTGTCGCCAGGGGAGAGAGAGAGCCTGCCCGCTGATGTAATGTCTGACAAACCTAATTAAAAAAGTCACCAGCAATTTTTTCCCTCACTTGTGTATAATAGGCTGCCAGGCCCGTTCAAACCTTGTCTGTGCTGATTGTAGCCTGTTACTCAAATCTCAGCAATGTGTGCATTGTCCATTGCGCCACTGGTACATTTGGCAGAGCTGCAGTTCAGTCAGCTTGCAAAGGGAAGTAATAATGTGCCCTTACAATACAATACAATTTTATTGCCAAGTGTCAATACAACTGCACTAGGAATGTTTGGTGGTGCCAAGTACACTCCTCACATGTTCACTCCTATCATAAAACCTGTTCAGGTATGTGATGTAAAACAAGATGCTTCATTTTTTGCCGGTTTCAGGGTTTTGATCTGAAAGAGCAGCGGTACGTGGCTTGCAAAATCCACCAGTTGAACCGGGAATGGAAAGAGGATAAAAAAGCCAACTACATCAAGTGAGTCTGCAGGTTCTCTTCAGCGTGGCTGTAGTTTGTTTGTTTGTTTGTTTGTTTGCTTGTCAGTTGAACCAGGAATGGAAGGAGGATAAGAAAGTGAATGACGTGAAGTGGGGCTGCAGGTTCGTTCTTTTCAGCATGGCTGTAGTTTGTTTGCTTCTCATATCAGGCAGACTTCTTTGTCTACGTGGCCCAAGTGACTTTTTTTTCCCCCTCTCTGTTTTGTTTGTTTGACAGACCAACCTAACCCTGATTATGTGTTTGACACTACATGATAATTATATCCCTCCAAAACAAAAACAAAACGTTCCCAAAACAAAAACAATTGCAAATATTATTGTTTTTTCTCACAGTGATGTCTCCAGTGCATCACATAGTTCTTTTTGGTATGGGAAATCAAATGCAAAACAGACCTGTGGGCAAGTTTGACAGGCTGGTTGCTGGTATTTAGCCTGTTAAATTGGCCCCTCAGATGACGGCCAAGACTAAGCCAGTTGTCATACTGTTGATGATTGGACAAATACTGGCTCTTTTGCAGGGCACTCATGTGGGCAGGAGGTGTTTAGGAGGGTGGCCATGAAAGAACGGCATAATATGAGTTGGTGGATGAGTGCTTAGCCCAGAGCTATGATGTGTTCTTTTCTTCTTGTTCTTTGGACTTGGATGAGTTGAACTTGAGTGAGTACATTTACATCTGTATGCTTCCGTGTTGCAGGCATGCCCTAAGGGAATACAATATCCACAAGACCCTGGACCACGCGCGGATCGTCAAGCTCCATGATGTGTTTGAAATAGACAATAATTCGTAAGTTGGCTTTGCTCTTCGAGTCTTCATTGGCGGCTTTTGGGGTGAGGTGGTGTGGGGTGTTGGCTGTTCTCAGTAGCTGTTGCATAAAGTCGGATAGTTATTTAGTATTTAAGGCGTGGTCAACCAGGAAGGTCACATCAGGGCAAGCCACGACTGGTGAGATCACAGGCAAGTGTGATTAACTGTTTATGACACACATCACTTTACATTAGAAGAGGAGTCTGGAAGAAATGAAAGTGAATGAACTGAGAAGGTGGAAATTGAAAAGGCAGACTTTTTGGCAGCAGGTGAAACGCATGAAGCCATATCTGACATTCTTCTCACAAGAGAGAGGGGTCTGGAAGAAATGAAAGTGAATGAACCGGGAAGGTGGAAATTGAAAAGGCAGACCTTTTGGCAGCAGGTCAAATGCATGGAGCCATATCTGACATTCTTCTGACAAGAGAGAACCTTTGGTAGCTTTGGACTGTCAGCCAGGGGAGTTTTAATTTCTGCATACATGGCATCCCGCCAGAGGACGCAGAAATAAACACTTCGGCCTTCCAAAGTCTGACAGTCTGTAGAACTGGAATTCCTCCTGCCTGTCTCAGGTATCGCCAAACAGTGTAGTTATTTGTGTACTTGAATGTTGCCTTCAAGACTTTTCCCCACTGGAAACTTAAGTTGATTTTCTTGAGGAAAACCAGCTGCACCAGAGTGAGCTACCCAGTGTGCTGAACATTTCCCATTGTTGATGGAATTTTACTGGGGCAATGCTGAATGGTTTTCCTTTCTTTATTGTGTGTGTGTAAACAAATTACCGTTCTCAGACTGATATGTGCCACTGAGAATAACCATTGTTCTCTTTCCCTCACGCCTCAGCTGTCAGATTTTATTGTTGGCATGGGACCTGATTTAAAAAAACTGAATGTTTCCTGGACACGACAGACTTTGACGAGCCTGATTGGAAAAACCCCAGAATGTTTCCTGGACACGACAGACCATAACAAGGCTTGCAGCAAAGGGTTCTCTATCCCTCTCTTAGGCTTCCGTCCTGCTCATTTTTCTGACAGCAGTACAGGCATTTGTATTCTTGCACTTGTGTGTAATGCTGTATTTTGTCTAGGTCTTATAGATGGGGTGTTTTGCATAAGTGTGGAGCTTTTTCTTTTGCTGTCAGAAAATGTTTCCCTTCTTCATCTATGTAAGTGATGAGTATATATGCAGTTGGGCAGTCATGTATAATCACAAATGCACACACTCAACGCACACACACATACACACACACACACACACACACACACACACACACACACACACACACCACACACACACTTGCTCAGTCACCCAAATTGGGTAGAAAAGCTTTTGAATGGGTCAGGATTAAAAACCATAGCCTGTTGAGGCTGTCATATTGTTGCATTCTATGATAGTGGTTTTGTTTTGAATTTATTCAACTTTAGATCATCAGAAAAGAAATTGGAACAGTTTTGTCAGGAATGTGATGTCATCACCATTTTGACTTGTCTGACAATGAAACTGACATTGAAAAAAGGTTTTTCATTCAATTTTAGGGAAAAACATTTTAGCAAGGAATAATCCTTTTGGCTAGTACAGTAGTAGATGCATTATATTGACAAGTACAGTGAGGTAGAATGTTTTCTTCTCTTGCCGGACACACACACAACCCCCCCCCCCCCCCCCCCCCCCACACACACACACACACACAGCACAGCACAGCACACTGTGAATGTCAAGAGCACCAAACAAACCTGCAGGCACAGCACAAAGCCAGAAAGTGGGCGGTGTGTGTCTGAAAGAAAAGCATGATTGGAAGCATGACCTTTCCCTAGGCCCCAGGCCAGGTGGTCTGACCTAGTTTGCCTGGTGGGAGGTGGCTAGGTGCCCTGCTGTAAATAGGTGATGGAAGGGGTACGGGTGACCTTTGGCAGGCTGCAGCGTGGGTCAGGTTTGCCTACCCCTGTCACTTAACACTGATGTGCAGTGGTCTGCCGTACTGGCTGTAAGGTTGCTCGGGCAAGTGTAGGCGAGCTGATTGCGTAAGAGAAGTTTTGTGTGTCAGGTTGTTTTGTTTGGTCGTTTTTCAGTGATCTGTTTGCTTTCAACGGGGGGGGGGGGGGGGGGCTTTATTTCTCTCTTCCCCTCCCCCGCTCCACCCCCACTCCCCCATACCTCTGCCCCACCCACTCACCCCAGGTGGTTTGTGATAACAGATTTCAGGCAGAAAATGCATTATTTCTAGGACAGAGGACAAACATTTATTGTTACAAAACCTATCAGTAAATATCCTAAAGCCCCCAAAAGCTGTAGTTCAGGTTTTTGTGGCTATGATCAGTAATGGTGATCAGTTTTGTTGGGTTCTGCATATTGCTGAAATGCCCAGATAGAAAGTTGACTTTTGAGGAATACCCAGATAGTTGATTTTTGAGGAATACCCAGGTAGATTGTTGATTTTTAAGGCCAGTCAGTATGATGGTGACTGAAATACCCAGTGGGCAAGGATCTGGATTGGATTGGGAATGGAACACGTGACACTCCGTCATTCCAGCAGGTGCCCAGTTCTCTGCAGTGCTGGGATGCCAGAAGGGCTGGGAGTGTGACCTGGGCTTCCACTTGCAGCAGAGAAGGGTCCGGAGAAGGGTGTGCATGATCTGATTTGTCTGGAGTTTGGGTTCTGTGCAGTACCTGGGTACCTGGTGGGAAGCCTCAATGAGCTGGACCTCTGCCTGCAGCAGAGAAGGGTTTGGAGATGGATGTATGGCCCAGTTTGTCTGTTAGAGTCTGCATTCCATGGAGTAGCAGAAAGGCAGTGAATGAGGTTCTGTATGGGCTGGAGTTGCACAAAGGCAGTGAATGAGGTTCTGTATGGGTTGGAGTAGCACAAAGGCAGTGAATGAGGTTCTGTATGGGTTGGAGTAGCACAAAGCAGTGAATGAGGTTCTGTATGGGTTGGAGTAGCAGAAAAGCAGTGAATGAGGTTCTTTATGGGTTGGAGTAGCAGAAAAGCAGTGAATGAGGTTCTGTATGGGCTGGAGTTGCACAAAGGCAGTGAATGAGGTTCTGTATGGGTTGGAGTAGCACAAAGCAGTGAGTGAGGTTCTGTATGGGTTGGAATAGCAGAAAAGCAGTGAATGAGGTTCTGTATGGGTTGGAGTAGCGGAAAGGCAGTGAATGAGGTTCTGTATGGGTTGGAGTAGCGGAAAGGCAGTGAATGAGGTTCTGTATGGGTTGGAGTAGCGGAAAGGCAGTGAATGAGGTTCTGTATGGGTTGGAGTGGCAGAAAGGCAGTGGATGAGGTTCTGTATGGGTTGGAGTAGCAGAAAGGCAGTGAATGAGGTTCTGTATGGGTTGGAGTAGCGGAAAGGCAGTGAATGAGGTTCTGTATGGGTTGGAGTAGCGGAAAGGCAGTGAATGAGGTTCTGTATGGGTTGGAGTGGCAGAAAGGCAGTGGATGAGGTTCTGTATGGGTTGGAGTAGCAGAAAGGCAGTGAATGAGGTTCTGTATGGGTTGGAGTAGCGAAAGCAGTGAATGAGGTTCTGTATGGGTGGGCAGAAAGGCAGGTTCTGTATGGGTTGGAGTGGCAGAAAGGCAATGGATGAGGTTCTGTATGGGTTGGAGTAGCAGAAAGGCAGTGAATGAGGTTCTGTATAGGTTGGAGTGGCAGAAAGGCAGTGAATGATCTGAACTTTTGTTTCCATGAGAGAAGGCTCTGGGAAGAAGGATGTGTGTTGGAGGCTTCAGGTTTTGCACGCTTCAGAAATGCAGTGATCTGGACTTTAGTTGGCAGTACTCAGTGAAGGATTCAAACGAGGCTGTATGCACATGATCGCTTGTGTGTGTTTCAGGTTCTGCACGGTGCTAGAGTACCAGAAAGGCAATGACCTGGACTTCTACCTGAAGCAGAACAAAGTCATTCCAGAGAAGGAGGCGCGCTCCATCATTGTGCAGACGTCCAGCGCCCTCCGCTATCTCAATGAGATCAAGCCTCCTGTGATACATTACGACCTCAAACCTGGTAAACACCCACACCTTCACCCTGACATTGTGTTGTTTTGCCTGGCTCAGCAGCCCTGTACACATTATACAGTGCAACCCCTACTGAAGGGTTGTCCTCAGAATGAGGCATGCTCAGCAGTAAGATGTCTGAGCTGTGGTGAGAAGTTCATTTATATTTTAAGTTCGTTCACAGCTCATTTGTTCTCTTCAATACTCCTGGGACACTCATCCCAGAATACAGAATACAGAATCTTTATTGTCTATGAATAACATAGAAATTTGGCTTACAATTGCTTAAAAGATACCAGTAAAATAACACACAGTATAATCCATGAACATAAGTACACATAAAACACAGAGTACTTTATCTTAGAGTCTGGAGGGCACACACAAACATCCGAAACAGTCAACCCTACCAATCAGCGAAAGAGATGCTAGTTAACTATCTCTCAATTCAATTCAGTTCAATTAAAAAAACTTCAATCATCCCACACGGGGCAATTTTGTTGTGGTCATGGCGGGCTCGTAAAAAATAAATAAATAAATACATAAAGTTAAGAGAATAATGCAACAAACACAACACCGCCAATAAAAGAGACTGACTTTAACCATAGTAAAGTTATGAATATAGAACAGTTGTGACTTCATCATAAAATAATAATGAAGTTAAGATCACATACTTGTAAAACAATTAATTAAAGTATCACACACAGCAATTAAAACAGTATCACACACACACACACACACCATCACCCCCCCACACACACACACACACACCCCGTGGCACAATCACACACACACACACACACACACCACACACACACACACACGCACACACACACACCGTGGCACACACACACACACACACACACAGTGGCATGCACACACACACACACCGTGGCACACACACACACACACTTCATGTATACATTGACACTTCAGGTGTGGTTTAAAAGGCGCACTGCGACTGGCATAAAAGAGTTCTAAAATGTATTTGTCTTACAAATGGGGCATCTAAGATGACGACCTGATGGGAGAGTAGTAAATTCCTGGTTTAAAATATGGTCCTTCGTTAAAATATCTGTGCTCCTTCCACCATGCACTCCATCTTGTTCTGTCCGATTGGTGAGCGAGTCATTTCTTGACATTCCTGGGCCCAGGGACAGTAAAATGGAGCGATACAGCCAGCAAACCTTTGGATGTGTTGCCCCTTCCCAATGGAATGCCGTGCCTAGGAGCATCAGGGGAAGAGACTTCATTCTTTTCAGTCTGCTCTCAAGACACTCTCAAGATGCACTTCTTTTACAGTGGCTCGTAATTCTCCTGCCTACTTGTCTTTATTGTGTGTGGGGGGACTGAAGTCATTGTGCTTCTTACAATGTGTGTGTGGGCTGAAATCACTACTTATTACAGTGTGTGTATGTGCTGAAATCACTGTGTTCTTACAGTGTGTGTGTGTGTGTGCTGAAATCACTGTGCTTCTTACAATGTGTGTGGGATGAAATCGTTGTGCATCTTACAGTGTGTGTGTGGGCTGAAATCAATGTGCTTCTTACAGTGTGCATGTGGGTTGAAATCACTGTGCTTCTTACAGTGTGCGTGTGGTGTGGAAATGTACACTTTATTTTTTCTCCGACCCCAGCCACAGCATATTCTTGCATACACCTTTTTTATGTGCATTATAAATTATCGTTCATTCATACCCATTCTATAGCTACATGCATCCCTTGTGTTTCCCAAGGAATCACCACACCAAGATTCATCTCAATAGGATGAACTTGTCAAGGGCCAAATCATAACACAATGTTGACACCAACCCACAGAGACTCATCATTATTTTTGTAAGCTAGGAGTAGGAAAGGGTGGGGATTTCAGAGAAGCCTGGTGGTTTTGTAAGGGGCAGTGTCGTTTTAGGGTGGCTGTCATTTTGGAAAGAGGATAGGTGGATGCTTTGTAGCAGAAGAACCTGCTTTGGTTGATCCCTGTGTTGAGGGGACCAGCACGTAAGTAACCTGTCCATTTCTCTGGGACAGGGCATTTTCTTTCAGTGAGTGACCAGGCGTCCACAGCCACAAGCAGTAATATGAAGACTGAGGCTCCAGCCATAAATAAAGAGATGCAGATTTTTGGGGGATTTGTGTGTGTGTGTGTGTGTGTGTGTGTGTGTGAGTGACAAGCAATCACTCCTTTTGGCATGGGGTTTCTATTTTATCCTTGTGCCATCTGACTTTCAGAGAGAGAGAGAGAGAGCATGTGTGTTTGTGCCTGTGTGTGTGCGTGTGTACGTGCGTGCATGCGTGCATGCATGCATGCATAGGTTGTGTGTGTGTGTGTGTGGCAAGAGATAATGTTTTACATGAATGATTGTATCATTTTGTATTCAAAAAGGCATATTAGTAGATGGTAAGACAATCTATAGTTTGTTTCACTGAGCATCAGTCAAGTAAAATGCATCATGTCATAAGAGACACAAACAACATTGACATCGTAGAAAACATGGTGGAGTTGGCTAACAGTAGTGTTTTATGGACTCGAGATGCAGTAAAACATATTACATGAAGTGATGGGGTTTTGTCATTCTTGGTATTGTTTAATTTAACTCACAAAGACTGTGTCTATTTGTTTTTTGTTCTGTTTTTATGATTGGAATTGGGGTTTTGACTGATCCGAGATCTGTCTCTTGTTTACATGATTTTATTGTTGTGTGTGTGTGTGTGTGTGTGTGTGTGTGTGTGTGTGTGTGTGTGCGTGTGTGTGTGTGGTGTGTGTGTGTGTGTATCTGTTTCTCCAGGCAATATCTTGTTGGGGGCTGGGTCTGTGAGCGGTGAGATCAAGATCACCGACTTCGGGTTGAGTAAAATCATGGACGACACCAACTTCTCTCCCGAGGTCGGCATGGACCTCACCTCTCAGGGTGCAGGCACCTACTGGTCAGTTCTTTCTCCCTCTTTTTATTCTTCCGCTGGTACTCAAAGGTTCACCCATAGCTGGGTGAGATTTTGCACGTGCAGCTGCTGCCCTGCATGCACGTGAAGGTGTATCACCCATGCCCGTGCAAGACCTTGTATTTGCTTGTATAAGCCTGGTCAGGTACGAGGACCTGAATAGATGTAGAAGATATGTTACTGTTTTGTTTGTTGGATCCTGTAGAACTTCATGGACTAGCCTGAGGGTGAGATTTTGCTTCTGCAGGTGTCTTCCTGCCATTCGTGCATCAGCATTCTTACTTCATGGGATAGCTGGTCTTGTGGTGTTGTTATTATTGTGTTGGTTATGATGGCTCAAAATACTTCTGTGAGCGCCTGCTGATGTGGTTAAAAGTAGGTGAAGTGAGTACTTGCAGGTTTCCATTCAGGGTTTTAGACTTGCTGTCTGTAACCTGCTTGTGAGGTGTGTCATTGCTGCACATTGGTTCAGAACAGTGCTGAGATGACAAGATGAACACGCTAAGTAATTGTTGTTTTCAGATCATGGACCAACACTGCCTTTGTTCAGTTTTTGCTGTGTGAAAGTTGACGTGAAGTTTTTCACACACTCGGTTTTCCTCTTGCAGGTACTTGCCTCCTGAATGTTTTGTGGTGGGCAAAAACCCACCCAAAATTTCTTCCAAAGTGGACGTCTGGTCAGTAGGGGTCATATTCTACCAGTGTCTTTATGGCAAAAAGGTAAGGGCACAGTCCACACACAAGCAGAAGTGCTTATTATTGATGGATAAAATCTTTGTAACTCAGAATACAAAGTTAAGAAAGACGCAGAAACGTGTTTTAAGAATTCAGCATTTATCTAAACAGATTTTTCTTCTTCAGGATTTGCTTCTAGTTCTCATTTGTTTGGTTACTAATTGGTTACTTTTCATGCTGTTGAGGTGGTGATGGTGATCACAGAAGGGAAAATATTTAAAAGTGAAGGACTTAATTTAGAAACTGGATTTTTTTTAATGTACATATAGGATGCAGTCCACTACACATTCCGAATCATGCTTGGTATTGTTAACTATGCTCTGAGCTCTGTTAGCTGTTTGCAGTCACAACTTACCTTTTTCTGGGGTTATCATTTTACAGACAGGATTAGCTTTTTGCTGATTTGTTGCGATTATGTTGTTGACACTTGCCATTTCATTGTTGCCACGTCGGCAACGGAAGAGTTCTGAATGTTTACAGGGCAACTTGTGGTCTAAGGGAAGCAAACCAATTAATCAGATAAACTTTAGATTGTAGAACCTTGTACTTGCTTCCCTTGTTTGAATTTCACCTTTTGCATTTGGTCCGATTTTGTTTTCTTTCTGCAAATCTGTTTAATTGTGAACTGTTTTCAGAAATAGTCAATAAACAGCAGGGTTGTAGTTTAATCAGGTGTTTTAGCTTAACACTGAGGTAAACTGCAGGCTCTTTCTACTTCTGTAGTGTCAGCTTGTTTTATGGTTAAATCGTGTTTAAATCATCTGTTCAATGACCGTGTGCCTGATTTAGTTTTTTTATAGACCCAAAGTGGTACACCGCAGCAGGTCACGATGACTGAAGAGAGCGAGGCCTAAGGAGTTGAACACATTCCCAAACTGGATGTCGTTTGCTAGGCAGGCACAAGTTGTTTCAAACATAAAATGCATTCATTTGCTGTGCCGTCTGTTGCAGCCATTTGGACACAATTTGTCTCAAGCGGCCATTTTAGAAGAGAACACCATTCTGAAGGCGACAGAGGTGGAGTTCCCAGCCAAACCCATAGTGTCTCAGGAGGCCAAGGTGAGTGCCATTCACATGGAGCGGAAAGATTTTTGATATTTTTGTCGACCCAAATCTGTATCGTGAGTTAGTTAAGTTGGTTGGTGCTTTGAGCCAGAGAGATATATCAGTGCTAACTGTATTGTGAATAAGTAAGTAACTTGGCGTTTTATGCCCAGTCAACCAGTACAATACTGTATTGTGAAACTGTTACTAAAGCTGTATACTCCTATTAATGGTCATGTGTAACTGTAATGGTGGGTGCTTCTGCCTGAGAAAAACAGCATGGGTTCTTTTTCCAGAGACTGTGTAAATGAGTGATTTGAAACTTTGCACCTGGATAATCTCCAGCGACCTGCATGCTGCCATGCCAGTTTTGGTGACCTTGCTAGGCTATGTCTGAAGTTGGCAGGAAACTGTTGGCAGGGTCACTGTTGTCGTATATCCTTCATCCTGAGGTGTCCCCATGGGAGTGACGGGGATGTTAACATCCAGTTTCTAAGTAACTAACTTGTATTCCCAATAGTGAGGTCAGAGTGGGCTGCAAAAAGGAGGAAGTCGAACAAACCCCGTCTTAACAAGACTGCGTTACCCTGCTGATGGCCGCTGAACTCACTACTGGGTCGTTACAGAAGAAAATGCTCAGTCGCTGCAGAACGTTTGAGGCACATAACTGTTTTGAATGAAAAAGCAGTTGGTGCCATTTTTCCGTGTTGTGGAAGTTGGAGCAGATTTCATCCCCCAGTCCTTGGCTTCAGAACTCTTGAGACACTGGGATAATCACTTAGACGTGTGGAGAATCTGATGCAACCAGTTAGGTCATGAAACCTTTTCTCAACAGCAGGGTTTATGCATCTTTAGAAAACTGGGAAAGTTTGGGAAAACTGAGCTGCCCCTTTCCAGGCCTGAAAAGTTTGGGGAAAATGGCCTTTTTGGCCAATGTCTTAGAAAGTTTAGGGAAACTGAGCTGCCCTTTTCAGGTTGAAAAGTTTGGGGAAAATGGCTTTTGGGCCAAGGTCTTAGAAAGTTTTGGGGAGAATGGCCTTTTTGGCCAGGGTCTTGGAATGTTTGGGGGGAAATGGCCTTTTTGGCCAGGGTCTTTGGAACTTTGCAAATGGACTGTTTGGCCAGGGTTTTGGAAAGTTTGTTAAAAATGGCCATTTGGAGCAAGGTCCTGGAAAGTTTGGGGGAAAATGGCCTTTGGATCAAGGTCCTGGAAAGTTTTGGGGAAAATGGCCTTTGGATCAAGGTCCTGGAAAGTTTGTGGAAAATGGTCTTTTTGATAAAGGTCCTGGAAAGTTTAGGAAAAGTGGCCTTTTAAATTGAGGTCCTTGAAAATTTTGGGGAAATGGCCTTTGTAATCGAGGTCCTGGAAAATTTGGGGAAACAGGTCCTGGAAAGTTTGGGGAAAATGGCCAAAAAAGTCTGGGTCTTTGAGAGTGCAGATTTCATGACAATGGTCAGCAGATAATTTGCAAAAAACTCTTTTGCAAATTCAGAAAAGCAACAACTGGGAGGCCAATTGATGGATAATAAAGAGAAAAATGCAGAAGTGCTGAGTGTTCAAATTATCTGTGTAACTGGGCAGAAGGTTGGTTTGGGAAAATGATCTTCTACGTTTCGGGAATTTGGAAGTAGGACTCTAGGAGTCCTGTACAAATCCTGCAACACTCTGCTGTGGCTTTCTGGAGTTGATTCATCTTTGCTGTTGGTTGGTTTTGCAATTTGTGGCGTGTTGTGTTACAATCATCCTGGCCAGCTGGTTTGTATGTAGGGGTGACCGTTTTTACCTACACTACCATCTTTTTCTGGAGCTGATTGGTCTTTCTGTTCTTTGTTTTATTTATAACATCTGTTTTTACTGACTGACTGATTGATTGATTGATTGATTGATTGATTGATTGATTGTGTGTGTGTGTGTACAGAATTTCATCAGGAGGTGTTTGCAGTATAAGAAAGAATTGCGGCCGGACGTGGTCCAGATGGCCAATGAAGACTACCTGAAGCCTGCCGCCCTCAAGTCAAAGTGAGTATGCTCATTTGTGGTTGTTGTGTGGACAGTTGTGCCTCCAGCAAAGACCATCTGTTGCCCTTACGTCAAAGTGAGTATGCTTGTTTTTGGTCGAGTTGTGTGGACAGTTGTGCTTCCAGCAAAGATGGTCCATTGCCCTCAAGTCAGTGTGTGTGCTCGTTACTGGTCTGTGGAGAGTTGTCTGGACAAGGTGCTTCACGTTTTAAAAGATGTCTTTGCGAGAAAGTTGTACTGTGTCTTGGAAGGTGTGTGTGTGAAATCCAGACACATAAACAGTTGAAAAGAACGCTTCTTTAATATGACAGTAAAAAAGAAATTGCAAATTTTTGGTGTAAGCCCCTTTTTCAAAGGCACAAAACAACAGTTAAACAGTAGTAAATGAAAATATTGTACTTGTCTGGTTGCGGTTGTGGTTTGTTGCAACCAGACAAGTAGAATATTTTCTTAAATGACTGTTTAACATTGACTGTGTCTTGGAAAGCTGTCTTTGTGAGAGAATAAACATTGAATGTGTCTTTGAAAGTTGTCTTTGAAGCTGTCTTTGTGACACTGACAGAGTTAACATTGACTGTGTCTTGGAAAGTTGTCTTTGAAAGCTGTCTTTGTGACACTGACAGAGTTAACATTGACTGTGTCTTGGAAAGTTGTCTTTGAGACACTGACAGAGTTAACATTGACTGTGTCTTGGAAAGTTGTCTTTGAAAGCTGTCTTTGTGACACTGACAGAGTTAACATTGACTATGTCTTGGAAAGTTGTCTTTGTGACACTGACAGAGTTAACATTGACTGTGTCTTGGAAAGTTGTCTTTGTGACACTGACAGAGTTAACATTGACTATGTCTTGGAAAGTTGTCTTTGAAGCCGTCTTTGTGACACTGACAGAGTTAACATTGACTGTGTCTTGGAAAGTTGTCTTTGAAAGCTGTCTTTGTGACACTGACAGAGTTAACATTGACTATGTCTTGGAAAGCTGTCTTTGTGACACTGACAGAGTTAACATTGACTTGAGTCTTTTTAAAGTTGTCTTTGGAGCTGTCTTTGTGACACTGACAGTTTGACTGTGTCTTGGAAAGATGTCTTTGGAGTGGTCTTTGTGACACTGACAGTTAACAATGACTGTCTTGGAAAGCTGTTTTTCGGACACTGACAGAGTTAACATTGACTGTGCCTTTGAAAGTTGTCTTTGTGGTGTTTTATGATTGGTGTGAATGTGCGATGAGTGTACTTGGCACCACAAAACATTCCTAGTGCAATGGTGTTGACACTTAGCAATAAAGTTGTCTTGTATTGGACACTGACTGAGTCTTACCCGTACCCTGCTGATGTTGCAGACACAACAATGATAGCTCAAACAACTTCGGAGGTGCGAGTTCTGCGGCCGCCACCACCATCTCCCAGAGTCCTTCGTTCACCTTCGGGGACAAGCACTCCTAGTCACACCTGCACTCTGGCAAGGGTCCCAGTCTTGCCTGCTATGCTCATGACAAAGCAGAGGGGTCCGGTCCGCCACTGTAGGTGCGCTCCGCCCCCTTTTGTGGAACCAACCGCGTCTTTCTGGACAAAAAACAAACTCACCTTCCGTGTTATTGGGCCTCGATTTGTTTTACACATTTTTTTTTCCTTCTGTCCCCCTTTCTTCCTTCTTTGTTGATTGTGGCTCATTTCTGTGGCTCACCTCATCGTCCTCAAGGAGAGATGGCTTGTTGACTTTTGTGGCAGGCATTAGAGAGGTTGTGTGTGTTTGGGGGGTGGGGTTTGGTGTGTGTGTGTGTGTGTGTGTGTGTGTGTGTGTGTGTGTGTGTGTGTGTGTGTGTGAGTGTGTGAGTGAGTGTGTGTGTGTGAGTGTGCACAAGCAGAGGTTGGCATGTATGTGTACAGGTGGTGTGTGTGTGTGTGTGTGAATTGTATGGGCCACAAAAATCTGTGCTGCGAGGTGTTGAAACTGCGTTGTGAAGGTGTGGTGAAAAATAAGCGAACAGTTGTGGACTGCACAGAGACTGCAGTGATGAAACTGGACGAAAGACTGCTTCCATTTTGTGTATTCGGCGAACTGATCTTGACTCGGAGCTGGTTAGATTGCCGGCACGCCACCAGTTGAGAGGGAGAGAAGAAAGTGATTCATTTGGATACGACTTCTTGGGACATGCGTGGACGCTGAATGCTGTTGTCAGAAAATGAGAGGAAACCAAATATATTGGGACTGGCAGTGGCGCAAGTGGTGAAAATGGTGATCTTTTAAAATGTTTATAGTTTGTTTTTGTGTGTGTGTGTTTTTGTTTTGTTTTTGGTGTGGTGGGTGGTTGGGATGCCATTCAGTGATTGTGTAAAATACAAGAAGTGGGGAGAAAAAACACTGCAGACACTGTGCCATGGAGTGTGAGTAAGTGGAAATGTAGCCCATAGTCTGTGGGTGTCAGAGACTGCTTGATGCAGGCTTGTGACCAGTGGAGATAGGCGAGTGGGTGCGACTTGTTGGCCATCAGTGTCAATGGGTGTGACAATGTCCGTCAGGGTGTGACATTGTCCGTCAATGTCAGCGGTTGTGACATTGTCCATCGGTGCCAGTGGATGTGACATTGTCCCTCAGTGCCAGCGTGTGACATTATCTGTCAGTGTCAGCGGGTGTGACATTGTCAGTGCCAGTGTGTGTGACACTATCTGTCAGTGCCAGTGTGTGTGATGTCATCTGTCAGTGCCAGTGTGTGTGACATTATCTGTCAGTGCCTGTGAGTGTGACGTTATCTGTCAGTGCCAGTGAGTGTGATGCTATCTGTCAGTGCCAGTGGGTGTGACATTTTTTCAGTGCCAGTGGGTGTGACATCTGTCAGTGCCAGTGGGTGTGACGTTATCTGTCAGTGCCAGTGGGTGTGACATTGTCGGTGCCAGTGGGTGTGACATTGTCAGTGCCCGTGGGTGTGACATTGTCAGTGCCAGTGAGTGTTGCACTGTCCAACAGTGACAGCAGTGGTTGTGACTGGCATTACCCATCATTGACTGCGACTCGCACTGTTCATGAGTCCATGGGTGATGGGTGTGACTCGCTGTCTGTCAGTGTCAGTGGGTGTGACTTGCACTGTCCATCAATGTCAGTGGATGTAAGTTGCTCGCCATGTCATTTGGTGGGTGTGATTTGCACTGCTCCGTCACTGTCGGTGTGTGTGTGTGACTTGCACTTCCTTGATGGGCAGTGGATGGGAGTTGCTCACTGTGTCATTTGGTGGATGTGATTTGCACTGTGGCGCGACTTGCCACATCTGTTACACCACTGTCAGTACGCGTTGGCTTGCACTGTCTGTGAAAGTTGCTGGGTGTGACGCTAAGTCCATGTTGGTGGGTGGTGTGACTTGTACTTTCCATCGTTGGGTGTCACTGGGTGTATGACCGTCTCTGTCCATCAGTGTGCAGTGGGTGTGACTGACGCTGTCCATCAGTGCTGAATGGTGAGATTTGTACCGCCCATTAGTGTCAGTGGGTGTGAGAGACTGACACCCTTTATCACCGTTTATCAGTGTCAGCAAGTGTGATTCATTGTCGACCAAGGACGGATGGAATGGTTGACTCCTGTTGAATGGTGAGAGACTTGCCAGTGTGACTGACTGTCTGCCAAGGAAGAATGGATCGGTTGGCTCCTGTGACGTTGAAAAGCCTCAAGGATGAGAAGCTGAGCTGGTCTTTCAGAACTGAGCAAACGAATCGCAAGCAATACATTGCCCTCCTGACAAAAAAACAAGCTACCAAGCAAACTCCTGGTGAAAGTGTTTCGTTGTACATCACCAACTGTTGACTGGACATTGGAGTGTTAGCTCATGTGCCACGTATTGTGCTTCTCAAAGACACTGGGGTTGGGGGGTAGTGGAGAACAGGAGAGAGAGAGAGAGAGAGAGAGAGAGAGAGAGAGAGAGAGAAAAGAAAGAAAATGCTAGCACCCAGCATTGCTTCCATTGGGATTTGGTAACGTTTTTGAGTTTAACTTCGTGGCGTCTTTCCTTCCATTTTGTCAGAATTGGTCTGCTGCGAAAGCAGACTGTCACTGGCAAAGAAGCATAAAAGGGCTCGGTGGTACTTTTCCTTTCTGATTTTTACTAACCCCGTGTTGGTGGACTGAGAAATGGAATGGGTGCGTCTCTGTAACTGGATATGTGGGATGATGAACCAGCAGCTCACAACTAGCCGGAGAGGGAGAGGGAGAAGAGGGCCGACTACCCCAGTGGCAAGGCTGTGGCAGCCCACAGAAACTGGACATGGCAACCAGATCATCTGCACGGTCACCTGGGATTAGACTGGGTTTGGTATTCTGGTTTGGTGACACCCTTTTGAGTCCCTTTAAAAAAAAAAAAAAAAAAAAGTTTTTTAGCCACTTGTCCTCTGGGTATGCCACCTACACTAACAATTAGCGGACACGTGACATACTGATGTGATAATCTGTGCACGTCGTCCTTTGTCTTGCATCTGAGAGCTTTAATACATGAACACTACAACTGTCCCCTGGTTGGAGTCCGGGGTTGAAGTCGATCGTTGACACCGCCATGGTATTCATTGTAAATGTGTTTGGTGTTGCTTGTTCCTTTTGAATGGAATCCCACAGAGGAAAGCTGCGAGACTGAGCCCAGTCACGGTCATATCATACTTCATGCCACACTCCAAGCAGCGACAGCTCATCTGCCCTTCCTCAAGTCTGCCGTAGTTGGTTATGCCATGACTTGCGCAGGCGCCCATTCTGCCAAAGTTGGTTACACCATAACTGGTGCAAGCTCCCATTCTGCCAAAGTTGGTTACACCATAACTGGTGCAAAGCTCCCATTCTGCCGCACCTGATCATGCCATCACCAGTGCATGATCATCATCATGCCATCACCATTCCTTTTGCGTACCAGCAGAAAACGGACTCTTATCTGTTGCTTTTGAGGCTGTGGCATCACCAGCAGTGGTGGAGGCTGGCGGCGGTGCAGGCAGGCAGTTGCTGCTTGGAGTGTGCCCATCATCCATCCTGAATTTGCCATTGCGTCATGCATGTCTGTGGTCATGAAGCAGCACTGCCCTTGTGCTGCTAGCATCCATCATTCGAAACTTGAAACGAAAAAGTATTCTCTGCTTTGTCCATTTTCCTGTTGGTGTATGTGAGGGAGCGGACGTGTAATTTATGGGAACACAGTCAGTGGGAAACCAAGGAGGATGAGCACCCACTCATGCCTGTGTCTTGAAAACGTTAGTTGTGATGACCCATTCTGTACACTTGCACTTTTTGCGGGCACCATACTTGAATCAAGTCACCTTGTACGGGCATTCACCTGAATTTTGATGTCGATAAAACTGGCTGTAGAAAATGAATAAAACAGTTTGGTATGCATCAGTCAGTAAGAATACAAGTTACAACCCCAAAACAGTTTGGTATGGATCAGTCAGTAAGAACACAATCCCCCCCCCCCCCCCCCCCCCCGGCCTGCCCCCTACCCTCACCTTTTTTCTTCTTTTGGTTGTGTAGTGTATTCTGCCAAACAGATTCACTTTTCCAGTGATTCCATTGGTGGCATTTTGGGGTGGGGTGGGGGGTGGGGAGAGAGACTTGATGTGAAATTTTGGAAGCTGTCAATGTTGAACAAATGTCTGTAGTTGGGGTGGGTGGGGGGGGGTGGGGGGGTGCAAGCTTTCACACACTGCAGCATGGTGAGGTTGAGTCTCAAGTTTTCTGACTCGAGGATTGCGAGAGACTGCAGCAAGGTGGTTTCAGCCCTGGTTCCAGCAGTTTGCAGCAGATTAACATCATTCCAAGATAAATGGCGTTGGGCAGATTGGAGTTCCTTTCTTCCAGCAGTAAGAATCCTAGGATTTTTTTTTTCTTTCACCAAGGGTTGAGGGTGTGATAAATTAAAATGTGCACTGGAAGTAAATTAATCTTTGCCGGCTATGTTGACAGCTGAAAGTAAGAGCCAGCCAAACCAGTTTTCCTTGTTGATTTACACCACAATACCTCTGAAACTGGACCCACTGTATGTGGTGAATGGATGGAAGTGCTTTATTGATTTTCTGCAGCTGGTTCTATCGCATGAAAATTCAGGCAAACGTTGACGTGGGCAAGTTTACAGACCATTTTGTGGAACTGGAATAACTATTTCACTGGGCTGGCTGGGAACAAGTGCTTTCTGTCTACAGACGATTCTTAAGGTACTTGGCAAGTTCATAAAGAAGAGGGGACAATTTTCCTGTCCTTTGCTGCTTACCAGTCTTTGTTGTTATTGGAGAGAGAGAGGGAGATTGCCTTGAAAAAAATATGACTGCAAATTTGTTTGGGATACGGTGCATGTGTTTCAAAATAAAGAGAAAGCGAGTTCTGGTAGTCATTGACCGAATGAAGCCTAGCCTATTTTCTGTGTCTGATTTTATGTGCATTTTTTTTTCTTCTCCTCTCTCCTTCTCAGCATTTTTGCACCCACCTCCATTCAGTGTGGGTGTGATCTTGACCAATGCAATGTGTGTGAGAAATGCATTTTCTGGTCTTACTATTGGTTTGGAATCTTTGTGCGACACAGGGTGATTTTTTCGGTTTTACAAAGTTTTTCTCTCGACTCACATGAAATAAAAAGGCGAGTCTATGTAATGATCTGTGTGACTGCTTGTAGACATAAACCCAGCAGGAACGTTTGCTTCTGACCTCAGTTCCCTCCCCCCCCCCCCCCCCCCCCCCCAAAAGTGTTATGACTACAATTCAAGCAAGATTATCAAACTGCCTCATAGGAATTGTATTAAATTATTGCAGTAGCTTGTTCGTGTGCTCTGTAGTTTCGAATTAGCTGAAGGCCAGACTCATTGGAGCATCTGAAAGGAAAGGTTTTCCCTGTTGTTATACTTGGTGTGAAATTTGACATGCTTGGTGATATAACACGCGACGTTGATAGGGTCGTGTGTCCCGTCATTCCTTTTCAGAAGCTAAAACAAAACGGAAACGATTTTGCGGGTGCAGACTGGTTGGATGCTGTCAGCTGGCCTCCCCTGGTGAAAGTGATTCAGTATTTGTACTGCAATGTGTACAGGAGAACTGCTGAGTACTGAATGTCAGTATTTTGCCCTTTCGGAGAGATTTATTTTGTAGATGAGGAGGATGCCAGATACATGGTATTTTGTGAAAGACTACTTTGTTGACTGCTAATTCTGTGTGTGGGATGGGACGTGTGGAAGGGGTGGTGGGAGGGGGTGCTCCAGGGGATGACAGCTCCTGTTTTGCACATGGCTGCTTATGGAATCCCTGATTGAATTTCAGTATTTTACACAACTATAATGCAGCTGTGTGCACCATCAGCCTGCCTTGTAATGGATCCAGCGTAGCGCTACGTGAATGTGAGTCCGCCGAAGCTGCTATTTATTAGCTGTGTCCGTAAAAGTTGCAAATGATCGGGCCTTGGGTAACCAAGGACAGTGGGGGAATATCTGAAGTGAATGGTTCAGAAACAATACCAAAACTGTTGATGCTTACTATCGATTGACTGATTGTCTGAGGCAGGATTATTTTTTTCCCCCCTTGGATATACTGATTATAAATAATGATATTGTTTGCGAGATACTTTGATGATGAAAATGTGTTTGGGGGGGGTGAAGGGAGGAGGGGGGAATCGAGTGCCCCCCGAGCCTCCTTTTTCCTTTCTGGTATGTGTACATTGTTTTGCTACATTGTGACGGTGTGTGTGGAATTGAACATTGTGCAAGTTGTGATGAACATGGAGGCATGTGTGACGTGAAATATGTTGCGTTGAGAGAAAAAGGAAAAAAAGAAGAAAACAAAACAAAAACAAAACAGATTGTGTATGAGCATGAGAATTGAGATGAGGTGTGTAGATCCATGTGTAATAAAGAATACTCAGGCTGGATGCAGTCTGCACAAAATATGGCGACCAGTCTTTCACCGTGTTTAGGCAGATGTGTATCAGAATGCACTGGATGTGTGTGTGTGCACACGTGCCATGTGTGTATGTGTGTGTGTGCGTGTGTGCCATGTGTTTGTGTGTGTGCATGCGTGCCATGTGTGTGTGCGTGTGTGTGTGTGTGCGTGTGTGTGTGTGTGCTTTGGAAAGTTTGAAAATAGCACAACATGATGTTGATGCATACAAAATTGTTCACACAGCTAACTGGCATATTGCCATTGGCCTATTGTGTCTTGCGTGTTCCATGGTTGAGGACAATGTATAGTACATCCACACATCTGCAGCACATTTGATGCATACACCGACAAGACGTTTTTGAAACGGAAATTTTTTATATTCTCTTTTAATATGTTTGATTACACATATCCCAGAACATGAAACAAATGATAACATCTTAAATCGGCATATGTGCAGTGTTTCTGTGAAAGTACAATCAAATATCACAGTCATTAAAACTAATTGCAGCATGGATTTGCTGATGCCAAAAAGAACATGCATTGTAATTTGTATCCCTTTTTCCGCTCTCTTCTCTCCCGTTTTGCATGTTTATTCAAAATTGGCGTTATGTGGGTGTTTTCACTATTAGTAGTAACAGACAAACTGCAGAGATAAGAGAAAGTAAGTTCAGGTTAAAATGGTGGTGGGCATATTCACCTGAATACGTTTCCACTACAGATTAAGTATAAGCAATTTGAACATTTCCTTACCAACTGAAAGAGGAATGGGGTGATGAAGAAAATTTTCATCATGATTAAAAATCTTAGAAGAAAAGATCTTGGATCCCTAGAGGAAAACAAAGCATACAAGTGTATTTCACATAATGTTTAACTGGAGCATGAGAACCTATTCCCAGTTTCCTGAATACAATTTCATTACAGCTTCTGTTCCCTTATTCAGATACCATCAGATAAGTGTCTGAATTAGCAGGGAGAGAATGAGCGAATGAATAAATTTTATTTTACAAGAGTATGGAGAAGACTCGAGGTCTTTTTACATCCAGCCCTCACCCATGAGGGAAACGAGAGAAAACGAACGAACATTTTTAAAAAATTATTAACGAGGGTAATGGAATAAGTACAATACTTTTTTACATCCAGCCCTCGGGAGTGAGTGTTTGTGTGTGTGTGTGTGTGTGAGAGAGAGAGAGAGAGAGAGAGAGAAAACACACCATATTTGAAGAAAGTTTCTTTTTATCTCTGGATGTCTTTCACCGACTGAACTATCGCTAAAAAAAATGTGTTTTTCAAGAAAAGTTCCTTTCGGACATTTTGGCATCGTTCATAAAGCCTAAAATATCACTATCTTTTGGTCAAAATTTACTGTTGATTTTTTTATTTTATATTTTAAAAGTCTGACACTGCAACATACGTCTAACAAATATTCAAATATGCACATGGTTCTACCGGTACGAGTCTGGGCCCTGCACAACGACTGACTGACTCGATGCAGTCATCCGATGCAGCCAGCAGACTGGAGCCGAGCATCGCTCAGTACTCCTCTCCCTCCTCCTCGGCCCCCTCCTCTGAAGTGTCGATGCCCACTTCCTCGTAGTCCTTCTCCAGGGCTGCCAGGTCCTCGCGGGCCTCGGAGAACTCGCCCTCCTCCATGCCCTCGCCCACGTACCAGTGCACGAAGGCGCGCTTGGCGTACATCAGGTCGAACTTGTGGTCCAGACGGGCCCAGGCCTCGGCGATGGCGGTGGTGTTGCTCAACATGCAGACGGCGCGCTGCACCTTGGCCAGGTCACCGCCAGGTACCGCGGTGGGAGGCTGGTAGTTGATCCCCACCTGTGGCAAGGGGCAAAGACAACGTCAAAACCACACTCCGAGCTTCGCTTTCCGGCACCTTCCTCCAAACTCGGCCAGATTTAGTCACGCCACTGAAGGGCCACTCTTTATCTCCGCGCAGCCGTCCACTAGTATGACTGTGGAAGCAGCCTAGCGCCCAAGCACCCACGTAAACACGAGACGCATCCACCCCGGGTGAAAAAAAGAAAAGAAAAGAGTTTCGATTCAAACGATTGTGGTTTTATTTGTGCTGGTAAAAACTTTGTTGGCGGCTATAAATGACAGGCCTTGTTTTATCTGAATTGTTTGTAACAAACTTACTACTATTTGAGCACCAACGAAAAACTGCTTGTTAGCTGACAGTTTTCAGGAACCTATGACGTAACTAAATACGGCAGTGGTTGAAGGCAGGATGTCGTAAACCAGTGCTTGGAGTTTGCGTCAAAACCACGTTGAGCAGCTAGGAGACGATGGTAGGCAGGTAGGATCGCTGGCTGCTATACATATGACACTGGTATTTGCCATTAGCTTGCTGCTGTACATGTGGCACTGATATTTGTCATTATGCTTTCACAAATGTATATTTCTGATTTTCATTGGCTCTGTCCATTCCCTTTCTGTATTTTTCTTTAATCTGGTATCGACAAATCAGAGGGAATGGTCGACGATACCAGCATGCCTTAGCCTTATCTATCTATCTATCTATCTATCTATATTTAAACAAGTGTACTATGGAATGGACTAACTGGGAAAATGAATTTTTGACATTTATGTACGTATGGCAGATTTGCTCTCGACTTTGTGTATAGATCGATTTTGTTGATTTGAGAGAGGGTTTGATAGAATATGAGGAGAGTTTTGAAACGTGCATTTGCTTATGACTGAATCTGATCGTCCTCAGGTGACCCTGTGCGGTTGACAGGACGTTAAAATCCAATTACTAACTATCCAACCTGCGCGGTTGACAATACGTTAAAAATCCAACTGCTAACTAACTCGCTAACTGCAGGCACGAGGCTGGTCTCGCTGTCGTCTGCAAGTGCCATGCACCACGGCCTAACTACGTCCACACCCTTAGACCCCCCCCCCCCCCCCCTCCCAAGTTTGACGTTTTAGGCAGTTTTTGTTTGTTGGAAAACCAGGTCATCTTAAGCAGCTGAATCAAATCTAGTTTCAACAACGAAGTTCAGCGAGATCTGAGATCACAACGCACACATGCACGCACGCACGCATACACATATATGCACGGACGCAAACACGCACCCACCTACACACACACAGAGGAACACACATACACACACACACACACACACACACACACACACACACACACACAGAGGAACACACACACACGAGGACACACACCACAGAGGAATACACACACACACACACACACACACACACGCACGCACGCACGCACGCACACACAGCACACACACACGCACGCACACACACACACACACACACACACACACACACACACACACACACCTTGAAGCCAGTGGGGCACCAGTCGACGAACTGGATGGAGCGCTTGGTCTTGATGGTGGCGATGGCGGCGTTGACGTCCTTGGGCACGACGTCACCACGGAAGAGGAGGCAGCAGGCCATGTACTTGCCGTGACGGGGGTCGCACTTCACCATCTGGGGCACAGCCACAACACACCGTCAGTGACTGCACGTCTTTCTCGTTCACCTTTTGGTGTGTGTGTGTGTGTGTGTTTGCCTGTGGTGTGTGTGTGTGTTGTGTGTGTGTGTGTGTGTGGTGTGTGTGTGTGTGTGTGTGTGTTTGCCTGGTGTGTGTGTGTGTGTGTGTTTGTTTGCCTGTGGTGTGTTCGTGTGTGTGTGTGTGTTTGCCTGTGGTGTGTGTGTGTGTATGTTTGTCTGTGGTGTGTGTGTGTGTGCCTGTGCTGTGCTGTGTGGTTGTGTGGTGTGTGTTGTTGTGTGTGTGTGTGTGTGTGTGTTTCTGTGGTGTGTGTGTGGGGTGTGTGGTGTGTGTGTGTGTGTGTTGTGTGTGTGTTTACCTGTGGTGTGTGTGTGTGTGCGCGCGTGTGTGTTTACCTGTGGTGTGTGTGTGAGTGTGTGTGTGTGTGTGTGTGTGTGTGTGTGTGTGTGTGTGTTTGCCTGGTGTGTGTGTGTGTGTGGTGTGTGCGCCGGTGGCGTGTATCTTTCTGTTTTCGCCGCCTTAACTGCCGTCATGTCGACTTTTGGTCATGTTTATTGAAGGCAAACAACAACAACAACAAAAAAGAAAAAAGAAAGAAGAAGCGAAATACGGCACGAAACCTCGCAAACATATGATCAGGTATAAACCATGCACGTGCTCAACGCCGCAATAAAATAAGATATATGAGGTTAGAAGTACTAGCATAAATCTTCGTTAAGTCGCTGGTCAGAACCACGAAAACATACATGTACGTACTTCAGCCGTCCGAATTGCACTCGACCACGTCACAGGTTGCGTCGTCGTGAAAATAAGAGAGGAAAATCCCATGACCTATCACGCTGCGGCCACGTCCGTTAATTTTGAAAATACGTGCATTTAAAAAACGTGTAAACGCTTAGGGCGTGTGTGGGTTAGGCGCTCGAAGTATCCATTATTATATATTATATATATATATATATATATATATATATATATATATATATATATAATTATTAAAGATGCCAACTGTTGGGAGTTTTGGGGCGTCAGGGACAGCGGTACCGCCAGACGCACGCTCATTATTACATAGACTTAGGAATTTACATGCGAGTGAACAACCCTACAAAACAACAACAACAAAAGCGAAAACAACAACAACAACCCCCCCCCCCCACCCCACCCCACCAAAAAAGGACAAAAAGAAGGAAAAAGAAACCAACACACTCCAACAAAAACATGTGTAACAAAAGTGTAGTAAAACGGCTGCATACGCAAACCACTCACCCTATAGTGCCGGAAGACCCGCAAAGCAACTGTTCACACGGAGCAACGCAAAAACAATCATCACGCCGCCAGCCTTATAGCCGTGTGGCCACCGCCCAAAAAGGTCTCTGAAATTGCCACAAAATTATTTTCAACTTCAAGTGAAATCTGACTCCATCGCAGCAGCCATTGTAACTCTAAATACCTCATCTCCCCAGAGCTCGCCAGTGAGAATTAGCCATTTGGAAACCAGCCTCTGAATCGACGCAGGAACGAAACAGAAGCAGAGCAATACCGCTCTGCCAGCTCACATTCAACCCTTAAAAAATAAATAAAAATAAATAAATAAAAAAAACAGAAAGAAAAAGGTATGATGATGATTTTTTCATTCTTTTTCAAATCTTGAAAATGAATGAAAATAATCTACATTTAGATCTAAATATCTCGAACAACTTATTGAAAGAACACGCTACAGTGGCAATTTCTTGGGCGGCTCGACACACCTTAGAAAATCAGCCCCCGGTCTTGTTTAATACCTCTTTAAACCCGTGAGGTGAATTGGGGTCGCCTTACCTGGGTAAGGCTGCAGCAGCCGCAAGAGCAGCGCTACCCATTTCTACCAGCGTGTGCAGTGTTTCTGTGTGTCCAACCAGACGGTGGTGTGGCTGCCAGTGCTTGGTTCTTGATTTTTAACGTGCGCTCAGATGCTGAAGCAATGGACTGCACACGCACGAGCACCGAACACCGAGGCCGTACGAACACCGTAAGACCTTCCGCACTCAAAGCTGACCCTGCGAGAAAAATCCCTTGCCGCACGTGGAAATCGAACCCGCGTCAGTATTGCGCCTGGCTTTTCGGTCCGACGTTAAACCAACTTCCGCACTGCACTGCTTAGACAGCGTACCTGGTTGGCGGGCTCGAAGCAGGCGTTGGTGATCTCGGACACCGACAGCTGCTCGTGGTAGGCCTTCTCGGCGGAGATGACGGGAGCGTAGGTGACGAGAGGGAAGTGGATACGTGGGTAGGGCACCAGGTTGGTCTGGAACTCGGTCAGGTCCACGTTGAGGGCGCCGTCGAAGCGCAGGGAGGCGGTGATGGAAGACACGACCTTCAGAAGGACAGTTATGGAATGCAGTGAACAATAACACACGGTGGACACAGTTTAAACTGATCGGCAATTTAACACACATACTCCCGTCCCCTATAGTCCTTATGGTCTCTGTGGACGTAAAGCATCACTGAACGAACACGCATAGACTGCCATCTTCACGACGGAAACAGTTACGTACTTTATAGTCGCTACACTGTCACCACCAGAATGACTCTTGCATTAATATGGGCAGCGATGAGAGCCATTTTAATGTTTCAGTAGGAAGTGATGGACAAAGTCACAAGACAGTGTCCACAAACCACAACCTTTTTGAAGAGAAAGGAGAGCCGAAGCGGCATCGAACCGAGGTCCTTCCGCTTATCAGCCTAACGCCTTACCGCTAGGCCAAACCGGCTCACAACACGAGAAGGACAAGGGACTGCTGTAAGACTCAGCAGTTTGTGCCGGCATACCGACTTGTGATCATACCGACTTGTCAACATACCGACTTGTCAACATACCGACTTGTCCCATCCCCTATAGTCCTTATGGTCTCTGCCCCAATTGTATTGAATGTTTTTATGTCAATGACGAGCCAGAAAGCAAATTTCTCTACACAGAGACAATAAAGTTGTATTGTATTGTATTGTATTGTATTGTAACATGTCAGCCCGACATCCGAAGACGTTAAGCCCCCACATCACCATCACCGGCATACCTGGCCAATCAGACGGTTGAGGTTGGTGTAGGAGGGACGCTCGATGTCCAGGTTCCGGCGGCAGATGTCGTAGATGGCCTCGTTGTCCACCATGAAGGCACAGTCCGTGTGCTCCAGGGTGGTGTGGGTGGTCAGGATGGAGTTGTAAGGTTCGACCACCGCTGTGGAGACCTGTCAGAACAGAACCCACAAGCCGTGACAGTGAAGGCAGAGCGCCTGCAGTGGTGGAGATGGTCAGGATACCAGAACGGTAAAGTGCAATGTCTTTTGAAAAGTGCGCTCGACAATGAAGGCAGAGTGCCCATAGTGGTGGGGATGGTCAAGATATCAGAGCGGTAAAGTGCATGTTTTTTTTTGAAAAGTGCACTTGACAATGATGGCTACACGTTACACATGCCCACAGTGGTGGGGATGGTCAGGATACCAGAGTGGTAAAGTGCAATGTCTTTTGAAAAGGGCGCTCGACAATGAAGGCTTCACGCTACACATGCCCACAAAGACTGGGATGGTCAGGATACCAGAACGGTAAAGTGCAATGGCTTTTGAAAAGGCGCTCGAAAATGAAGGTAGAGCGCCTACAGTGGTGGGGATGGTCAGGATATCAGAACGGTAAAGTGCAATGTCTTTTGAAAAGGGCGCTAGTTTCACGAAGGCCTTCCTTCGCCGAAGCGGCTACTTCGCAGATCTCGTTTCGTGACTGAAGTGGCCGAAGCTGACCACACTGTGGTTGGCTGGTCAGTTTATGACGTCACCGGGTCGTTGGCGCAGCCATATCGATTCTACAACATCACGTGACACCGGCTACTTCCGGCGGCCCGGCTATTTTTATGTTACGAACTGAAGTGATTGGAAGACATACTCGTGAACTGGGTCTAGATGCCTAGGTCAAAGAGAATGCTACCCAGATGGAATATGGGTCGTAGATGAGCGTCTTTGAAAACTCCAAGCACTGGTTTACGACATCCTTCCTCGAACCACTGCTATAACTGATTTCGCCATAGGTCTCGAAAAACCGTCAGCTAACGGACAGTTTTAAGTTGGTGCTCAAACGGCAGTAAGTTGGTAACACCCCCTATCCTCCTCCACACACACATACACACGCACACATACACGCACGCTTGCACACACACACACACACACACACACACATACACACACACGCACGCACGCGCGCACTCACGTATGCACACGCACACACACAAACACTCACTCACCACACACACACACACACACACACACACACACACACACACACACACACACACGCACGCACTCACTCACATACATACATACACACACGCACTCACGTACGCACCCCCCCACCCCCACCCACACACACACACACACACACACACACACACACACACACACACACACACACACACCTGCGGAGCCGGATAGACGGCGAACTCCAGCTTGGATTTTTTGCCGTAGTCGACGCTGAGTCGCTCCATGAGCAGCGAGGTGAAGCCGGACCCCGTGCCGCCCCCGAACGAGTGGAAGATGAGGAAGCCCTGCAGACCCAGACACTGGTCCGCCAGCTTCCGGATCCGGTCCATCACCAGGTCGACGATCTCCTTGCCGATGGTGTAGTGGCCGCGGGCGTAGTTGTTGGCGGCGTCCTCTTTGCCCGTGATGAGCTGCTCGGGGTGGAAGAGCTGGCGGTAGATCCCCAGTCGCACCTCGTCTGAACAGTAAGTAGGGTCAGTGTGGTTGGTGGTCTGAACAGTAAGTAGGGTCAGTGTGGTTGGTGGTCTGAACAGTAAGCAGGGTTAGTGTGGTTGGTGGTCTGAACAGTATGTGTGGTCAGTGTGGTTGGTGGTCTGAACAGTATGTGGGGTCATTATGGTCTGAACAGTATGTGGGGTCAGTGTGGTTGGTGGTCTGAACAGTAAGTAGGGTCAGTGTGGTTGGTGGTCTGAACAGTAAGTAGGGTCAGTGTGGTTGGTGGTCTGAACAGTATGTGCAGGGTCAGTGTGGTTGGTGGTCTGAACAGTAAGTGGGGTCATGTGGTTGGTGGTCTGAACAGTAAGTAGGGTCAGTGTGGTTGGTGGTCTGAACAGTAAGTAGGGTCAGTGTGGTTGGTGGTCTGAACAGTAAGTAGGGTCAGTCGTGGTTGGTGGTCTGAACAGTAAGTAGGGTCAGTGTGGTTGGTGGTCTGAACAGTAAGTAGGGTCAGTGTGGTTGGTGGTCTGAACAGTAAGTAGGGTCAGTGTGGTTGGTGGTCTGAACAGTAAGTAGGGTCAGTGTGGTTGGTGGTCTGAACAGTAAGTAGGGTCAGTGTGGTTGGTGGTCTGAACAGTAAGTAGGGTCAGTGTGGTTGGTGGTCTGAACAGTAAGTAGGGTCAGTGTGGTTGGTGGTCTGAACAGTAGAGGTCAGGTGGGTTAACAGGCAGTGTGGTTGGTGGTCTGAACAGTAAGTAGGGTCAGTGTGGTTGGTGGTCTGAACAGTAAGTAGGGTCAGTGTGGTTGGTGGTCTGAACAGTAAGTAGGGTCAGTGTGGTTGGTGGTCTGAACAGTAAGTAGGGTCAGTGTGGTTGGTGGTCTGAACAGTAAGTAGGGTCAGTGTGGCTGGTGGTCTGAACAGTAAGTAGGGTCAGTGTGGTTGGTGGTCTGAACAGTAAGTAGGGTCAGTGTGTTTGGTGGTCTGAACAGTATGTGGGGTCAGTGTGGTTGGTGGTCTGAACAGTATGTGGGGTCATTATGGTCTGAACAATATGTGGGGTCATTATGGTCTGAACAGTATGTGGGGTCATTATTGTCTGAACAACATGTAGGGTCAGTGTGGTTGATGGTCTGAACAGTTCGTAGGGTCATTATTGTCTGAACAGTATGCAGGGTCAGTGTGGTTGGTGGTCTGAACAATATGTAGGGTCAGTGTGGTTGGTGGTCTGAACAGTATGTAGGGTCAGTGTGGTTGGTTTTTTGCTTGATAGTGTCAGACAGACAGACAGGCAGACGGACAGGCAGACAGACACATATATATATACAAACACACGCACGCATACACACACACACACACACACACACACACACCACACACACACACACACACAGAGGGAAGGGGGAAGGGGAGCGAGGAGGGGGGGGGGGGGGGGTATGACGGCTACAGGTAACTTCGGTGTTTTTTCAGGAGGTGAACTGCATAAGAGAGAGAGAGAGAGAGAGAGAGAGAGAGAGAAGGAGAGAGAGAGAGAGAGAGAGAGAGAGAGAGACACACACACACACACACACACACACACACACACACACACACACACACACACACACAAGAGGCAGACAGACAGACAGACACAGAGAAAAGCAAAGCAGCGGAAGCGATAGCCGGGTCAACACAGCTGGGCTAGCCTTGTTGAAATACTGACCCGGCCAGCGTCCTATGCACACAATGAACTCACCGACCACCGTGGGCTCCAGGTCAACGAAGACTGCTCGGGGCACGTGCTTTCCGGCGCCCGTCTCGCTAAAGAAGGTGCTGAAGGAGTCGTCCCCGCAGCTCCTCCCGTAGTCCTCGTTGATGACGCCATCCGGCCGGATGTTGTGCTCCAGGCAGTACAGCTCCCAGCATGCATTGCCCATCTGTACGCCCGCCTGGCCCACGTGCACGGAGATACACTCACGCTGTAACACAAACAAGGACATGGTACAGTAGTCGGCCACANCTGCTACAGAGCCTGAGCATCACGTGTCACGAGATACACTCACGCTGTAACACAAACCAGGACATGTACAGTAGTCGGCCACACGGCTACAGAGATAAATTCACGCTGTAACACACCGATACATTCACACTGTAACACACCGATACATTCACACTGTAACACACAGATACATTCACGCTGTAACACACCGATACACTCACACTGTAACACACCGAAACACTCAAACTGTAACACACCATCACACTGTAACACACCGATCACCACTTGTAACACATCGATACACTCACACTGTAACACACGATACACTCAAACTGTAACACACCGATAATTCACACTGTAACACACGATACACTCAGCACTGTAACAAAACACCATGCTGACACTGCACAGCAGTAACACACCGATATATTCACACTGTAACACACAGTCACACTGCTACACACCGACACACTCACGCTGTAACACAAACATGGACACTGTACACTAGTCAGCCACACTGCTACAGAACCGGATACACTCACACTGTAACACACCGCTACCCTCAGACTGTAACACACCGATACATTCACACTGTAACACACCGATACACTCACACTGTAACACACCGATACACTCACACTGTAACACACCGATCACACTGTAACACACCGATACACTCAAACTGTAACACACCGATCACACTGTAACACACCGATACACTCAAATTGTAACACACCAATCACACTGTAACACACCGCTACACTCAAACTGTAACACACCGATCACACTGTAACACACCGGTACACTCAAACTGTAACACACCGATCACACTGTAACACACCGATACACTCAAACTGTAACACACCGATACATTCACACTGTAACACAAACATGGACACCGTACTGCAGTCAGCCACACTGGTACTGAGATACAGTCATGCTGTAACAAACTGCTACAGTCACGCTGTAACACACCGATATATTCACACTGTAACACACCGATCACACTGTAACACACCGATCACGCTGTAACACACCGATCACACTGTAACACACCGATACACTCAAACTGTAACACACCGATCACACTGTAACACACCGATCACGCTGTAACACACCGATCACACTGTAACACACCGATACACTCAAACTGTAACACACCGATCCACTCACACTGTAACACAACCATGGACACTGTACAACAGTCAGCCACGCTGGTACTGAGATACAGTCATGCTGTAACAAACCGATACATTCACACTGTGACTGTCACAAACCGATACATTCCCACTGTGACTGTCACAAACCGACACACTCACACTGTGACTGTCACAAAAACACAGACACGGTGCGGCAGTCAGCCACAAGCGCTGGCTTAAAGTCCATCTGTCTGTATCCACCAAGCCGTGACTCAGTATCACACACACACACACACACACACACACTTGGGCGGTTGGGCGTAATAGTCAGTTTTACATCACAAGAAAGAAGCATAAAAGCAGACACGTTCCACACACACACACGAGCGACGAGAGAGAGAGAGAGAGAGAGAGAGAGAGAGAGAGAGAGAGAGAGAGAGTGAGTGCGTGTTACAGTGTGTGTGAGGTCCTTCTGCTTACCAGCCTAACGCCTTACCGCTAGGCCAAACCGGCTCACGAAAAAGGATGTCCTTTCGGATCAGTTTTGAAGAAGCTAAAAATACCCTTCTAAACTGAAAGTCAAAGTGAGCCCACCCTCTTGAACAGGGGTGGGGGAGGAGGCAGCCCTACACTATGTAACAATGTCATAGAAAGGCGAAACGCTGTTACCCTACATAGCTGTGAAACCAGCGGTAGCGGCGTTTGTCCATATAATTATATGTTTTAGGCTACTAACATCGCCTCACAGCTGAAACACTGTAACCTAAGAATCCGCTACCAAAATGCGCTTTAGGGAAAATAGGTCAACTGACGTCGTTTGACCGGTTTCTTTCCCATTTTTTTTCTTCTTAGGCTAAAATTTTGTGATTCTTCCAAGCACCAAACAGGTAAACAACTTAGCTTAACAAAAAACGTTACCAAAATGCGCTTTAGGGAAAATAGGTCAAGTGACGTCGTTTGACCAGTTTTTTTTCTAAACGGTTTCTTTGACTAGAACTTTGTGATTCTTCCATGCACTAGACAGGAAAACAACATAGCTCAATCAAAAACGTTAAGCCGATTAGCTTTTCATCTAATTTTTTATCGTTTTTCACCGTTTAACTGTTAAGTATCGTTTTGTAGCTTGATAAAGGGGATTACACAGAAAATTTGCAGGTTGTGTTTTGTCCCAACAAACAGCGTTCTTTTGAACCTTTTATGTGTTTGGATCTTGTTTTTAGAACGCTAGCAGTCATTCGTGTTTCAGATTGAAAAAAAAAAAATCGAAAAATCTTTGCGCGTTTCGATTTTTTTTTCTTCTTCTTTGTTTTCATTCCTGTATTTGGCGCTGGCAGTGAATGTTGTGTCAGATTTTTCAGCAGCGTGATGTGTAAGCCCTACTGTGATTTTAATCTGACGTTAATACTACAAGAGGTTGAACGTGATAGTGTTTCAGAACAACTCCAAAGAATACACACGCAGACACACAGACAGACAGAAACACACACACACACACGCACAGACACCACACACACACACACACGCGCACAGACACACCACACACACACACACACACATAGACACACACACACACACACGCACACAAACACACACACACTGACTACACGAATAAGAAAAAAAAGATCACTTTTATATTATATTCAGGCCGAGACAGAATCATTACCGACTTTATGTCAGGACCGCAAGCCTCTAT
>JABMCL010000752.1:305000-307500 GCA_018857735.1 Alviniconcha marisindica
CGTAAGGCTTATTAGGGACGGGGAGAAGGGGGGAAGAGGGAGACCATTATACCTATCGCTACACTGTCACCATCAGAATGACTCCTGCATTAAGATGGGCAGTGATGAGAGCCATTTTAATGTTTCATTAATTGTGGGGACAAAGTCACAAGACAGTGTCCACAGACCACAATTTTTGAAGAGAAAGGAGAGCCGAAGCAGATTCGAACCGAGGTCCCTCTGCTTACCAGCCTAACGCCTTACCGCTAGGCCAAACCGGCTCACTGTCTCTGTCCTATTGAGGAATGTGTGAATAACTTATATAACCGTCCTTACCGGCAGCGGTGACACTCTCTCGCCTACCAGATAGTTGTTGAGTGTTGCTTTACGTCCACAGAAACCGTAGGCTTATTAGAGACGGGAGCCCAGGACGGCCACCTCGACTTTCACACAGCTCCTGAGCTCTCGCCTACGTCAGATCAGAACAGGGCAGGCTGATACACGAGTCGTTTCAACCGTGTGGTTGAGTATGACCGTACGAACCTCATGCGTTCGGTCCAGTCCAACCGAATTCATTATGGGTGACTATACCGCTCCAGGGAACCAGGCTGCATCACCAATATGCTCCATAAACTGGACCTCCCCACCCTACAGGACCAATGCAAACAACAACGCCTCTCTTTCTTCTATAAGGTGGTTGAGGGGCTGGTACCGGCCGTGCCAGTTGAACAGTTCTTAAAACTCTTTCCAGCAAACAAAGGACAAATTAGGCCAACAAAATTCCAGGACTTTACAGCAAAGAACATTATAGACAGACAGGCAATACTAAACTCCAGACCCTTCTTAGTCCCTCACTCAAATACTGAACAACACGAGAACCCTTTTTTTGTCTGTACCACCACCGACTGGAACCATCTCAGTGACGACCAGGTGAAGGCCTCCACGCTTGAGGACTTCAAACGACGGATCGCCACCCAAAGCACCATCTGATTCACACGCGCGCACTCCCCTCCCGTCGCATGTATAGGCCTACCTAAAGTTAGGTCCGGCGACATGCCATATCAAGATCAAGATCAAGATCAAGAATCCGTCCTAAATGTACCGGCTGCCACACGAAACAGCCAAAACTGACGAGTTCCAGCAAGGGGAAGGTCGACGTATTCAACCATGCTACTCGAGAGTTACCATCCCTTGTGACCTATGGCCTTTCCTTCACTTCGGTCCAGACGGCCGCTCATTGGCTGGAGGGTGTGATTCATCCGTTCGAATGCTGCTGTATCATAGCATGCTGTATTTGAAATGGACGGGTTGAAACCGACACGCTGAGCCGTTTCAACCTTACGGCTATGCTAACACGTTTCAACCGTACGCGTACGGCTATTCTGACACGTTTCAACCATACGGCTATGCTGACACGTTTCAACCGTACGGCTATGCTAACAGACGATCCGTTTGAGATCCAAAGGGGAGTCCCCGTCTGATTTACAAAACCAAATTCTAGTCTCACTTTTGAGATCAGGTTCGGACGGTCCCTCTCAACCATATAGCCGAAACGGTGCCTGGACGTCTCTTTACAAAGGCATGTGCCTGTGTTTGTACTGTTTGTTCTGTCACTTGAGCGAGAGCTGCGACCCACTCATTTCGACAACATGACAAAATATATTACAGCCGACAGTCTGTCAAAGTCAGCATTGTTGGCGGCGCATTTCAGGGTCAGGCGGACAGATCTTGTTTGCCTTATAGTACCCGATGTCGGCCACTGAAAGGAAATTCGTGATAAGGTAGCAGGACTACACCGCGACTGACCTCCGAACTCCTTTGAAGTTAGCCAAACCATACAGCTAGTCCAGGGAGCCTGGAAGCGGCCCGGGTGGATAGTTACTCGGCAAGTTCGAAGCTGACTGCAGCATTGTTCACGGTAAATACTGCTGTGTTCACGGTTCGCATATATAATACTGCAGGCTGTCTTGACGGCAGTTGTTGCAGCGTCGCCGCAAAAAAAGAGCTCGCATTGTCTTCACAGTCTGTTGGTTTGCTAGAGTTTTCGCTGGACATGCAGGGTTGTATAGGCTCGTGAATCGTGCGTGAGCTAGATCGCGCTGCCTGGAGAGGTGAAAATCCCACGCGGAGAGGATTAAGCACCGGTATATCACTATCAGTGCTGTGAAGAGGGAAACTTTGTGCGCTGTGAGAAGGGAGGCTCTTTTGTGTGCTGTGAGATTGAGACTGTGCGCTGTGAGAAGGAAGGCTCTGTTGTGTACTGTGAGAAGGGAGACTATTTGTGTGCTGTGAAAAAGGAGGCTCTTTTGTGTGCTGTGAGAAGAGAGATTGACTCTTTTGTGTGCTGTGAAAAGGGAGGCTCTTTTGTGTGCTGTGAGAAGAGAGATTGGCTCTTTGTGTGCTGTGAGAAGAGAGATTGACTCTTTGTGTGCTGTGAGAAGGGAGGCTCTTTTGTGTGCTGTGAGAAGGAAGGATCTATTACGTGCTGTGAGAAAGGAGGCTCTTTTGTGTGCGGTGAGAA
>JABMCL010000752.1:315000-317500 GCA_018857735.1 Alviniconcha marisindica
TTCTGAGACCTGCCCAATTGTCATCGTGTGTAGTACGTGCCATCACTTTCTGAGACCTGCCCAATTGTCATCGTGTGTAGTACGTGCCATCACTTTGACTGCAGGCAAATTGTCATCGTGCCATCACTTTCTGACTGCAGGCAAATTGTCATCGTGTGTAGTACGTGCCATCACTTTCTGACTGCAGGCAAATTTTCACGTGTGTAGTACGTGCCTCACTTTCTGGGCTCCCAATTGTCATCGTGGTAGACGTCCATCAACTTCTACGGCCTTGTACGTGTGAGTACTGCCATCACTTTACTGCGGAAAAAAAAAAAAACCCCCCCCCCCCCCCCCCCCCCCGTGGAAACTGGTCACCGCCGCTATCCAGGCCATGACCCAACATCAGCGGGACGTCGACTTCCTGCTCTGGACTGGGTATAGACAGACTGATTGTCCTCTGTTGTGTTGTGTCGTGGTGGTGGTGGTGGTGGTGGTGGTGGTGGTGTGTGTGTGTATGTGTTTATGTGTGTGTGTGTGTGTGTGTGTGTGTGTGTGTGTGTGTGTGTGTGTGTTGTGCGTGCCGTGTGTGTTGTGTTGTGTTGTGTTGTGTTGTGTGTGTGTTGTGTGTGTGTGTGTGTGTGTGTGTGTGTGTGTGTGTGTGTGTGTGTGTGTGTTGTGTGTGTGTGTGTGTGGTGTGTGTTAGTGTGTTGTGTGTGTGTGTGTTGTTTGTGTGGTGTGTGTGTGTGTGTGTTGTGTTGTGTGTGTGGTCGTGTGTGTATGTGTGTGTGTGTGTGTGTGTGTGTGTGTGTGTGTGTGTGTGTGTGTGTGTGTGTGTGTGTGTTATCATGTACTTCGTATTTCTTTGTACGATGCTTTGAATGCTATACTTCCATGAATCTGTAGAACTGAACCTTGCTGCTAACGTTTTTGTGTGCAGACGTTTAGTTCTTCTGTTGCTGCAGCAGTCCTGTCTTTCAGCTGGTAAATCGTACACATACATACTTTTCATATTTATTGGTATGACATTTTGTAAACGCTGTACGTGTTTATTTTTTTCAGGCTTCTGACGTTTTCACTGGTGATTAGTCGCGGGGGATGGGGGAGAGAGAGAGAGAGAGAGAGAGAGAGAGAGGAGAGAGAGAGGAGAGAGAGAGAGAGAGAGAGAGAGAGAGGAGGAGGAGGAGGAGGAGGAGGAGGAAGGAGGAGGAGAGAAGGAGAGAGAGAGAGAGAGAGAGAGAGAGAGAGAGAGAGAGAGAGAGAGAGAGAGAGAGAGAGGAGGAGGAGGAGAGAGGAGGAGGAGAGAGAGAGGAGGAGAGAGAGAGAGAGAGAGAGAGAGAGAGAGAGAGAGAGAGAGAGAGAGAGAGAGGGGGGATGGGGAGAGAGACAGACACAGACAGACAGACAGAGGTTCAGAGTAGATAAATTGTGCGACTGCACACTTGCGCGTGCGAAAGAGAAGGATTGATAGAGTGAGCTATGTAATGCAAATTAAGTTTCGTACTACTTTGTCATGTTTCATGTCAACTGCGCTTTGAGCCTCGCACGTGCATCACGGAGGGATTCGGCGCCATTGGAATGCATTTCGCGCTGTATTAATACGTCCCCAAAAAAAGGTACCACGCTTTACTCGGCGGCTGATGCTGATTTTGATGAACCGCTTCCGTTCTGTCCCCAGGGACACCGTGGCTCACATCTCTGACGACGACCTGAACGTCACCATCAACATGGACGTCCTGAAGAACGTCACGACCGCTCTCATGGACGCATTTCCAGACAAAAAGGTTTACGCCAGCTTCGGCAACCACGACTACTACCCCTCCGACCAGTTCCCCGACTTCAACAACATCATCTACAACCGCACGGCGGAGATGTGGGAGAGCTGGATAGAAGAACCAGAGCAGCTGGCCAATTTCAGGAAGGGTGAGTGTGTCGTGTTCTGATGGGGCGAAGTAGTCAGTTAGTTACTTATGTTTGAACCCTTTGCCGATGTGTACATTATGTGCTAGCTTCGGTTAAATCGCAGATGCACATTCTCCGTCTCGATGTACATTATGTGCGAGTGTTGTGTCTGTTCAGCGCTTTGAGTCGCTAGGTAGGCGCTTTACAACTTTCCGTTATTACTATAATTATTATATACATTATTATTGTAATGACGGTTGGTAACTGACCCGTGTCGCTAGGTAGGCGCTTTACAACTTTCCGTTATTACTATAATTATTATATACATTATTATTGTAGTGACGGTTGGTAACTGACCCGTGAAGGAGACGCCAGGCAAGGTCGGTCGGTTACCACGACCATTGCCAAGGTTTCAAGGGTTTCATTGAGCTTTTGGCCCCTGGGGGCTAGAAAGCGAAGTTACATTCGCACACGACATTCCTTACGAACGAGTACACGAGTTCTGCTAATAAATAACCCAGGTGGCTACTACAGCCGTCTGACCCCTCACGGACAGCGCGTGGTGGCCCTCAACACCAACCTGTACTACATGTCCAACAAGCAGACGCCGGGCACGCCC
>JABMCL010000752.1:332500-335000 GCA_018857735.1 Alviniconcha marisindica
ACCACTGCAGTCACCTACCTGTCACGCAACTGTGACCACTGCAGTCACCTACCTTCAGAAACTGTGACCACTGCAGTCACCTACCTTCAGAAACTGTGACCACTGCAGTCACCTACCTTCAGAAACTGTGACCACTGCAGTCACCTACCTGCAGCAACTGTGACCACTGCAGTCACCTACCTGCAGCAACTGTGACCACTGCAGTCACCTACCTTCAGAAACTGTGACCACTGCAGTCACCTACCTGCAGCAACTGTGACCACTGCAGTCACCTACCTGCAGCAACTGTGACCACTGCAGTCACCTACCTGCAGCAACTGTGACCACTGCAGTCACCTACCTGCAGCAACTGTGACCACTGCAGTCACCTACCTGCAGAAACTGTGACCACTGCAGTCACCTACCTGCAGCAACTGTGACCACTGCAGTCACCTACCTGCAGCAACTGTGACCACTGCAGTCACCTACCTGCAGCAACTGTGACCACTGCAGTCACCTACCTGCAGCATCTGTGACCACTGCAGTCACCTACCTGCAGCAACTGTGACCGCTGCAGTCACCTACCTGCAGCAACTGTGACCACTGCAGTCACCTACCTTCAGAAACTGTGACCACTGCAGTCACCTACCTGCAGCAACTGTGACCACTGCAGTCACCTACCTGCAGCAACTGTGACCACTGCAGTCACCTACCTGCAGCAAGCTGTGACCACTGCAGTCACCTACCTGCAGGAACTGTGACCACTGCAGTCACCTACCTGCAGCAACTGTGACCACTGCAGTCACCTACCTGCAGAAACTGTGACCACTGCAGTCACCTACCTGCAGCAACTGTGACCACTGCAGTCACCTACCTGCAGCAACTGTGACCACTGCAGTCACCTACCTGCATCAACTGTGACCACTGCAGTCACCTACCTGCAGCAACTGTGACCACTGCAGTCACCTACCTGCAGCAACTGTGACCGCTGCAGTCACCTACCTGCAGCAACTGTGACCACATTCCAATCTAATCTTTGAGGCACAACCCATTCTGACCACAGGCACATACCTCCAGCAATTCTGACGAGGGTCGGGTACCAGTCGGTGATGTGGAAGAGGTTGCTGTTGGTGGTGCCAACCATCTTCGGTTTCATCTTCCTAGGCCAGACAAAGATGGTGTGGGACCTCATCCCTCCCTCCCAGAATGACGCCTTCCCTCCCCTCAGCGGCCAGTTGTAGGAGCCGTACCCCAGTGGACCTCCGTTGTCGCTCAGGTAGATGAGGATCGTGTCTTGATCGATACCCTGATCGCCATCAGAAAAACGCAGTGATGAAAACAAAAAAGCAACTAAAAAACAACAACTCCAAGTTACACACACACACACACACACACACACACACACACACACACACACACACACACACACACACACACACACACACACACACACACCACACACACACACACACCCACACACACCACACACACACACACACACACACACACGTACACACGCACACACACACACACACACACACACGTACACACGCACCCCACACACACCACACACACACACACACACACAACCACACACACACACACACACACACACACACACACACACACACACACACACACACACACACCAATATTAATTCTACTCAACCAGATTGTTTCAGTTAATAACTCACCCGAGTGTGGTTAGCGGTGTTTCCAGTAACTCATCTCTGCACTGTTGGTAATATTTTCAATAGCCACTCACCTCGCTAACCAGGGTGTCCATGATGTCTCCGATACTTTCATCCATTGCTGCCACCATGGCGCAGTGGGTCTGCCTAGCTTTGTTCTTCACGTGCGAGCAATACTCGCGGACGTACCTGTGAAATTTAGGCATAGCGCAAAACAAGTTACTTTACAATAGTGGTGAGGGAGGGGGCAGGGGGCAGGGGAAGGAGAGGGTAAGAAGGGTAAGGGGAGGGGGGCAGGGGAGAGGAGAGGGTAAGAGAGGGAGGGGCGGAGGGAGAGAGAGGGTAAGGAGGGTATAGGAGGGGGCAGGAGAGAGAGAGCGGGTAAGGAGTAGGGGGAAGGAGGAAGGGAGGAGGGGAGGGGGGGCCAGGGGAGGAAGGGGAAGGAGGAAGGGCAGGGGAGGGAGAGGGGTAAAGGCTAAGGAGGGAGGGGCAGGGGAGGAGAGGGGGAAGGAGGGGGCAGGGGAGAGAGGGTAAAGGCTAAGGAGGGAGGGGGTAGGGAAGGGAAAGGGGTAAGGAGTGAGGGGCAGGGGAGGGAGGGGTAAGAAGGCTAAGGAGGGAGGGGGGCAGGGAGGGAGAGGGTAAGAAGGGAGGGGGCAGGGGAGGGAGAGGGGTAAGAAGGGAGGGGCAGTGGAGAGAGCGGTGTAAGGAGGGTAAGGAGGGGGGGGGCAGGAGGGGAGAGAGAAGGATAAGGAGGAGGGGGCAAGGGGGGGAGAGGGGTAGGAGGGAGGGGGGCAGGGAGGGAGAGGGGTAAGAAGGCTAAGGAGGGAGGG
>JABMCL010000752.1:345000-347500 GCA_018857735.1 Alviniconcha marisindica
GTGATAATTCCGATTCTAAAACAAGGCAAACCAAAATCAGCAATTGCCAGCTACAGACCAGTTGCACTCACACATCGCATGCTGGTAAGATAATGGAAAAATCATACTCAAACGATAGCTACATTACTGTGAAAAAGAAGAGAAAAAAAGAAGAAGAGAGGACATAATCCCTGCTAATCAAGCAGGTTTTTAGGAAAGGAAGATGTACAACTGACCATTTAGTAAAAGTCACAAGTCATACAACTGACCATTTAGTAAAACTCACAAGTCATATCAAAAACAGTTTTCGGGGAGAAAATGTACTCTGGCCACATTTCTTTTTATATTAAAAAGCCTTATGACTGTGTGTGGCACGCTAGACTACTTCATAAACTGAAAAATATAGGAATAACTGGTGTGATGTTTCAATGTTTTAAAAACTTCTTATCCGAAAGATGTATTTGTACTCGAGTAGGTAAGACATATTCATCTAACAAAAAAATTAATAATAAAATACGGGTATTCAATAATGGAGAAAACCCGGAAAGCTTACCTCAAATAGAACTAGATGGTCATTACTAAATTACAAACAGAATTCTAAGTTTTTAGGTGTGTATACAACTACTAAGCTGAACTTGAAAATGTAATCAATAAAGCCAGAAAACAATTGAATTTTCTAAAAAATAGTTAGTACACAGTCTTGGTGTCAGGACACAAAAACGTTATTATATATATCTACATCTTTAGTCAGATCGAAATTGATTTATGGTCAGGAGGTATATTTTTCAGCACCAAACACACTCCTAAAGAAACTGCAAAGCATCGATAGTAAAACAATTAAATTAGCCATTGGTGTTCTGGTGCATACAAATATAAGCAAATCTTACACAGAAGCAGGAATAATATTTCTCTCAGAACAACGTAAATTGGCATCAGAAGTCTTGCAGTCACTAATTCGGTAACAGAAGATTTTTTGTGTGGATATATTCAAACAAAGACTATCCCAAAAGATCTCAAAACATACCATCTATTCAGCTAATCAGAAACTATATAAACGATCTGATTAACGAATGTAACATAGATATGAAATAAATTCCAGTTCTCCCAACATCACCTCAAATGCCACAGTGTGATTATATTGATTTGAAGAAAAGTGGATCTACAAACATTTTAGCTGTAGAAGTAAGAGAACATATAAATAATAACTATCAAAATCATATTAAGAGTTTTACTGATGGTTCCGTTCTGGACTCATTAGACAGTGGAGCAGGATTCAGTATTCCTGACTTAGAAGTGAAAAGGTCTTTTTACTTAGGGAGGTTTTTTTTCCATATTCACATCCGAGTTATATGCAATATTAATGGCAATAACTACATATGCAATATTCAGTTAGAAATCTATATATTTTTCACTTGCGTTGACTCAAAATCAGTTCTATATTCATTGAAAAATTGGGACTGTAAAATGAGAGGGGATATATTTTATGAAATGAAGTATTTAGTACATTGTATCATGTCTAGGGGCATTGGGATTGAATTTTGTTGGGTACCGTCTCATTGTGGTCTTTGTTGGAATGAAATATCAGATAAATTAGCTAAAAAAGTTGCAATGAAAAACATGTCTGAAATATCATATTACCCACTACTCTCGTCTCATGAGATTACTTCAATACTTGAGAAAACTGTGTATAAACAAACTGAAAAAAGTAAATTTGCGATACCTGCTTGTTCAAGATATTTTACAAGAGTAATATACAAGTTACGTCTAAATTCATGGAACGCTAAATATTCACAGAATGTGACGTGCGTTTGTAAAAATATCTTATCTGTTAAACACATATTACCTGAGTGTCCTATTACCACAGAATTATTTCAGAAAAATGGATATGACTTAAATACTTGCAACAGCGTAAGAGATATTTTGTATAATATTGATGTTATCAATCATAATTATTGTTAAATTGATTGTTCATAGTCCTGTGGGTAAATTAGTATTATATATATGTATTGGTCTAATATCACCTCTATGTAAACAGAAATAAAATAAAATATTGATTTATTGATTGACTGATGCTTCAAATGATAACGCTGTTTAAAACAGATAGATGCTTCAAACGATACGGCTGTTTAAACCGATGGATGCTTCAAACGATACGACTATTTAAAACAGATGGATTCTTCAAACGACACGGCTATTTAAAACCAATGGATGCTTCAAACGACATGGATATTTAAATCATATGGATTCTTCAAATGACACGGCTATTTGAAACAGACGGATGCTTCAAACGATACGGCGAAAAAATCCTACGAGGATATGGGACTGATTGGTTCTCGGATTTTAACGTGCTGTCAGCCACACCTTAGGTGACCCACTATTCTATCAAAACAAACAAACAAACAAACAAAATCCACCACCACTACCACAACAGCAAGAACAACTGCATTATGGAAAGCACTTAGCTGGACCTCAAAGATTTTTTCTCCATTTGCTTATGCATGTACTTAAAGTCTTTCTTTCT
>JABMCL010000752.1:352500-362500 GCA_018857735.1 Alviniconcha marisindica
CCCTTCCTCCCCCTCGGCCCCAACATCCCCCCCCCTTCCCCCTCCCCTAACCCTCGCCCCTTCGACCCCCCCCACCCTCGGCCCCAACGTCCCCCTCCTTCTACACCACCTCGGTCAGTGCACTTAGCCAACACGGGGTTTCTTTTGAAGCTTCACTTGATCAATACATGGTCTTCTTTCCCCGCTCCTTCGTCCTCAGGCCAACCCCCGGCCCGGCATTAATTACTGTCATCGTCAATCGTCAGTGTAGCGCTCCCTGTCACTTTTTATTGCTCACTTGCAAGGCCTCTTTCATAGCTTTGCCTACACTTCGTATTAACCTTCCCTTTTGAATTTTTTATTGACGCGTTTGTGCTTTTAATTTCCAGAACCCTTTCACTTCTGATTTTTTGTTATTGACGTGTTTGAGCGTTTAATTTTCACAACCCTTTCACATCTGATTTTTTTTTTTAAATTGGTGTAATTCTGTGTTTAATTTCTACATTGAACCTTTCCGAGTTTCAGTTCTGATTTTTTTATTGACGTGTTTCTGCATCTAATTTCTACATTGACCCTCTCCGTTCTGATTTTATTTCCTCATTAACCCTTTCACGGATTATTTTTAAATTGACGCAGTTTTTAAATTTAATTTCCATATTAATCCTTCCATGGTTAATTTCACTTAATCTCGGAAACATCGAGGATCTTCACATAGAGTGAACATCACTGTTTTAACTGACGTTTCCTTTCGTCGTTTGTGTCCGCAGCAACAGACGTTTTTATTTTATATGAACACTTGTCGAGCGCTTCATCACGAGAGGAGCCCCAGGCGCTTCACAATGACAACTATTGGGCGGTTCAGTGAAGCTGGTTTGCACGAGTGAATGCCCTTTGTAATCTTTCGCGCAAGAAGTCGCGAGAGGTCGCAGCTGTCACTTCTGGGCCGATTTCTGAGTAGGCGTTGCTTCACGCTGTGGCCAGAACTAAAGATTGTTCACAGCAAGCCAAGAACGCCCCAGTCCCAGGGTTCCGTAGAGAGAACAAATGGAGACATTAAAGACAGGCTGATATGTTGGATGGATGACAACAACTCCACTGACTGGACTACTGGAATAAAATTTGTTCATTTCATGAAGAATTCCAGCCACCACACAGGCATTTGAATGTCGCCATTCAAAGCGATGTTTGGGGTGGAGGCTTCTCTCGCAATCATTTCGAAGTGTGTCAAGAACAAATTGTTGACCTGTGTGATATTGATCAATCCAGGATGCTGTCGATCAGAGAGGCCGTTTCAATAGGTTCGTGGGGAGGGGGACAGGGGTTCATAAAATGCAACTGCTCTGGCAACAGAAAGAAATGCGGTACAAACAGATGTAAATGCTTCAAAAACCACCTCCAGTGCAACAGTCGGTGCCACAACAGCCTGTCTTGTACAAATAAATGAATGAATAAAGAACAAATAATCCTGTGTCAGTTTGGATCTTGCTTTCTTCAGTCTCGCTGTTGGGGTGTCCTATCATTGTTGGTTAGAATGTTTAGTTTTCATTTTCATCTGCTTGCTTTCCAAAATAAATGCCTTTCAATCTGTCTAGTATGATGATAAAGAAGAGGAGAACTTTGATTACTTTGTATGATGATAAAGAAGAGGAGAACTTTGATTACTTTGTGGAACAGAATTATTACTGTGAATGAATTACGGTTAAAATATTTTTCTCTGCATTTTCGTATAAATTATTTGGACTGTGTGTAAGTTGCCGTTTAAAACATTTCCCGGTGTATTTTAGTCCGCAAGAAATGAAATGAGCAGAATGTAATTTATCAGTGGAAATGATTTCAATTGATGATATGGTGTAAGTATATTTGCCTTTTTAGAAGTTAGTGTGTATTGCAAATTAAAGTGTTTCATCTATTTTTTACTTCAGTGAGTGTACAATAAAGATAAAAAGAAATTTGAAACACTTCCTTCTGTTCCTTCGAAACGCTCAGGCAGTACATGAAATGCCTAGAAGTAAATTTCAGGCAATGCACATATTGCCTACAGAATTTAGGCATAACGTGTATTGCCTAAAGCTTTTCGCCACTTCATGAAATGCCTGACATTTTTAGACATTTCATGAATTGCCTTACTTCACGGATTGCCTTCAACATACACACACGCAAAAGCAACAACGACCAAAAACGAAACAAACCCAAACTCCAACCCAGTCCATTCTTTCCTAGCAGCAAATCTCAGAGGAAACATTTAGTACAACAACATTATTCATACGGTAATAAAAATAATATTGGAGCCACTGCTGCTGCTACACGTGCCAACAACGATCACAAAAAACCCCAGCTCCTGGCTTTCTTGACTTTGTTTGGTTTCTTTCGTGAACAAAGCCTTCGAGTAATCCAATTATTCAGCCACATCTCGCGCAGAAACATACAGCGCCAACGTTTTCTGGTTTTCTGCTGTCAAAGGTAAAAGGAAAGAATAACGAATGCTGAACGTTAATGGAGAGTTAACGGACCATTTAAGAAAAGACTATTTAGAGAGGAGACGACATCTGGTCAACAAATTGGGCGGGACTGGGTACGGTATTGAACTGGGGCCATTCTTATTGAGCTGGATGATGGCGGGTCATAAAATCGAGTCCGTTCTCTGCTCACTTTTAATTGTTGTGCTTCGTGTCGCCGGGTCTTGATCAATAACTTCTTTTTCCTCCCGCTCAACAAAGGAAATCTGTGAAAGGGTGATTTGTTGTTATGGCTGGGATTCGACAAGCGAAACGAAACCCTGCACAGCAGTACTGATACGCGTGTAATTTACGAATTTTCATAGGCCTTCGTGATGGCTAATTAATTAAGCCATGTTGTCGCCTGCAACGTAATCCAGTCTCACTTTTGAGCTCGCGACCGGTCGTGAGTTAGCGTACTAAGAATGACTCCAGTCAATACCGTACCAAATTTCATTTTCGATTACATGAACCTTTTAGGAAGCAAGCTTTGAATTTATTTTGTAATGGAATACATTTTCGTCAGATCACGTAAAAAGAAAAGAAAAGAAAAGAAAAAAAGAAAAAGAAAAAAGAAAGAAAAAAGAAAGAAGAAGATAAACTATGACGCTTTAGGGTTGTCATAGATACAAAAGGGTTTGTACCGTTTTCATTCCTAAAATGGCGCAGTTTGTTTTCATATGAATTAGAATTCAACTTTTGAGTAATTTACGTCGAACATCACTGATTTTAGTGTAAACGGTCGGTGGCAGTTGCAGGTTGGAAGTAAAGAACAACAAAGGAGCCACAGCCAGAGGTTCCTGGTTTTATTTCTTCTTTTCTTTGGGATGGTACATGCGAGAGGTCGTTGTTCTTCCCTCTCGCCTTCTCTCGCGCTGTCTCACTCAGACTTATAGTGACGTCTAAATCACAACACGTAACACATACGCAAAAGATCGAATGACGTACACACACGGAAGAACACTGACAGAGCAACAACACACAGAGTACAAACAACACAAACACAATGTACAGAGGCATTCGGTTACATAAGTAAAAGTGGGCCTTTGTATGACACACTGTTGTTCTTGCTGTTATTCTTCTGGGGCAGAGTGGACAGGGCTGAGGAAACTGAGGTAGGAGGGAATGGAACCTTAAGAAACACACCGTCTGAATGTCGCGAGCGTGCAAGTGCAACTAAGGATGAACCTTTGCACCTTTTGGTATGAGTGTACCTTTTGGTATGAGTGTCCTTTGGTAGTGGACAGGGCTGAGGAAACTGAGGTAGGAGGGAATGGAACCTTAAGAAACACACCGTCTGAATGTCGCGAGCGTGCAAGTGCAACTAAGGATGAACCTTTGCACCTTTTGGTATGAGTGTACCTTTTGGTATGAGTGTCCTTTGGTAGTTTTAGCTTGCGAGAGCTTACATGTATGTATGCACTGTGTGTATCTGGCGCTGTGAACATGCAAGGTTTTGCGTGGATTTTTTTTATTTTTATGCGCTATATATAAATTTTCATTCATTCATTCATTCATTCATTCATTCATTCAAAAGACATTTAATTTGTCGTTGCTGCCATTACTGTGTTTGATCTATTCATGATGTGTTTATGGGTAAAAATAGGGGGGGGGGGGGGGGGGGAGAGGGGGGAGGGAGGGGGGGATGTTAAAGAGAAACAACACACATGTGCGCGCAAATCAACAGCACAACAGCTGTCACATTGAAATGATGCATAGCCTGATTTATTTCGAAGGTAAAGATGTGTTACATGACTCAGCATCAGCAGTCAAGATAAGTGAATTAACTCTCCATCTCATTTTTCATCGTTTTTCACCGTTTAATTGTTGTTTAAGTATCGTTTTGTAGCTTGATAAAGGAGATTACCCCGAAAATTCGCATGTTGTGTTTTGTCCCTATAAATAGCGTTCTTTTGAATCTTTTATATGTTTGGATATTATTTTGCATACTCGTCCTGCAGCCGGGAAATTTGCTATTTGAATGAGTGACTGTAGCTTTTTATAGCACGTTTTTTAATATCCGCCGAAGTGGTGTACTGACAGCGATGTTTGATTGTCACACGGCTGGTACCACATGAAACTGCTGCCATCTCGGCGCACGTTCTGTGTACACCATACATTTCATTTGAAGCCAAATATGTAGGGTGCATGTGTCTTTAGCTGTAACCTGCCACTTGCACTTTTGGAAGAATGACCAGGATCTTTTACGTACTACTGCGGTAACATGGGGGTGGGACGGATACCGAAGTAAGAGTCAGCACAGAAAGTTGACTCTAGAGAAGGAACTTCTACGATGGACTCTAACCCGCGACCTTTCGATCACGAGTCCGGCGCTCTAACGTTTGAGCTATCCCCGGCCTATCGTTATGTAGGGTACATGTGGAAACTGACTGGATGTTGCATAGATGTTGGTAGACCAGTGAATAAACATTCCACCTTCAGAGGTTTTGTGAAAATAGTTTCTTAAGGTTTGAACATCTGTGCATTGTTATAAAACGTTGCCTAACATGTGAGGAGTATTAATGTATGTATGTCCAATTCGACCAGAGATTTGCTAAGGGCAGTTAGGGCAGTTTTAATCTCTAGATTCGATTCTGTTGTTTTTGTATTTCTAAACATATACATGTATATGTTTTCGGCCCAGATTTGAGGCTGTTACCAATGTCATTATTGGCATCTTACTGTCTGTAGCCTGAACGATGGGGATAAAGCAAAATGTTTCTTGTGTTAAAGAGTCCTATGTCAGGACTACTTTCAGCTATAAGTATTCTTCATGACATGACGAGGTCCATTACTGAAATCCCGGAAGTCGGAGGTGTGTTGTTACCGGAGTGTCGGATAACACTTGAGTTGCAGCCTATGTATGTATATGTGCAGATGCAGGTGGGAAGTAACGCTGGGTGAACCTCAAGGCTTTAGCTGAGGAAAGCTAACAAAGAAACAAACATTGGTGCATCATAAATTTGCTTGAGAGCATTTTTTCCACATCTAGACACACAGACACACACGGACAAACCCAGACACACACAGACACGGACACAGACACACAGACACACGCACACGCACGCACGCACATACACACACATACACATGTATACACAGAGGCAGACAGGCACCCACACAGACACTGACACTGACATAGACACTCTACACACACACACACACACACACACACACACACACACACACACACACACACACACACACACACACACACACACACACACACACACACACACACACACACAGAGTAGAATAGGGGATGAGGTGAGGGAGAGATTTACACACATTACAAAAGCAAAGCAAATTTGGAAACACAGTTATTACTTGCCAGATGCCGGTGGCTCTTTAATTCAATCAAAAGCGAGTAGAATGCACCTCTAAAGTTTCCAATAGGTTTTCTATGTTTAAATCACTGAACCGAACTGAGAAAATTCCATCGCAAGACACCAAATTTTGCATTAGAGCATAAGCAAAAGTTTAACACAAAAAGGCATTCGGTAATTAACAACAGCACTGCACCTAGGGATCCTTCCAAGGTGAGTTCCTTAGACCGATCTTCCCCGTGATGGAGATATAATACTGTCCCTTCAACACACGGGGTTTGAACCTCGGCCGCAAGCGCATGGTCAGGCGAAGCGACGGCTAGGAGCAGTTTGGACAACACCACCCTGGAGACACCGCCCCGGAATAGTACTTGGCCATCCCCATGGGGTTCTTCTTCAACGTTTTGGGGAAGGGGACCAGTTTAGGCTGCTCCTCTTTCAACCATTGCTCCAGTTCCGCCTGGATCTCTGCGTACTCAGGCTTTCCATAAAGGTTGTCGTGCTCTCCCGGATCTTCGCGAACGTTGTACAGCTTGTTGCTGGAGGACAAACAGAGAAGTACAGTTTGTTGCTGGAGGACAAACAGAGATGTACAGTTTGCTGCTAGAGGGCCAACAGAAAAGTACAGTTTGTTGCTGGAGGACAAACAGAGATGTACAGTTTGCTGCTAGAGGGCCAACAGAAAAGTACAGTTTGTTGCTGGAGGACAAACAGAGAAGTACAGTTTGTTGCTGGAGGACCAACAGAGAAGTACAGTTTGTTGCTGGAGGACAGACAGATGTACAGTTTTTTTGTGGAGGACAGACAGATGTACGGTTTGTTTGTGGAGGACAGACAGATGTACAGTTTGTTTGTGGAGGACAGACAGATGTACAGTTTGTTTGTGGAGGACAGACAGATGTACAGTTTGTTTGTGGAGGACAGTTTGTTTGTGGAGGACAGACAGATGTACAGTTTGTTTGTGGAGGACAGACAGATGTACAGTTTGTTACTGGAGGACAGATGGAGGTGTACAGTTTGTTGCCTGAGGACACAACGTTTATAGAGTTTATAATCTAGGATAAGTTACAGCTTGGGGCTGGGGGACGTACACACAATTAAGTACAACGTGTAGTTTCAGGAAGGGTAAAGATCTGTCATATATTACAGTTTGTAACTTGAGGAAAGTACTGATTAGGGATAAATTACAATTTATAATTTGAGGAAGGGTAAAGATCAGTTATAAATTTCAGTTTGTAAGTTGAGGAAGAGTACTGGTTAGGGATACATTACAGTTTATAGTTTGAGGAAGAGTAGAGATCAATAATAAATTACAGTCTGTAGCTTGAGGAAAAATATTGATTAGGGGTAAGTTACATTTTATAGTTTGAGGAAGGGTAAAGATCAGTCATAAATTATAGATATAGTTTGAGGAATGGTAGAGATCAGTCTTAAATTACAGTTTATTGTTTGAGGAATGGTAGAGATCAGTCATAAATTACAGTTTGTAGCCTGAGGAAGGGTAATGATTAGGGATGATCAACCTAATTTCCTTTTTAAGGATTAATAAAGTATTGTTGTACCGTATTACATTGTATTGTTGTATGAATTGCAGCTTGTAGCTCCAGGATTGGTTACTGGGGATGAATACATCTATAGCACACAATAATCAGGGATAAAAACACCTCGTTCTTGGAAAAATAATGTCAACATTCTTCCAAGCACTGGACACGAAAACAACACAGCTCACCCCAAAACAGACAAGTTTTTCAACGTTTAGTTGTTGTTTAAGTGTCGTTTTGTAGCTTTATAAAGGGAATTACCACGAAAATTCGCATGTTGTATTTTGTCCTAATAAACAGCGTTCTTTGGAACCTTTTATGTGTTTGGATCTTTAAAAACAAAAACAAAAAACAAACAATTATTAGGGACATCCTAGTGGCATGGGTTATGCCATTCACATTGATAGCTTTAATAATCCTGCTATTGATTACATGTCACATTACGTGGACTGAACTGCAACACTGGTGTCGATGTGAATTTTTGAGAAATGCATGAGAATGCGAGTTGAAATGACATGTAGGCAATGTGGTAGTCCTATATTTTAGCAACATCAGGCTGGCACTCACATAAATAAGCAATGCCTGTTCTTTAGGCAGCACGACATGTACAAAGAGATGAACTTACTATGGGATGGACTTCTTCTTCACCTGGATCGTCTTAATCTTATCAGCTATTACCAAGTCGGGTGGTGCCCACCATCCAAAGTTCTTGACCGAGCTGGCGGGGTATCCTGCCGGAAATAGGTCATAAAAACAGTTGATGACCTAAGTGTGTCTGTAATGCGTGCGTGCGTGCGTGCGTGCGTGCGTGCGTGCGTGTGAGTGTGTGTGTGTGTGTTGTGTGTGTGTGTGTGTGTGTGTGTGTGTGTGTGTGTGTGTGTGTGTGTGTGTGTGTGTGTGTGTGTGTGTGTGTGTGTGTGTGTGTGTGTGTGTGTGTGTGTGTGTGTGTGCGCGTGTGTGTGTGTGCACATGCACACAGACACAACACACAGACAGACAGACAGACAGACGACAGCACACACACACACACACACACACACACACAACACACACACACACACACACACACACACACACCACACACACACACACACACAACACCACAACACACACACACACACAAACACACACCACACACAAACACACACACACAGCCACACAACGCACACACACACAACACACGACACATCACACACACACACACACACACACCACACCACACACACACACACACACACACACACACAACACACCACACACACGCACCACACACCAGCACCACCACGACGCAGCACCACACACACACACCAGCACCACGCACCGCACGCACGCACGCACGCCACGCACGCACCACACACACCACACGCACGCACGCACCACGCCACGCACACCACACACCACACCACGCAGCACGCACCCCGCACCAACGCACACACACACACACACACACACCTGTCATCAGCTTCATGTCACCAATGCGAAGAGCAGTGCGGTTTTTAGTTTCGTCGATGCTGTAGATCATGCGTGTTCTTTTAGCAGGCAGACCTTGGAGTAAGTTGTCAAGTTGGTCCATGCCATCAATGCCTTGACTTTTCAGGGTCTCGGGATCACCTGGAGAGACCAAATGGAACGAGTGAGTTATATAGACACGGAGAGATATATTTATATAATAAATGTTTACGTATTTATTTGATATTTACTGTAATTTTAAATGTACCTTCTTGAGCCCCTGCGTCAAAGGAAAATTTACATTCTTATGCTTGGTATTTTGATGAATAATAAAGATTTATTTGATTTTTATTTAAAGAGACCACGCAAACAAAGCAAATCCGACCCAAGCTGTACTCGAAGCGAAGGCAAACTCGGACAAAAAATAGAGGCGGATACAATGTACGGGGATATGAACCGCAAGTAGTATTATGCTATGTGTTCCAGACAGCGATTGCAGTGATCTGAATTTGACGAGAAAGCACATAATGATTAACGAGTATCCTCGGATACGCGCCAGAAACACTACTTCGATCGCACAGAATGCATGGGATGTCGTACGGAAATATCACCTGCACTTTAAGTGACATTCTTTTGTCTCATTGATACTTGCAGTCACCTACCTCCACCCTACCTCCAGCGGTTCTGACGTCAGTCAGCTACTCACCTCCAGCGGTTATGATGTCAGTCAACTACCCACCTCCAGCGGTTATGACGTCAGTCAACTACCCACCTCCAGCGGTTCTGAGGTCAGTCAACTACCCACCTCCAGCGGTTATGACGTCAGTCAACTACCCACCTCCAGCGGTTATGACGTCAGTCAACTACCCACCTCCAGCGGTTATGATGTCAGTCAACTACCCACCTCCAGCGGCTCTGACGTCAGTCAACTACCCACCTCCTGCAGCTCTGACGTCAGTCAACTACCCACATCCAGCGGCGCTGACGTCAGTCAACTACCCACATCCAGCAGCTCTGACGTCAGTCAACTACCCACCTCAGCGGCTCTGATGTCAGTCAACTACCCACCTCCAGCAGCTCTGACGTCAGTCAACTACCCACCTCCAGCAGCTCTTGACCTCAGTCAACTACCCACCTCAGCGGCTCTGATGTCAGTCAGCTACCCACCTCCAGCAGCTCTGATGTCAGTCAACTACCCACCTCCAGCAGC
>JABMCL010000752.1:370000-375000 GCA_018857735.1 Alviniconcha marisindica
CGTCACGACAAGACGCTTTAGCCAGCCGATACGTCTCTATCTGAGTGGGGACATAACCCATGGTCCCTGTCGGTTTTCCTGCCACGAGACAAAGTGATACGTCACGACAAGACGCTTCAGCCATCCGATACGTCTCTATCTGCCTGGGGACATAACCCTATCGATTTTTCTGCCACAAGATACGTCACAAGACGCTTCAGCCATCCGATACGTCTCTATCTGCCTGGGGACATAACCCATAGTCCCTGTCGGTTTTCCTGCCACAAGATACGTCACGACAAGACGCTTCAGCCATCCGATACGTCTCTATCTGCCTGGGGACATAACCCATGGTCCCTGTCGGTTTTCCTGCCACAAGACAAAGTGATACGTCACGACAAGACGCTTTAGCCAGCCGATACGTCTCTATCTGACTGGCGACATAACCCATGGTCCCTGTCGGTTTTCCTGCCACGAGACAGAGTGATACGTCACGACAAGACGCTTCAGCCATCCGATACGTCTCTATCTGCCTGGGGACATAACCCAATGTCCCTGTCGATTTTCCTGCCACAAGATACGTCACGACAAGACGCTTCAGCCAGCCGATACGTCTACATCTGCCCGGGGACATAACCGACATAACCTGTCGGTTTTCCTGCCACAAGATATGTCACGTATCAAATTCAAATTCAAAATACTTTATTGTCCGTTGCAATCATAGCAATTAAACGGAAATTTTTCTTCGCTCACACCAGCTCTGCCACATTAACAATTTAGTCAACTTAAGTTGAACACATTAAAAACAGAAGCAGGCATAACACCTTCAAAGTGATACATAATGTTCAAGTAATACATAATGTTCAAATTGATACATGAACTCTATGTAATACATAATGTTTAAAGACATTTCAGCCAGCTGTTCTACTGGGCGGTTCAGTGAAGCTGGTTTGCGCGAGTGAATGCCCTTCTTAATCTTTCGCGCAAGAAGTCGCAAGAGGTCGTAGCATCACTTCCGGGCGGATTTCTGAGTAGGTGATGCTTCACGCTGTGTATAGCAATGGAAGTTGAACCTAGAATTGCGAAGCAATACAAATGCCACCACTGTTGCAGTTGCAAAAATTTCCAAGGAAAGGGGATGGAGGGTGGGAATAAAGTGTCTTTGCGTCGTTTTGGGGCTAACCGCGATCGCGATTTCGTGGAAAAAATGCCTTTTGGGGCATCCTATAGCATGATCAGCAAGTTATTGCTTGTTGCCAGACACATTCTGACTACGGGCCTCCAAAAATGCCTTTAAAGTTGGCAGTGTAAAATCCGCATATTCACTGTTACCGCCTTCTATTGTGAAGAAAGTACGCACCGGAAGTAAAAGCAGCCAAGGGACTTAACCGATGCCGGGCAAAATATTATAAACATAAAATAAACACAATCATTCTGACTATACAAAGCTAAATATACACAGCTTAAAACGGGCAGCAAACGCCCGGGAGACTTGGAATGGATAAGGACATTAGCACGAAACAGAAAACATGGAAAGTCTACAATTTTGGGAAAAGAAATGTTTTTAGATTACATTTGAATGAGTTCGGAGAGGGTTCCTGGCGGAGAGGAAGGGGAAGGTCATTCCATGTTGATGGACCGAAAACAGAAAAGGTGCAGGAACCAACAGTGGAGAGTCTGGTGCGAGGAAATCTGCAATCTGGAGGCTGAGAGTATCAGAAGCTTAGCGCTTATGTCAGCACACTGACACTGAGGTGTATACACACCCAAACTCGTTCCGTATATTATTATTATTATACTCGCTAGCAGAAGAGCTGTTTATAGCAAAGATCGTCTCTATTTTTTTCGAAAGAACATTAAAATCCAGAAAATCCAGTTACTAACTGAATAAACTTTATTTTCCTGTGCAGCTCCACTAAAAGACGGAGAACCGGACTTACCTCTGAAAGTCAGCGAAACAGATTTGCCGTTCTGCGTTGAAGAGCGACTCTGATGCAAAGCAGAGGACATAACCGAGGTTTATATAGACCATGATCCATGTGATGACGACCATCTGATTCTCAGTCTTCCCACTCGGCCTTCGTCCTCATTGGTGTTTTCCGGCGTCCCCGTCAGTGACGCAACACCCTTATTGTCCTCGTGAGTTCCAGGCTCTTCGTCTCGCTTACCTCAGTCTAGTTTGAGCGCAGTACGAGGGCGCGTTCGGAGAGGTTTGAAATCCGGAGATTCTAGCCGAATAACGTCCTTTTGTTGTTGTGACAGACCACTTCAACATGTAAGTGATGACAGACAGACAGACAGACAGACAGACAGACAGACAGACAGACAGACACACACACACACATACACACAACACACACACACACACACACACACACACACACACACACACACCACCACACACACACACACACTTTCAACACCACACACACACACACACACACACACACACACACACACACACACACACACACACACACACACTTTCACACACTTTCACACACACACACACACACACACACACACACACACACACACGCTCTCTCTCTCTCTCTCTCTCTCTCTCTCTCTCTCTCTCTCTCTCTCTCTCTCTCTCACACACACACACACACACACAAGGTCGACTTATCCGAGGTATGGGAAAAGTGACATTTTGATTGGTGGACTGACAAATAGTATTATTATTATCTATAGATGCAATAAATGTCACTGTTAAGCTTCTACTTACGTGCTGTGTTTTACATGTACAGGCATGTTAACTGTTAGCGTTTGACTTGTTTTAGTTTCTTTAAACTGTTCTTACTGCTTGTAACTTCTCTACCTGGGGACAGGTAGTCGGTGCAATGACGAACTCGTCAGCTATTTCTTTCCTCTTCTTTAAAGGGTTGACTTCGGCAACATGAATAAAGACAGTTTTCCTTTTCAAGGTTAGCGTTATTAGCTTTCTATCTTCCATGACCACCCGTTTCTCCCTGGGCGATTGTGAAGAAAGATGGGCAACTGAGACTTTTCACATTCGCAGTTTCACCAGAGAGGGTCGAAAAATACACATCGCACTGCCCCGTCTGAGAGTGGTACCAGTCACTGGTGAACAAGAAGAACGCTGCAACACCGAGAGAATAGCGCAGCAGCCCAGTTCAAGATGATATGTGTGTGCTCGGAAATGCCCATATGCGCTCCATCCCATCTCTCAGCAGTTTCCCCAACGCTGCTTTTGAAACAAGTTCCAATGTTTGTCTGATTGACGATGGCCCTCTTTCGTCCTTTCAAGGAAGATGTCTAGCGCTTCCTCTTTCCACGCTCCTCTCCTCTAGGCGATCGATAGTGAGATGTTCTTGGCTTTGTGCCCACATGTAGTGTCTCAAGCTCCTCAACACTTCAGATCTTCGGGACGCAATACTCAACCTTTCGGCAGCCCAGCCTTTGATAGGGAGAAAAGGGCACACCCCAAAGCTGTTCAGCGTGAAACTGTGGCTGTGACAACTGCAACCACCATTGAGTAAGTAAACTGTTGACCTGATGAGACCAATAAAAGAAGACGCAAGAGTCGCACGAGCAAACATTCACGACATGAAGTTTCATAGTCTTCAAAATGTTAAAGTTGGATACCCTACGGCAAAGAAAGAAGAAGATAATGCAGTCATTGATTCGCCAGTGCTCTAATCTGTTGTGCAGGAAATTTTCAGTGTCAAAAGCAATGGGTCCGTTTGCGTCCCAGCAAAATAAACACAAGGTGAATAGAGCTGATTAGTGCATTCATACGTTGCCACAACCGGACAGAAGAAAATCCAAAAGAGAAAGTATCGATCAGACCCAGGAACAGAACAACTGGTGGGTTGTTCGTTCCCAGATGAGTCCCACTTGTAAATTTTAAAAGAGCAATAAACATGCACAATCACTGAAATGGTGGCTTGATGTGCTTTTTCGAAAAGAAGTCAATGTTATTGTGAATATGCTTTTTCGAAAAGAAGTCAATGTTATTGTGAATGTGCTTTTTCGAAAAGATGTCAATGTTATTGTGAACGTGTGTATGATTACGAATGCTCTCAACACCATGCCTCATTCCCTGTGCATGCATATTTTACTTGATACGTGGCAAATAAAGATATATATTGATTGATTGACGTAACCACAAACACTGTCAAAGACTGACACTTCACTCAACCTTTCGGATTCCCCTCTTACCACTTCAGTATTTTATATATATATGTAAAAAATACAGAATATTGTGCAGTGTCCTGCCAGTTAATGGAGGACCATCTGTTGGTTGGCGTAATTCCTTCGCCGCTCCTCTGCCTGTACGCAATATCCTTCCATCCCTCCCACACTCCCCAATTTTATTTAGCGTTAATACGCTTCCAATAGAATACCGCGCCTTAGCAACGTGAGCGGATCCATATGCTGGACATTGTAACCACCCGCTAACCCCCCACCCCCCACCCCCCAGCTCATCGCTCCACCCACCCACCCCCTTCCAGCTCCTTCTCCCTATTTCGATCACTACAGTCAAACGTGCTTTAAATTTTTTATCTAGTTTTTATCCCTTTCTCCCCCTCCCTCCCTTCCATTCTCTCCTCCACCCATTCTACTCACCTCTCTCTTCTATCTCCCGCCCCATGCCCATTGTCTCTCTTCTTTTTTCCTCCCTCCATCTCTCTCTCTCTCCCTCCCTCCTCTTCTCTCCCTCCCTCTCTCTCCCTTCCCTCCTTCCTCATTCTCTCTCTCTCCCCCCCTCTCTCTCTGCCCCCCTCCCTCCCTCCCATTCTCTCTCTCTCTGACCCGCCTCCCCCCCCATTCTCTCTCTCTCTCTCTCTCCCCCTTCCTCCCTCCCATTCTCTCTCTCTGCCCCGCCCCTCCCTCCCTCCATTCTCTCCCCCTCCCTCTCTCTCCCTTCCCTCCTTCCTCCCATTCTCTCTCTCTCCCCCTCTCTCTCTGCCCGCCCTCCCTCCCTCCCATTCTCTCTCTCTATCTCTCTCTCTCTCCTCCCTCCCTTCTATTCTCTCTCTCTCTCTCCCTCCCTC
>JABMCL010000752.1:380000-392500 GCA_018857735.1 Alviniconcha marisindica
GATCATGAATAGGGAGGTGGAGCTGGGCTAAGAAAATTGGACTTCCTTTGCTTGAGTTGTCCAGTTGTTCGTCAACAGCAGTGCGACGGACATTGTCTTTGTGACTCTGGCCAGGCACAGCAGTTGAAACAGCAATTGCGCAGTGCACAAGTCGCTGGGCAATGGCGAGGGACACCGCCCTAACACTTCCATTGTTCTGGCGGCGGTCCACGGTCTCTCCTGTCTTTTTCGGGCGGTTTCCGCGGTCGAGCCTTCACTCTGTCGGCCCCTTCCCACTCTGTCCCCGTCCCAAATAGGCCATCTCGCCTCCGTGGACGTAAAGCACCAAGAAAGAAGAAAGAACACAGTTTAACTCTGCCCCGGGGAAAAGGGGGAGGGGAAGGGGGGGGGGGGAATAAAAAAAAAGCTGGGGAGTTGCAGTAGTACACAGAGACATTGGCAGGGGACTCAGTCTCTAGTGTATATGTATAAGATCCAAACGCAAAAAGGTCAAACGAACGCTTATTTATTTTGACACGGACACACAGTATGCAAAACTGTTAAAAAAAACACACACACACACAGTTTGAACCTTTTTGTGTGTGGATCTTGTTTTAGAACACCAGCAGTCATTCTGTTTCAGATGGGGGGTTTTATATATTTTTTTATACGTATAAAATATACGTATGTGTATGTATTAAGACCCTGCTATTTATTTTTAAATGGTGGACTTAGTGACGATTTCCTTTCTTGCATGCTTAACGGAGACGACAGTATAGGGTTCGTTGCATCGTACTGTATAAAATTACGGTGCCTACACGAACGTTCAGATCAGCGAATAAGCGGGAACAAAGTCAAGAGGCAATGTTTCTTGAAACTGGTGCATGTGGAATAAATGCAATACCATATGTTTCCCCCAGGTTCACGATCGTTTCTTTTCACAATTGTTCATTTTCGCTGACTGAATATAAAATAAAATATGATCCAAATACCCCCCCGCCCCCACAGTCTCCCCATCCCTGTGGCCATCATCCAAAAATTCAATAACAGTAGAAAGTTGGTGTTTTACACCCAGTCCGGTTATATCTGGGCGATATTACAATAGAAACAAAACAAAACGAACAAACAACAACCAAACAAACAAACAACAAACAAAACGAACAACAACAACAACAACAACAACAACAACAACAACAACAACAACAACAACAACAACACAACAACACACACACACACACACAGACACACACACACACACACGCACGCACGCACGCACGCACGCACGCACGCACGCACGCACGCACGCACGCACGCACGCACGCACGCACGCACGCACACACACACAAGAAAAGAAAGGGGGGAAAAGGAGAGAGAAAGAAAGAAAAAAAAGTGGGGTGGGTGCTGGGGGGGAAAGAGAGAAAAAAGGTGGGGGGGTGTGGGGGGGGGAGGGTGCTTGGGGGGAAAGAGAGAAAAAAGGGAAGTTTTTTTTGATTTAATTATATGATTTATGCAGATTTACATCTCATTTCAGGGAGGCGTATCTGTAAACAGACACAATACAACGTTCCTGATTGCTTGGTAACAATCAAACCAACTACGTACAAGATTCTACTGGGCGGCTTCATCTTGGCTGCTGGTATCAGGAAGACTCGTTTCTTATTAAATCGGAAATGGAATTAAGAACTGTGGCGCGCCCATTTCAGTACCACAGCTGTTAGATTGACGTTGCCATATTTTATTGGAACATCGCATTTTATTGGGACATTGGATTTTATTATTTTCCCCCACTCAAAACGAGCAGTGTCTGTGTGTGTGTCTGTGCGTGCGCGCGTGCGTGTTTGCGTGCGCGCGTGCGTGTATGTGTGTGTAAATTACTAGTTTGTTTAATATGTAACTTTTGTATTTTCCATAACTGTTCTTTGAGTTCTAAAATATACACAGTACTGCGTACTGTGATGTGGTTAACATCCAGCCACGTTTTAATGTCTCTGATGAGATAATAAAGTAATCTTGAATCTTGAATCTTACTTTTGTGATACGGGTTCCGAGTACCACGATTTGCACCCTTTGCAACCCCCCTCCTTTCCCTTCCCCATTCCCGCTGCACCTCCCAAGAAAAGGTCCTCCAAACAGTCCCTACCCACCCACCCAATATTTCTTGGTAAGGTAGAAAGGAAAGGGAGTATTAGTTTCTTTTTTTTACCTCCACTCTTCCTCTTTTTTCCCTTTTCTTTCGGACTTTTTTTAGACCTAAGATTGCATTGTTCTTAAACCGAAAAAAGACAGAAACACACACACACACACACACACACACACACACACACACACACACACACACACACACACACACACACACACACACACACACACACACACACACACACACACACACACACACATCACACACACACACACACACACACACACACAACACACACACACACACACACACACACACACACAACACACACACACACACACACACACACACCACACACAACACACACACAACACAACACACCAACAACAACAACAACAACAACAACAACAACAACAACAACAACAACAACAACAACAACAACAACAACAACAACAACAACAACAACAACAACAACAACAACAACAACAAAAAAAGGGGGGGGGGAAATGGGTTCGGGGGGAGGGGGGGGGGCAGGAGAGGGAGGGGAGGAGAAGAATATTATGCTTTCATTTCTTTCATCTTGGTAGGTAGTGTTGCTTAATATCCTCGGATGTCGGTTGACATATTAGGGACAAGTTGAGACCAATGCCGAGGCATGGTTCAATATAGCTTTTCGTCCACGGAAACCAGAAGGCTCGTTAGGACGGACAGCCCAGGACGGCCACCTCGACTCTCACACAGCTCCTGAAGTATGATTCTTTCACCTTGTCAAGATTTTTTTTTAAATAGCACTGCCGCTGACTGACGCCTCAGCAATAAACTAGTTGCTTGTTTTTCTACACTTCAATCTAATTTTTTATATAAATGTAATATATATTTTTTATTGATCATTTATTATCATGCATCATCTTGCTATGGTACAATTTTATTACCCGATCTTGTTCTTATACATGTTCCTCTCTCTCTCTCACTGTGTGTGTGTGTGTGTGTGTGTGTGTGTGTGCGTGCGTGCGTGCGTGCGTGCGTGCGTGCGTGCGTGCGTGCGTGCGTGCGTGCGTGCGTGCGTGCGTGCGTGCGTGCGTGTGTGTGTGTGTGTGTGTGTGTGTGTGTGTGTGTGTGTGTGTGTGTGTGTGTGTGTGTGTGTGTGTAACATGGTTATTGTTTGATAGGCGATAATGGTAGACTGCAATATTTATCGCGTTTATAGGCCATCTCCTACGAGATGGAGCCATAAATTTAATAAAAAAATGGATTGGTCATGTTTGGCCCAATACTTCAACCAGCATTCCCAATCTGCCCAGTTCGGTCCAACATGTCCATTCGGTGCAACCGGTCCGGTAGCAACCGACGCAGTTACACCCCAACGCAGCATCATATCCTGCCTCACCCGGGAGGTCTTCAGCGAGTTCAAGCTTAGTGTTGCTTTATGTCCACAGAGACCTTAAAGACCACATGTGTTAGGGACGGGAGCCCAGGACGGCCACCTCGACTTTCACACACCTCCCTGGCTCTGTTCAGGCGATTTGATTCAATGACGCTTTACGTCCAGAGAAACCATGAGGCTTATTAGGGACGGGGGGGGGGGGGGGGGGGGGGGGGGGCCCAGGACGGCCACCTCGACTTTCACACACCTCCCTGGCTCTGTCAGGCGATTTGATTCAATGACGCTTTACGTCCAGAAACCATGAGGCTTATTAGGGACGGGGGGGGGGGGGGGGGGCGGGGGGGGGCGGGGGGGGGGTGGGGGGGATTAGAGGCCACCTCGACTTTCACAGAAGTCTGTGGTGTCTGTGGTGCTCTACGTCCACAGGAACCATAAGGGATCGGGGAAAGAATGGCACAGGGAATGCGAACACTGGCCCACCTCCCTGTTCACACAGTTCCTGAGGCCCGCAACGTCACATGTGTTTGTAAATATCACAGAATGTGACATGCGTTTGTGAAAATATCTTAGCTGTTAAACACATACAGCTTGAATGTCCTGTTACTACAGAGTTATTTCAGAAAAAAATGGATGTGTCTTAAATGCTGACAACAATGTAAGAGATATTTTTGTATAGTACTGATGTTATCACTAATATTGGCAGATCAATTGTTCATAGTCCTGTGGGAAAATGAGTATAAATAATAATTATATGTTTTTATTTTTGTCTAATATCAGCTCGATGTGAACAGACATAAAATAAAATATTGATATTGATTGATTGAGGTCCGCAACGTGTTCAGCGACAGCAGCTGAGCCTCCTTTTTATTTTATTTTAATTTTATTTTTTTAAAGCTCCCACCTCGTGTGTGTGTGTGCGTGCGTGCGTGCGTGCGTGTGTGTGTGTGTGTGTGTGTTGTGTGTGTGTGTGTGTGTGTGTGTGTGTGTGTGTGTGTGTGCGTCTGCGTGCGTGCGTGCGTGGTGTGTGTGTGTGTGTGTGTGTGTGTGTGTGTGTGTGTGTGTGTGTGTGTGTGTGTGTGTGTGTGTGTGTGTGTGTGTGTGTGTGTGTGTGTGTGTGTGTGTGTGTGTGTGTGTGTGTGTGTGTGTGTGTGTGTGTGTGTGTGTGTGTGTGTGTGTGTGTGTGTGTGTGTGTGTTTCTCTCTCACGTTTTTTTTCTTCCCCTTCTGCAGAGCCTAGTTAGGTCTGTACTCGATGAAGTGGAATAAGACCTTCTTAATCGTCAGGAAGGAGAAGCTCCTTAGGGGTCAGAGACAACGGGTTTCTGGCTGACTGAGTGTTTCCACAGCTGGTGTCGACAACTAGGACGACGACCGGCTTTTGCTGCTACCAGCCAGCTCTGACAGCACGAGAGTCGTTGGACTCTGAACCTTTGTTAGCTGGCGTGTAGCTCACACTGTTCGACCTCCACATCCTGCGACGATCTCTTTGAAGACGCTTCCTGCCAGTGTGATTTACACGCTTCAATTAACTGATATCCGTGCCGTGTGTGCATGGGCATCCAGTGATATTGAGCTTTTTGCAGAGCTGTGCATGGGCAGCCTGTGATATTGGGTTTTTGCAGGAATGTGCATGGGCATCCTGTGATATTGAGCTTTTTGCAGAGCTGTGCATGGGCAGCCTGTGATATTGGGTTTTTGCAGGAATGTGCATGGGCATCCAGTGATATTGAGCTTTTTGCAGAGCTGTGCATGGGCAGCCTGTGATATTGGGTTTTTGCAGGAATGTGCATGGGCATCCTGTGATATTGAGCTTTTTGCAGAGCTGTGCATGGGCAGCCTGTGATATTGGACTTTAGAGGGTTGTGCATGGGCATCCAGTGATATTGAGCTTTTTGCAGAGCTGTGCATGGGCAGCCTGTGATATTGGGTTTTTGCAGGATTGTGCATGGGCATCCTGTGATATTGAGCTTTTTGCAGAGCTGTGCATGGGCAGCCTGTGATATTGGACTTTGGAGGGTTGTGGATGGGCATCCTGTGATACTGGACTTTGGAGGGTTGTGGATGGGCATCCTGTGATATTGGACTTTGGAGGGTTGTGCATGGGCATCCTGTGATATTGGACTTTGGAGGGTTGTGCATGGGCATTCTGTGATATTGGACTTTGGAGGGTTGTGCATGGGCATTCTGTGATATTGAGCTTTTTGCAGAGCTGTGAACAAAAATATAATAAATAGTACCATAATATAAACAAATTGTGAGGCTGAGAAATACTCCGGCAGTACCTTAGAATAGTCTCTATGGACAAGACCGTGCGCTGTATAAATACTTAAATTAATTAGTCCAACTTCAAGTTTTAGGCAGCGAACAAGCCCCACGCGAGCTCGCAAATCCGCTCATCCTGCCCGAGACTTAACATCACCGATGTTAAAAGGCAGGATTAGATCCTCATAAGGAGCAGTCAGTTTTCACCGCGTGAATGTGGAAAGCCAAAATGTCCTGAATAAAGTGGTGAATGTGTGTGGCAAGGTTGTGGGTGAAAGACAAGAACACTTAAGTCAGTTGTATGAACGTCGTGTGGTACGGAAGGCTAGGGTGATTGTAGATGACAACAGCCATGTCCTTGCTAAATGTTACGAAATTCTTCCATCTGGTAGACGATTTGGCGTACCGAAAACTAATACAGTGAGATATCGGCAGTATCATTTCTCAACAGTTAAATCCGTTCAAACGTCAGAACAGTGTGTGTGTGTGTGTGTGTGTGTGTGCGTGCGTGCGTGCGTGCGTGTGGTGCGTGCGTGCGTGCGTGCGTGCGTGCGTGCGTGCGTGTGTGTGTGTGTGTAAATTACGTAAATTACTAGTTTGTTTAATATGTAACTTTTGTATTTTCAATAACTGTTCTTTGAGTTCTAAAATATACAATATGTGTTATTGTATACTGTAATGTGATTAATGTTCAGCCACGTTTTAATTTCTCGAATGAGATAATAAAGTAATCTTGAATCTTGAATCTTACTTTTGTGATACGGGTTCCGAGTACTCCGATTTGCACCCCTTTGCAACCCCCCTCCCTTTTCCCCTCCCTTCTCCTCTCCCATATAAAGGTCCAAACAGCCCCTACCTACCCACCCCTTCCCAAAAGTGCAACCATACATAGCAGTTAAATGTAAAAATATATACAGCGTTACAAGTAATGATAACAGAAAAAAGAAACACACACACACACACACGCACAGCACGCACGCACGCACGCACGCACGCACGCACGCACGCACGCACGCACGCACGCACGCACGCACGCACGCACGCACGCACGCACGCACGCACGCACGCACGCACGCACGCACGCACGCACGCACGCACACACACACACACACACACACACACACACGGTATGAGTGTCCTTTGGTAGCTTTTAGCTTGCGAGAGCTTACATGTATTCACTGTGTATATGGCGCTGTGAACACGCATGGTTTTGTGAGGAAATTTTAATACGCTATATATAAATTTTCATTCATTCATTCATCCATTCACCTGCAAAATAATATGTAAAATAATCCCACTAATATGATTAACTTTCACTGACTTTCGAATTTAAAGAAAAACATCGAAACAATAGGATTGCAGAGTCAAACAGTTCATTAACGCAAGAAAACCGAAAATTAGGAACACAAGCAGAGTAAATAAAAAGAACAGTACCTGTTCTCAAACAGAGTAAATAAAAAGAAGAGTATCGCCACGTTATGCTCAACATTTTTGGTTTTCTCGAATCCATTCTCGATGATCTCAGACTGAAGAATACTGGGCGTCACAAATACATACGTCTCTGATTCATACATAATAAAAAATATAAAAAATGAACAGCTTGGGTATTACTGTTTTGTGTGTGAATACCATTACGTAAGGAAAATTGCACCTCTGAGAGTTAACGTAAAAAACAGAGAGGCCTTGCGACACTGTGAGGAGAGTCCATTAGCTAAGGGCTTTAATCTTCGTCCAGCCCTAAAAAGGCATTTAAAGCTTATTTAGAAACGAAGAGCTGGGAATAATCAGCATTATTATCTTTATTATAACAGGGAATGGGTGCCACTTCCAGTGACTCTCAAAAGAATAAATGCAATGATCAAAGTCTTCTAGCACAGCTGTATTATATTGTCAGTTTGACGTAAATCCCTTCACCATGCAAGTCAGTAGCTTGGTCTTTCACGCCCAGTAATTTTAGGGCAATTTTGACGCAAATCCCTTTTTGATTGAAATGCGCTTGAAGTACTCAAAAGGAGCCATCTGTTGTTTTCGTTCTCAAAATGAGAAATGCGATCATAGCGATTTCCTCCCAAAGCTGAGCCGAGAAACAGGTTAAAGAACAGAGCCTGTTTCATTCCCGCTGACATTCACACAAAGATCCAGTTGGCCAAAAAAACGGAAAGGTTGACGTTTGAAGCATATTGAAAATATGACCCAGTGCGTCCTTGACTTTGCAGAAGCTGTGTTTTGGCATAACTGCCTCTTTTTCGAAAGAGTATCCAGGAGAAAAAACAACAACAAAACAAAACAACAAACAAACAAGAAACCGAGAAAAACAAGAAGCAAACAAACAATAACATCTACAACAACACTCCCTTCCCCCTACGAACAACAACACCAACAACAAAAAGCAAAACAAACAAACAAACAAACAAACCCCCCCCCCCCAAAACAAAACAAAAAGGAAGAAAAAGCAACAACAACAAAAAACCAAAACCAGACAGCCATTGGATGGAAACACGAAAGTTCCCCCCCCCCCCCCCCTCCATTTTGGATGGAAAGACGAAGAGACGAAAGCCCCCCTCCTTTTTGTGACAGCCGTTGGATGGAAAGCCCCCCCCCCCCCTCCATTTTGGATGGAAAGACGAAAAGACAAAGCCCCCCCCCTCCCCACCCACCCCCATTTTGTGACCGCCGTTGGATGGAAAGACGAAGCCCCCCCCCCTCCCCGCCCCCATTTTGGATGGAAAGACGAAGAGACGAAAGCCCCCCCCCCCCCCCCCATTTTGTGACAGCTAATCACGATTTAATGACCCTGAATGTCTGGACACAATATCGACACCGACTAAAAAAATAAATTATCATCACACATTTCAGCTTGTTGCTTAAAGCTGTTCGTCTTGAGTTTAGTACGTCGCAGATGATCATATCAATTGAATTTGCTGAGAGTTTATAGTAATAGATTTTTACTAAAGCCGTCTAGTTGATATGACAACTTAAATCACATTGTAATTGAAGTCAGTATGATGAGGGAGTAACTTGGGTGTATATAGATTAAAAAACTTACACACTCTTTTAATGCTTTTAAGGTTGTGTTGCTAGGACGGGTGTGCATGTGAAGTTGAGGGCGTTTGTGTTGAAACCTCTGAATTTTTCATATCTTAACTTGTCACAATAACTATGTACAGTCTTTTAGGCTAATTTGGTCTGCTTGTGCGTGCGTGCGTGCGTGCGTGCGTTCGTGCGTGCGTGCGTGCGTGCGTGCGTGCGTGCGTGCGTGCGTGCGTGCGTGTGTGTGTGTGTGTGTGTGTGTGGTGTGTGTGTGTGTGTGTGTGTGTGTGTGTGTGTGTGTGTGCATGCATGTCGGGGTCGGGGTGGGTTGGATGAGCGTGTGTGTGGGTGTGTGTGGGTGAGAGAGATAGAGACGAGGGCTGTGTGTGTGTGTGTGTGCGTGCGTGCGTGCGTGCGTGCGTGCGTGCGTGCGTGCGGATGTGGTATGGGTATGGGTAAGAATGATTAGGGTGGAAATAGTGATAATTATACTTATGCTTATTATATTTGAATCATTTTAATGTGTGTGGTATTGTTTTGTTGTTGTTGTTTTTTTACATCACATTTCCATAATTAACCCTTTCACTGCCATCCGCGCCATCAGTCGGAAAACGACCAATAGGAGTTCCAAATCTGAAACCGGTAGGGCTTTTTTGCCCCCTTCGCATGAGCACACGAAAGGATTTCTATCAAAATGCACAGCATTGAAAGTAGATTTGTTATAGGACCATCAAATCCCCTGTTTGATGGCGTGTATGTGTGCACTTTTCAACCCGGAAATTTTACAGTGAAGGGGTTAATATAGATTCTGTTTAATGATGCTGGTGGTATTAACCTTGCTTGTACGTTCTTGCACATTCTTAGACTGTGAATCTTTTACACATGTAGAGTTTGTTTCTTTGTTATGCATGTGTGGCCCCACGTTTCCTTTTAAATGGAATAAAGAAGTACTTGCCTTGACTAAGTCGTACCAGGCTAAGTCGATCGGAAAACGGTTATTAGCAAGCTCCAAACAAACAAACAAAAGGTCTAAAAGAACGCTTATTTATTATAACACAGACACACAATCTGCAAATTTTAGGGGTATCTCCTTTGTCAAGCCTCAAAACGTCACCTAAACAACAGCTAAACGGTTAAAAACGATGAAAAATGAGATGAGAAGCGAAGCAACTTCTCGTTTTTGTTGTTGGTTGAGCCGTTGTAGTTTTCTTGTCCAGTCCTTGGAAGAATCTTGGTTATTGGCAAGTTATAGAGACTATAATGCAGGCGCGCAGCACGTGCGCCACGCGCAAGCAGCTGTGCGCGCGAACGAGATATTTTTTTATGACAGTAATAAAAATAAACTGTAGACCACGTGCTGAAGTTAGACAATGCTGCGGAGCTTGAGTACAGCAGTGCTAGTTTCACTCACTCCTCTTGTCAATACAAAGCTTGGACCCGGAAAAGCCTACAGATGTCATCTGGAGGATGGATTTGGAAACGTTTGTGTCAAACGGGAAGACTGTTGGCCAGGTCTTTAGGTGCGAAACGTGTAGGGATTAATGAACAAAGAGTGTTTGGGTGGTAGCGACCATTTATAAGTCAGGATTATTCACTCCGTATGTTTAAAGGGAATATGTAGTTGTTTGTTTATAAATGATCGAATTGTGGATTAGTCGTTAAATATTTAGTTGCGTTATGTTTTTACTGAAAGTTGATGGAAAACTCTGTAGTGAATAGTAAGGAGAGAAGAAGAAAGCAACTCTCGTCTCATGGACTCACAGGGGAAGTAATGTGGGGATTTATGGGTCTGTGACGCAGGTGTTGTTCCTAGAGCAGAAGGTCGTGGGGAGGAGCTAGTCTGAGGGCAAGTCACTCTAAATAATAAGGACGTCAGGCAAGAAGATTATGCAACTCTGCACAATCGCCGGTTTTTACTAGAGAAAAGAGAAGAAGAAAAACAAACAAGATTTAGGACTTTGGAGAAGAAATAGATTTTGTAGAGCAATGGTGGGATGAGTCGTTTTGTTAACAGAGTTAAAGAGAATTAAGAGTTCATCATAGTGAAAACTGCAAAGCAAAACCCACGAATTACTGAGAGAAGTTTTTACGACAAATTGCTGGTCCAGCAGAATGCAGTTGTTTTTCTTTTTCACTTCTACTTGAAGATAATGAAGATGTTATTGTTAGATAGAGTTGTACATGACGTAGTATAATGCATTTATTGGCGTGTAATCCTGTGCAAACTGTGTGAAATGCAAGTCTTCTTGGTGACTTGTTTGAAGTTAGCAAGCGTGTGGGTTGGAGGTTTTCTGTCTATCATTTGACACAGTACACAGCTAGGAAGCGTGAGGGTTGGAAGTTTTCTGTCTATCATTTGACACGGTACACAGCTAGGAAGCGTGTGGGTTGGAGGTTTTCTGTCTATCACTTGACACAGTTCATAGTTAGGAAGCGTGTGGGTTGGAGGTTTTCTATCATTTGACAGTACACAGTTAGGAAGCGTGTGGGTTGGAGGTTTTCTATCATTTGACACAGTACACAGTTAGGAAGCGTGTGGGTTAGAGGTTTTCTGTCTATCATTTGACAAGGTACACAGTTAGGAAACGTGTGGGTTGGAGGTTTTCTGTCTATCATTTGACACAGTACACAGTCGGACGCCGGTCGTATTCCATAAGTGTCATGGCGTACATAGGCCTACGCGAGCCGTTCCGGCCGTTAAGCCCGTCCTCAATTGGGCGAACATTTGCTGCGCGAACATAGTTCGGGATATTCGTCGAACCTAGTTGGTTCTTAATTGGGCGATCTTTTGCATCGCGAATATAGCTCGGGTTATTTTGTCGAACTGCGATGAAGCTTCGCTCAGCATGTTCTGGGAATATTCACCCAGTTCGGCGAACGTTGCCTCTGGTTGAGAGCAAAGAGCTCTCCTGTGACTGCGGAAGAAATAAAAATAAAAATGGATGACGGTGTCGATACTTCACTCGCTTCGGAGGGAATTTACCTACTTGTTGACCTGTGGGAGGCGTAGCCTTGTCTCCGAGAACCAAAATGTTACCGTAGTTAGTTGAATGAGCGACTTTGCTGGCTTGAGCAATGCACTGCCCAAATAGGCCCAGCGCCACCTGGCTAGTGTAGGGGAGATCATTTTCAGCTGACCTGAGCTTTGTCAACGCCCCAAATATGCCCAGCGCCACCTAGCGGGGCGATCCGCAGCTAAGTCGCACATTACCCTGTGAGGGATGATTAAAGTATACTGACTTGACTTGACTTGACTTTAGCCTACATTTTGGATCATGCTGTCTGCTGCGCTTCTATCGCAAGTTCAGGCCGAAGCTTGCATATCATTAAGCCAGGTAAGCCCGTTCTTAATTGGGCGAATGTTTGTCCGCGAACCTAGTTGGGAGTATTCGGCGAACCTAGTTGGTTCTTAATTGGGCGAACTTTTGCTTCGTGAACCTAGTTGGGAGTATTCGTCGAACTGCGACGATGCTATATTCTGGGTCCAAAAAACTTCGCTCAACATGTTCTGGGAACATTCACCCTATTCGACGAACGTTGCCTCTGATTGACTGAGAGCAGAGCTCTCCTGTGGATGAGGAAGAAATAACAATAAAAATGGATGACGGTGTCGCTAGGTTCTTCACTCGCTTCGGATGGATGTTTTTTATTGTTGACTTGTGGGAGGCGCAACCTTGTCTCGGGGACCCACAATGAGATAGTAGTT